>CM029677.1:10588173-11041870 GCA_017311315.1 Dendrocalamus latiflorus
ATTTAGCTTCTTCTTGCCTCCTACAAACCTCTCGAGAGTGTTCATAAGGTACTGACACTCCTGAAAGAGAGAGGTGCAAGAAGAGCAGGGGGAAGAAGAGACAGCAGCAAGAGAAGAGAAAGAACCAACAGTAGAAGAAGGAATGGCATGCGCACGCATAGCCGCCTCAACATTGAGGTCTTCGCAAGGACTAGAAGGGACAACCCTACCTCTAGCTGTTTGGTCATCGTGCCTAAGCGCCTCTACTCCTTTGGGCTTCTCCCCCACCGAAGCAATCACATCACAATCAGTTGATGACTTCTCTAGAAGATTCTTAGTTAGCTTCACATATTTTTCATTCAAATCAACGAGTTCAAGTTTTAGTTTTTCACAACTAATGCATGGTGAGCTAACAGGGTCCTTAGTCGCATACTGAGCCAATTTGTTGTTATGATCAACCATTTCTTGGAATTGCTTAGAAACAGACTCAAGCTCAAGGGTTAATTTTGGACAATTGGTGCAAGTGACAATAGGCTCAAGTAATGAAGCATGCAACTCAGCAATTTTACGATCTGCCCTTTTTAAGTTCAATTTCAAATTATTGCAATTTTCACAAGACTCGGGCAGATCAAGGAGCATGGTATAAAGACCTCTAAATGCATTGTCCTTATCCTCACATGAGGTGCAAGATGTAGTCTCAACAACAGTAGATGAAGGAGTAACAATCCTACTCATCTCTAGTTCAGCCAAAAGACTAACATTCTCCACCTTAAGCATGTCAAGCTCAGAAGACAAACTATCATGAGAAGTCCTTAATTTCTCCATGTCATCAAGCAAGGCACAGCATGTATCACATTCGTCACGGGAGGGAGCAGATATAAGAAGTAAGCTCCCGTGACAATCTATCTACTTCCTTCTCTAACTCGCTACACCTAACCCTAGACCTAGCATGGAATTTTCCTAGCTTAAGAAAAGCATCATTAAGCTGGTCATAGGAGGGGTATACCTCATCGGAGTCGGAATAGAGCTCGCTGTCGCTCGCAGCCAACATAGGCAAGAAATACATTACATAACACCGCTCGAAACATGTAATCACGATTAGCATCAGAAAATCGTACTCATGCATGAAATGGCCCAAATGACCAATCGGGAAGAAAAATACGCCTCAAGTCCATTTAACCAAACCCGACTACGCCAAGTGCCGACTTAGCACGAAATCACAAACCAAACTCAAACTTTCCAAAACCCTTGTCAATTACTCATCACAATCATGGGGTGACATCCACATGGTCTCTCAAAACCCCTTCAAATCAAGTATGCTTCTATCTGCGCTGAATTGGTAAACATTTTAAGATTATCGCAATCAATGCATAGACAATACATAAATTTCATCCCCCTCTTCAATGTATCCTGCTATGCAGCTCTTCTAAAAGCAGACACAACATCGATGTACTCTTTATTCACACGATTCGTAACGTACATCCAGCATCGGTCCATCTACGTTGTGCATATAAATAAATTAATGTTAAATTATATTAATGCTCTCCTAGATAGCCATTACATGTACGTAATACACTCATACACATAATTTTCATTCACCATAATTTGTTCATCTAGAGTAGCTAGTTATGATTCATGAATCAATACAATAAAAATTAAAGTAGATAGGAGTGAGACCCACTCTTAAATTGGAGCAAAAACTATCAAGCTAGATCTCTCTTTCTTTGTAACTAAAAAGTGCACAGATCTAGCTACAATATAATGCATTTCATTATATATAGTATCAATTACTAACCTTAGATCATCAAGAACAAATGTATACACAAGCACCCTTCCAAATCTTTGGTCTCCTTTCACCAAATCGCCTCAAAACCTCCGCCTAACCGATAGAATATCTATAATATCATAGATGCTTCCATTCACAACCCGTCTGTGATAAGTAGGTCATTACAGATAATTTTTTATAAAAAACCATTTGTGATGTATTACTGACGGCTTTCCACAAAAACCATATGTGATAAGTTGATACATCATAGATAGTTTCTATTATAAACCATCTGTGATGTATTCTGTGATAAGTAGATCATCACTAATGGTTCTTACCATTGGTTGGAATATAGATAGTCACACTAGTAAAACTATCTGAGATAACTACGCTGTAGCTTAACACTAATGAATTCTGTAGAACCGTCTGTGATGAGGCATCTCGTATGACCTTCTCTGTAGTAGTGGATGGCTCGAGGAGGTCTGGTGATGGTGGCTACTGGAGGCGAAGCGATGGCGCATGGCGATAGTAAGCTAGAGGTAGTGAGGCTAAGCAAAAAGCTAGGGGTTAGTTTTGTGATGGTGGGGTGAAACTTTGGCCATGAGCAATTGAGCTAGATTAGACGCGGATGCGAGAAATCAAAGTCGGCTCACCGGTGGTGATTTGGGTATCGACTGTAGCAACACAACGTGGCCGAAGTTGAGGAAGAAAGGGTGGAAGTGGGTGAGGGGTTATGCGAAAAGATGATGAGGGAGTTGTGGAGCTTGGCTAAATAGGCGGCAAAGGCGGTGGCGCCAGTAGCGGCACGAGAGTGTGCTTGGCGCATGGATGGCGATGTGGAAGGGCGTGCGGTTTTCGCGCTATAGTGGCGAAGCTAGCGATCACATTGGCAGGTTCGTGTTGAGAAGTTGGTGGTGCTAAGTTACATAGGCGCAGATCGATAGTGGCGTGGCGCGGCACCAAGTCAACAGCAAGCAGTTAGCAAGGTAGCACAAGGCTGTGCAACTTTTGGCGTAGACACTAACGACAGGCGAGCGAGGCAGTGTGCGCGGGTGCAAACAGCCTCATGACGTGCGACAACAGGAGCTGGGTGGTGGCGTAGTAGCTTGAGCGAGGCTCAGTGCTTGGAAATCACATTTCCTAAAAGGAAAAAGGCGGCTTGGCTTTAGAAACTTCTGAATTTGGCAAAAATCTCCAAATTCGAGCAAAATTCAAACAAATTTCAAATTTTTTGAATTTTTAGGGTTGTTTCAAACAATAAGCTCTGGTTTTAGAGGTGGATTTTCTACAAAACTTCTATGGCTTTTGGCAGAAATTTATTATTACTCTATTTTTTCCTTCAAAATTCTTACTACCTAGCATTGCAAAAAAGTGTTAGCTACCAAAACAATAAGCCCATTTTTAAGAAGTGGATTTTTGCATAACTTTGTTCTTACTCTATAATTTCCTGTGAAATTCCTGCTATCTAGTTTTGCATCCCCTTTTTTGAGAAGTGGCTTTTTGGCAAAAAAAATGTACTCTCACTCTAAATTTTTCTACAAAATTCCTATGACCCGATATTGTGAAGAAGTTGCTAGCTACCAAAACGATAAAATCATTTTTAAGAAGTGGCTTTTGGTAGAAATGTATTATTACTCTACTTTTTCCTATAAAATTCTTGCAACCTAGTGTCGTGAGGAAGTTGTGAGCTACGAAAACGGTAAGCCTGTTTTTAAGAAGTGGGCTTTTGCATAGATTTATTGTTACTCTATTTTTGTACAAAATTCGTACCACTCGATGTTGCAAGGAAGCTACCAGCTACCAAAATGATAAGCCTATTTTTAAGAAGTGAGCTTTTGCATAAATTTATTGTTACTCTATTTCTCCTATAAAATTCATGCCACTCGGTGTTTCGAGGAAGCCACCATCTACCAAAAAGGTAGATTTTTAAGAAGTGTGTTTCAGCATAAATTTGTTGTTACACTATTTTTCCTGCAAAATTCTAATGACCCAATGTTGCGAGGAAGCTACCAGCCTTCAAAACGATCAAGCCTCCTTTTGAGAAGTGGGTTTTAGTAGAAATTTAGTGTTACTCTATTTTCCTACAAAATTCTTGTGACCCGATGTTGCGAGAAAGTTGCTGGCTACCAAAAGGATAAGCCTATTTTAATAAGTATTTTCTGGTAGAAATCTATTGTTACTCTTTTTTCCACAAAATTCGTACCACCCGTTGTTGTGGAAGGTGCTTTTGCCAAGACGACAACTGTCGGGACCCCGGATTTCCGAACCCGGACCCTCTGTGTATTACAGTACTAGTCCCAGATCAAAGCTAGTGCACACAGTCAAACAGAAATGATTACATAACCAACAACGCTTTATTACAATAATTGAGAGTACAGACCGAAAGGTCTTATTATTACAACTGAGGTTTCAAAACCTCACACACACACAAAACACAGTGGAAGCAGAAGATAAATCCAGCGATGACCCATCAATACGCCACAGGCAATTGACTAGGGAAGCGCGACCTAGTACTCCGGAAATCCTTCGTCAAATCCACACGCGAAGCAGTAGTCATAGTCACCTTCTTGAGCTTCAACTTCCTCTGAGATTTTATTTTTAAGTGTAGCATGTGAGTACATAAAGTACTCCGCAAGTCTTGGGAAAAATGCATAGATGCAAGGCTTAACAAAGGAAGGCCATATGGTTCTTTTGCACAAAGCAATATTTGAAATCTCAATTACTACTAATTATTTTCGAAGGCATCAATTTAATGAAGTAAATGTTTTAACAGAATTAACTTTCTAGTGAAGGTTCCAACTACCAACACTAGCTAACCAATTACCATTGGTCAAGTTTTAAACTGCGGGTTCCATCCACCCTCTCTGGCTCCATCCGCCAGGATTCCCTTCCGAGAGTTCCCTCCACCCTCGGAATACAAAACTTTCATTTTAAAACCAAAACCAGAAATCTACCATGTGAATGCATTCTTTGCCCGCCCTTGACCGTGGGCACGGCTATTCGAATAGTTTTACACTCTGCAGAGGTTGTACAACTTTACCCACAAGAGATAAATTATCCTAAAAGTCAACACGCTTCCTTTGGCATGAGACCCAGATAAAATATCACAAAGCCTTTACCTTACTCTAATCTAGCTAGATACCACCCGCTGAGGTTTCACCGCAGGTAGGCTAACTGCCCGAACCGAAGCCCCCTCTTGCGTCATATGAGTACAGTAAATCCCTGTCCCTCACTGTGAATAACCAGTCCATCCCTGGCATCCACTTTCCACTGGTGGCACCTAAACTAGACTATCATAAGTTAGTTAGCTAGGTCGTACCCATATAGACTTGTGGTTGTACGGTTAATGCTCAGTTTGGACAAACACAAGCGTCGGTCCATACTTGACTAGGGTGGAACATACACTTAACAAGTTCTCGTGCTTACTGCACCAACCCAAACAGCCATCCACCCTAATCTAAACCAACTTTCACATTTTTATTTTATTTCAAAATCACAGTGACAACTCCAATTGCCACTTCACTTTCAAACACAAGGATTTAATAATAAACCATAATTTCCCATTTGCAAGAGTCATGAGGTATTCAATAGCATGGCTAAGCATTTGTCTACCATTCTAATACCAACAATTAAATATATTACTCTCATTAATGAGTCAAAGGAATTTCTAGGGTTGCAAAGGTACATGTCATTCAAATTCAAGTGAGGGCATACCAAGGTTGGATATAACTAATGCCTTAAGATTTGAACTAATATTTTATATAAATAGAAATGCACATAATTTAAAATAATTAAACACATTTCAAAATCATAGGTTCGAGATGATCAGAGGAGACTTGCCTTCTTGCAGGTTCTCTGGGTCTTCCTGCTGCTGGGTGGAGAGATCGTCGTCAACGTTGGAATCTACGCGGGAAAAGACGAAGCAACGAAACAAATAAATACAAACAAAAAACAAATAAACTCAAAAACTCAAATAGAGGCCATAATTGGATAGATTATGATTTTAGACGAATTTAGGAGAAAGGATCAACGGATTCGGAGTTCACACGAGGGAGAATGAATATCTGGAGGATCGGTTGGGAAAAGAAATTACTGAGATAATATTTAGACCAAGGAAAATAGAATGGATTTTATGGAGATTTTGCAAGATTTGGATGTGAATTTTGAAAGTGCACAGAAAATTTGGAATGGAACAGAGGCTTTGAAATTAAACTAGGTATTGGAATTTGAAATTTAAATATTTGAAATATCAAATAAATTTCAAATATTTGAAAGGATGGAATAAATGGATAGTTTGGAATTTTTGATGAATTTAGAAATTTGAATGGGCTCAAACGGAGTTAGGACGAAGAAGAACGGGCTCCGGGAAGTTTGAAAAGAGAGAAAATGGAAAAACTGGATTTTTGGAATTATTTTTCTAAAGGAAATCTCGAATTATGACGTCAGCGGGGATTTTAATTTCGGCTGAATTGTTTTTCTACTGAAAAATGGGCTTTACTGCGTCAGCATGACCTCAGCCCTGGGGTGGGCCGGCTGACAGGTGGGCCTCGGTCCATGGACCGAGTCCATGGCCGAGGGGAGGCGCTGAGGTGGCAGGGTGCGCTGACCGGCCGAGGAGACGCCGAGGTGGTGCGAGCGTGGCGCCACGTCAGCCGCCACGCAAGCACAGGGGAAGCTGATGTGGGAGGCCGGCCGGAGGGTGCACGGGGACGGCGAGCTCGCCGGCGAACGGCGGTGCGGCGACCGGCGGTGAGGGGTCGAGGAGCGAGAGGGGAGGACGAGGAACTCGGGGGCGGCCGGCATTTTACCAGAGGTGGCCGGGGTTGCGCCGGCGGCGAGCAGAGGCGGCGGCGTGGCTCGGGCGTCGGTGGCGAGGGGGCTCCGGTGGCGGGGAGGCTCGGCCGAGGGGTGTACGGGCTTCGCGGCGACGCGGGAAAGCCGAAGGGGGCGTCTTCGGGGCGTGAGGAGGACTGGGGTGGCCGGAATTCCTCACCGGAGGGATGGGTGGCGGCGGCTGTGGGGAAGCACGGTGCGGGGTCGTTCCGACGCACGGGAGGGGACGGGAAGCGGAGGGGGAGGTGGGGCGAGTTGAGGGGAGGACGGGGGAGGTATTTATAGGGGGAGATGAGGGGCACGGCGCGGCAATTGCTCGCCGTTGCTGGCGGCCGGAGAAGGAAGGTTTGGGGGAGGAAAGGAAGGAGGGGGCGCGGAAGGAAGGGAGGCGCGGGGATTTGGGGATTCGGTCGCGGCGGCGTCCGAGGCTTCCAAAACCGCAGAGAGACGAGGAAGGAAAGGCCGGGTCCGTCGAGGATTCGGTCGGCCGGCGAGAAAGGAAAGAGGGGGGGAGAGAAAGGAAGGAGGCGGCTCCGCGGGGACGACGGGCCTGACAGGCGGGGCCGGGTGGCAGCGGGACCGGAGCGCGTGCGGCTGACGGGCGGGGCCCGCAAGTCAGCGAGGTGAGGGAGGAAATGAGAGCGGGCGGCTGGATGGCCCGTGCGGGGACTCGGCTCATCTGAGCCGTCCACGCGTCGGGCGAGGAGGAGGGGAAGGCGGGGCCGCCGGCTGACGGGCCGGGCCCATGAGGCAGCGAGGGAGAGAGAGATGCGGCCTGGATGGGCCGAGTGGCGACGTGGGCGGTCCTGGGCCGTCCACGCGTCGGCTGGAGGGAGAGGGGAGATTTTTATTTTTCAGAATTTGATTTCTAATTTTCAGAAAAGGCTAGAAAATTATTTAGGCCTCAGAAAAATATGAAATTACCTCCAAAAATTCCAGAAAAATTCACAGAAGCTCCTGGAGATATTTTGGACTTAATAAAATTATTTCCAACTACTGTTGATACTTAATTTTCATAAGTTGAATTACTTTTTAAATTCTAAAATAGGTTTTTAAATTCCAGAAAATCCAGAAAGGCAAACAAAAACCAAGTAAAATCCAACTACCTTAAAATAATTAATTTGAATTTAATTTTTTTCAAAAAGCCAAATTTTGGGATGTGACAAACCTACCCCCCTTAGAAAGAATCTCAACCTCGAGATTCGGATGGACTGGGAAAAAGGTCGGGGAACTCTTCTCTTAGATCCTCTTCACGCTCCCAAGTCGCTTCCGATTCTGAATGGTTGCTCCACTGCACTTTACAGAACTTGATAACCTTGCTGCGCATACGGCGCTCTGCTTCCTCCAATATCTTGACTGGATATTCTGGATAGGTGAGGTCCTCCTTCACGTTTATTTCATCTAGAGGCATCTGCTCTTCTGGAACTCTAAGACACTTTCTTAGCTGAGACACATGGAAGACGTCATGCACCTTTGACAGTTGAGGTGGAAGCTCCAACTGGTAAGCAACTTCTCCTCGTTTCGCCACAACAGGAAAAGGTCCAATGAATCTGGGAGCTAGCTTTCCACTGACTCCAAAACGTCTCATTCCTTTGAGAGGTGACACCTTCAAATAAACATGATCCCCAGGTACGAATTCTAAGCTTCTACGTCGATTGTCCGCATAACTTTTCTGCCTGGTTTGTGTTGTTTTTAATCTGTCCTGGATTAAGCGAACCTGTTCTTCCGCTTGCTTCAACACATCTGGTCCAAATACTTGTCCTTCTCCTGTCTCCTTCCAATACAATGGAGTCCTACACTTTCTGCCGTATAGGGCTTCGAACGGAGACATTTGCAAACTAGATTGATAACTATTGTTGTAGGAGAACTCTGCATAGGGCAAACTCTGATCCCAGTTATTCTTGTTTGCCAGTACACAAGCTCTCAACATGTCTTCCAGAATTTGATTTACTCTTTCTGTTTGTCCATCTGTCTGTGGATGATAAGCTGTACTGAAGTTTAAGTTTGTGCCCAAAAGTTCATGTAGCTTTTGCCAAAATCTCGAAGTGAATTGGGTTCCTCGATCTGACACAATCTTCTTTGGGATTCCATGCAAACACACAATTCTTGACATGTACAACTCTGCAAGTCTATCCCCGGAATAGGTGGTCTTTACTAGAATGAAATGTGCGACTTTTGTCAAACGATCCACTATAACCCAAATTGAATCGTGCCCTGTTTTGGTTCTTGGTAATCCAGTTATAAAATCCATACCAATTTCTTCCCATTTCCACTCAGGGATCTGCAATGGTTGCAGAAGTCCAGCAGGTCTCTGGTGTTCAGCTTTAATCCGTTGGCATACATCGCACAAGGCTACGTATTCTGCAATTTCTCGTTTCATACTTGACCACCAATACCTTTTCTTGAGATCTTGGTACATCTTGGTACTCCCAGGGTGAATTGAATATCCAGATTCATGGGCTTCCTTCAAGATTAACTCCTTTATCTCTTTCTTTTCGGGTACCATAATTCTTTTCCCAAACCACAGGGTACCTTCTTCATCCTCTGAAAATTCTGGTGCCTTCCCTTTCTTCATGTTTTCTTTAATTTCCTTAACGTACTTATCCTCTACTTAAGCTGCCTTGATTTGGTCCTGTAGCGTGGGTTGAACCTCTAGAGTTGCCAGGAACCCTTCCTCTACCACTTCCAAGTTGAGCCGCTCAAATTCTTCTTGAAGGGCAGGCATACTGTCCTTAATCCACAGCTTGGCACAATAACTCTTTCTACTCAAGGCATCCGCTACCACATTAGCCTTTCCTGGGTGATAATGTATTCCAATATCATAATCCTTTATTAACTCAAGCCATCTCCTTTGCCTCATGTTAAGATCGGGTTGAGTAAATATGTACTTCAGGCTTTTGTGATCAGTGTAAATCTCGCAGCGGTTACCAATCAAGTAGTGCCTCCATATTTTCAATGCATGCACTACGGCAGCAAGCTCTAAATCATGAGTTGGGTAATTTTCTTCATGGGGTCGTAGCTGCCTCGAAGCATATGCTACTACCTTTCTCTCTTGCATCAGTACACAGCCTAGTCCTTGCCTTGACGCATCACAGAAGACTTCAAAATCCTTTCTAATATCTGGAAGTGTTAACACTGGTGCAGAAGTTAGCCTTCTCTTTAGTTCTTGAAAACTGTCCTCACACGATTTACTCCATTCAAACTTCTTTTCCTTCTTTAGCAACTGGGTGAGAGGTCTTGCCAGTTTGGAGAAACCTTCAATAAATCGACGATAGTAACCAGCCAATCCAAGAAAACTTCTGATCTCATATACTGACTTTGGTTGTGCCCAATTGAGCACATCATTTACTTTCTCAGGGTCTACGGACACTCCTCCTGCCGAAATCACATGGCCCAAGAAAGCTACTTTCTTCAACCAAAACTCACACTTACTAAACTTGGCATACAACCGATTCTCTCTGAGCTTTTCCAAAACTATCCTCAAATGTTCTGCGTGCTCTTCCTCATTCTTGGAGTATATCAGAATATCGTCAATAAACACAACCACAAACTTATCCAAATATTCCATGAACACCTTATTCATCAGATTCATGAAGTATGCGGGGGCATTGGTTAGACCAAAAGACATCACTGTATACTCGTATAATCCATAACGAGTAGCAAATGTTGTCTTGGGTATGTCCTCTGGTCTTAACTTCAATTGGTGATAACCTGATCGAAGATCAATCTTAGAGAATACACATGATCCTTTCAACTGATCAAACAGATCATCTATTCTGGGTAAAGGGTACTTGTTCTTAATTGTCACATCATTTAAGGATCGATAGTCCACACACATGCGAAGACTTCCGTCCTTCTTCTTCACTAACAGTACTGGTGCTCCCCAGGGTGACGAGCTTGGTCTTACAAAACCTTTATTCTGCAATTCTTCAATTTGCTTCTTAACTTCTACCAAGTCATTTGCAGACATACGATAAGGTCTCTTTGAAATCGGAGCTGTTCCAGGTACTAGGTTGATGACAAACTCTACTTCCCTGTCTGGCGGCATTCCGGGTAAATCTTCAGGAAACACATCTGGGTACTCACTCACTATAGGTACTTTTTCCAGAGTCACTCCCTTCACACTGTTCAAACCACACCTGCTCTGGGTAGGTGAGTTTGACTTATACCTTACTTGAATCCCATCAGAGTTAGTGATTGTAACAGCTCGATCAGCACAATCTATCTGTCCTTTATACTTGGTTAACCAATCCATTCCAAGTATCACATCTAAACTCCTGGAGTCTATTATAATAAGGTTCGCTAGGAACTTAACTCCATTTATATCCACAGTTGCGCTAGGGCAAACTGTGTTAGTCCTCATTTCCTTTCCAAGGGATTGGACTAGCATAGGGTTCCTTAGCTTACACACATCCCAATTATATCTTTCAGCAAAATCTTTGGACACGAAAGAATGCGAAGCTCCAGAATCAAATAATGCTGATGCAGGTACTGAGTTGACAAGAAACTTACCCAGAACTACGTCGGGTGCATCCTGGGCTGCTTCCGCGGTCACATGGTTGAGATGCCCTCTGCTCACCACTTGTGGAGTCCTTGGGGTTTGTGGTGTCCCACGGCCTTGTCCTGCATTTGGGGCTCGTGCTGGCGTAGTCCCCAAATTGAAACGAACTGGGGTCACTGCTGGGCGTTTCTGGGGACAGTTGCTGGCATAGTGCCCCATGTTCTTGCAGTTGAAACACTGCACTCCTGCTGCTGAGGTCCTGTTCTGCTGGGGTTGGCCACCATTGCTTGCCCGGGGAGTTTGTGGATTTGGGCGGGGTCCTGAAAAGGGAGTCCTTGGCACGCTTGACTCTGAAGGTTTGTGAAAATGAGGTGCGTTGGGGGCGGAATCGAGAGCTGCTTGCTCCTTGCTGGGCTTGAAACTTCCTCTTCCGAGTTTCGTATAGCTGACGCTGAGCATCTTCTTGGACGAAGGCCATGTTCACTAGGTGCTGGAAGGTCGGAAAATCATTGGACACCAGCTGCACCTTGAGGTTGGGGTCAAGTCCCTGCGTGAACCTCCAAATCTTGGTCGCCTCCGATGTGACCTCTTCAGATGCATACCTGGACAGTTGGGTGAACTTGTTCAGGTATTCGGAAACACTGAGGTTTCCCTGCTGCAGTTGATAGAATTCTCTTTTCTTCATTTCCATTATTCCCGTAGGAATATGGGCAGTGCGGAAAGCTTCAACAAACTCATCCCAATTGATGGCTTGTGCATTTTGATGGGCGGCGCGGTAGTTTTCCCACCAGTTAGCAGCCATTCCCTTGAGCTGGTGAGCAGCATACAACACCTTCTCGTTGTCGTTGCACTGAGCTAGGACCAATTTTCTTTCCACATCCTTGATCCAATCATCTGCCTCCAGGGGATCCACTGATCCAGCAAAAGTGGGAGGCCTTGTCCTCATGAATTCTCCCAACTTAGACTGGGGTGCCTGGTTGGGTGCCTGCTGGGCTGGCTGCACTTGGTTCTGGGCGAGAGCTTGAAGTAACTGCAGCTGCATAGCCATCATCTGCTCCAAGTTGGGGGCCTGAGCGGGAGGTGGTGGAATGTTGTCCTCTGGCTGATTGTTGGCGTCACGGCTGTTGCCAGGGTTGCTCCTCGTGTTCACCATCTGAAGCGGTTTAGGTTAGCAGAAGGTAAGAGGGAAATAGCAAAGGTAAGAGATTAGGGGAACTATATCACATCCCAAGCCAACACACAAGAAGAAACCAGCAACCACTTAGGGAAAAACTTTTATTAAAATCAAGATAACTCCAAGGATGGCTGTACCACAAGTGCACATTGGCCTGGTACAGTCCATCTAGCACACCAAAACATAGCAATAAGCGTTCTAAGGACGCGGACGTTTTATTTGGGTACTACTGACTCAAAAGACTACTAATCCTCTCCAAAGACGCGCTCCTCAGGGTCCTCTTCCGGGTCTTCTTCTGGATCCTCCTCCGGGTCTTCCTGGCGCTCTCTCACGTGGTGACGTGAACAGTCACACTCGGCCGAGGCACGGTTACGACTGGAGGCAGTCGACCGAGAACGAGAAGGAGAAGGCTTGCGCTTCTTGAGAGTGATGACAGGTGGCGGACTGGGGCGTCGCACCTTCTTGCGTGCGGTAAGTCTGAGTGGAGTCCTGAAAGTCGAGCTGGTGCCGGGTTGTTGGGGATGACAGCTGGTACTGGAGAAGACGGCGTGTAATCAACTACGGGTGAAGACGGCGCGTAGTCGGCTGCGGCCCTGAGACGTCCCAGCTCAAACTCAGCTGCCTGGCTCTGGAGAAGCTGTGCGTGAAGCGTGTCGGAATGCTGGTAGCTGGAAGTGAGAAGCATCCGTAGTTGTCCAATCTCCTCCTGAGCTCTAGCATAAGTGACTGCCATCGCCTGGGTGAGCTGCACCTGATGTGACAGTCGAGGATCGTCAGCTGGAATATCAAAGGGATCTGGATACCTCTGTCCTACCCTGGGGTTGATGAAGAAGCAAAAAGGGGACTGATGTACAGCATCCTTGTGCAGGTGGCACAACTCGTCAATGGCGAGGCGTGCTGCGTCCTGGACTGCGTCATAACAGCGGGACCGAGGGTGCTTGATGGGGTATGTTTGGGATTTGAATTCCCCATCCCGTGCATACAGGAATACCTCCATCGACCAGGAGTCACGGTCCAGAATCCGTGTCTTCCGACCCCTGAAAATGGGCGGCTGACTGTATTCCAAGCACTGCATCAGCTGCCGGAGAAGGCTAGCGAATGCTCCAACATCCTCTCCATGTGAGTAGTAGTCCCAGGGGGCAGCGGAGAATGAACCAGCCATCTACAAAGTTGAGTGAAAGAAAAGATTAGTAAAAGTTTTTAACAAATGGAGTTGGAGACAAGAACGAGATTCTAAGTAGGAAGAGAGTAGAAGCAAAGAAGCTTATATATTTTTAATATACTCTTTTTATAAATATAAGTCCTTATGGTTTGCCATTCTTAATCTAGGTCACGTCCTACAGTCAAATTGGCTCTGATACCATCTCTGTCGGGACCCCGGATTTCCGAACCCGGACCCTCTGTGTATTACAGCACTAGTCCCAGATCAAAGCTAGTGCACACAGTCAAACAGAAATGATTACATAACCAACAACGCTTTATTACAATAATTGAGAGTACAGACCGAAAGGTCTTATTATTACAACTGAGGTTTCAAAACCTCACACACACACAAAACACAGCGGAAGCAAAAGATAAATCCAGCGATGACCCATCAATACGCCACAGGCAATTGACTAGGGAAGCGCGACCTAGTACTCCGGAAATCCTTCGTCAAATCCACACGCGAAGCAGTAGTCATAGTCACCTTCTTAAGCTTCAACTTCCTCTGAGATTTTATTTTTAAGTGTAGCATGTGAGTACATAAAGTACTCCGCAAGTCTTGGGAAAAATGCATAGATGCAAGACTTAACAAAGGAAGGCCATATGGTTCTTTTGCACAAAGCAATATTTGAAATCTCAATTACTACTAATTATTTTCGAATGCATCAATTTAATGAAGTAAATGTTTTAACAGAATTAACTTTCTAGTGAAGGTTCCAACTACCAACACTAGCTAACCAATTACCATTGGTCAAGTTTTAAACTGCGGGTTCCATCCACCCTCTCTGGCTCCATCCGCCAGGATTCCCTTCCGAGAGTTCCCTCCACCCTCGGAATACAAAACTTTCATTTTAAAACCAAAACCAGAAATCTACCATGTGAATGCATTCTTTGCCCGCCCTTGACCGTGGGCACGGCTATTCGAATAGCTTTACACTCTGCAGAGGTTGTACAACTTTACCCACAAGAGATAAATTATCCTAAAAGTCAACACGCTTCCTTTGGCATGAGACCCAGATAAAATATCACAAAGCCTTTACCTTACTCTAATCTAGCTAGATACCACCCGCTGAGGTTTCACCGCAGGTAGGCTAACTGCCCGAACCGAAGCCCCCTCTTGCGCCATATGAGTACAGTAAATCCCTGTCCCTCACTGTGAATAACCAGTCCATCCCTGGCATCCACTTTCCACTGGTGGCACCTAAACTAGACTATCATAAGTTAGTTAGCTAGGTCGTACCCATATAGACTTGTGGTTGTACGGTTAATGCTCAGTTTGGACAAACACAAGCGTCGGTCCATACTTGACTAGGGTGGAACATACACTTAACAAGTTCTCGTGCTTACTGCACCAACCCAAACAGCCATCCACCCTAATCTAAACCAACTTTCACATTTTTATTTTATTTCAAAATCACAGTGACAACTCCAATTGCCACTTCACTTTCAAACACAAGGATTTAATAATAAACCATAATTTCCCATTTGCAAGAGTCATGAGGTATTCAATAGCATGGCTAAGCATTTTTCTACCATTCTAATACCAACAATTAAATATATTACTCTCATTAATGAGTCAAAGGAATTTCTAGGGTTGCAAAGGTACATGGCATTCAAATTCAAGTGAGGGCATAACAAGGTTGGACATAACTAATGCCTTAAGATTTGAACTAATATTTTATATAAATAGCAATGCACATAATTTAAAATAATTAAACACATTTCAAAATCATAGGTTCGAGATGATCAAAGGAGACTTGCCTTCTTGCAGGTTCTCTGGGTCTTCCTGCTGCTGGGTGGAGAGATCGTCGTCAACGTTGGAATCTACGCGGGAAAAGACGAAGCAACGAAACAAATAAATACAAACAAAAAACAAATAAACTCAAAAACTCAAATAGAGGCCATAATTGGATAGATTATGATTTTAGACGAATTTAGGAGAAAGGATCAACGGATTCGGAGTTCACACGAGGGAGAATGAATATCTGGAGGATCGGTTGGGAAAAGAAATTACTGAGATAATATTTAGACCAAGGAAAATAGAATGGATTTTATGGAGATTTTGCAAGATTTGGATGTGAATTTTGAAAGTGCACAGAAAATTTGGAATGGAACAGAGGCTTTGAAATTAAACTAGGTATTGGAATTTGAAATTTAAATATTTGAAATATCAAATAAATTTCAAATATTTGAAAGGATGGAATAAATGGATAGTTTGGAATTTTTGATGAATTTAGAAATTTGAATGGGCTCAAACGGAGTTAGGACGAAGAAGAACGGGCTCCGGGAAGTTTGAAAAGAGAGAAAATGGAAAAACTGGATTTTTGGAATTATTTTTCTAAAGGAAATCTCGAATTATGACGTCAGCGGGGATTTTAAGTTCGGCTGAATTGTTTTTCTTCTGAAAAATGGGCTTTACTGCGTCAGCATGACCTCAGCCCTGGGGTGGGCCGGCTGACAGGTGGGCCTCGGTCCATGGACCGAGTCCATGGCCGAGGGGAGGCGCTGAGGTGGCAGGGTGCGCTGACCGGCCGAGGAGACGCCGAGGTGGTGCGAGCGTGGTGCCACGTCAGCCGCCACGCAAGCACAGGGGAAGCTGATGTGGGAGGCCGGCCGGAGGGTGCACGGGGACGGCGAGCTCGCCGGCGAACGGCGGTGCGGCGACCGGCGGTGAGGGGTCGAGGAGCGAGAGGGGAGGACGAGGAACTCGGGGGCGGCCGGCATTTTACCAGAGGTGGCCGGGGTTGCGCCGGCGGCGAGCAGAGGCGGCGGCGTGGCTCGGGCGTCGGTGGCGAGGGGGCTCCGGTGGCGGGGAGGCTCGGCCGAGGGGTGTACGGGCTTCGCGGCGACGCGGGAAAGCCGAAGGGGGCGTCTTCGGGGCGTGAGGAGGACCGGGGTGGCCGGAATTCCTCACCGGAGGGATGGGTGGCGGCGGCTGTGGGGAAGCACGGTGCGGGGTCGTTCCGACGCACGGGAGGGGACGGGAAGCGGAGGGGGAGGTGGGGCGAGTTGAGGGGAGGACGGGGGAGGTATTTATAGGGGGAGATGAGGGGCACGGCGCGGCAATTGCTCGCCGTTGCTGGCGGCCGGAGAAGGAAGGTTTGGGGGAGGAAAGGAAGGAGGGGGCGCGGAAGGAAGGGAGGCGCGGGGATTTGGGGATTCGGTCGCGGCGGCGTCCGAGGCTTCCAAAACCGCAGAGAGACGAGGAAGGAAAGGCCGGGTCCGTCGAGGATTCGGTCGGCCGGCGAGAAAGGAAAGAGGGGGGGAGAGAAAGGAAGGAGGCGGCTCCGCGGGGACGACGGGCCTGACAGGCGGGGCCGGGTGGCAGCGGGACCGGAGCGCGTGCGGCTGACGGGCGGGGCCCGCAAGTCAGCGAGGTGAGGGAGGAAATGAGAGCGGGCGGCTGGATGGCCCGTGCGGGGACTCGGCTCATCTGAGCCGTCCACGCGTCGGGCGAGGAGGAGGGGAAGGCGGGGCCGCCGGCTGACGGGCCGGGCCCATGAGGCAGCGAGGGAGAGAGAGATGCGGCCTGGATGGGCCGAGTGGCGACGTGGGCGGTCCTGGGCCGTCCACGCGTCGGCTGGAGGGAGAGGGGAGATTTTTATTTTTCAGAATTTGATTTCTAATTTTCAGAAAAGGCTAGAAAATTATTTAGGCCTCAGAAAAATATGAAATTACCTCCAAAAATTCCAGAAAAATTCACAGAAGCTCCTGGAGATATTTTGGACTTAATAAAATTATTTCCAACTACTGTTGATACTTAATTTTCATAAGTTGAATTACTTTTTAAATTCTAAAATAGGTTTTTAAATTCCAGAAAATCCAGAAAGGCAAACAAAAACCAAGTAAAATCCAACTACCTTAAAATAATTAATTTGAATTTAATTTTTTTCAAAAAGCCAAATTTTGGGATGTGACAAACCTACCCCCCTTAGAAAGAATCTCAACCTCGAGATTCGGATGGACTGGGAAAAAGGTCGGGGAACTCTTCTCTTAGATCCTCTTCACGCTCCCAAGTCGCTTCCGATTCTGAATGGTTGCTCCACTGCACTTTACAGAACTTGATAACCTTGCTGCGCATACGGCGCTCTGCTTCCTCCAATATCTTGACTGGATATTCTGGATAGGTGAGGTCCTCCTTCACGTTTATTTCATCTAGAGGCATCTGCTCTTCTGGAACTCTAAGACACTTTCTTAGCTGAGACACATGGAAGACGTCATGCACCTTTGACAGTTGAGGTGGAAGCTCCAACTGGTAAGCAACTTCTCCTCGTTTCGCCACAACAGGAAAAGGTCCAATGAATCTGGGAGCTAGCTTTCCACTGACTCCAAAACGTCTCATTCCTTTGAGAGGTGACACCTTCAAATAAACATGATCCCCAGGTACGAATTCTAAGCTTCTACGTCGATTGTCCGCATAACTTTTCTGCCTGGTTTGTGTTGTTTTTAATCTGTCCTGGATTAAGCGAACCTGTTCTTCCGCTTGCTTCAACACATCTGGTCCAAATACTTGTCCTTCTCCTGTCTCCTTCCAATACAATGGAGTCCTACACTTTCTGCCGTATAGGGCTTCGAACGGAGACATTTGCAAACTAGATTGATAACTATTGTTGTAGGAGAACTCTGCATAGGGCAAACTCTGATCCCAGTTATTCTTGTTTGCCAGTACACAAGCTCTCAACATGTCTTCCAGAATTTGATTTACTCTTTCTGTTTGTCCATCTGTCTGTGGATGATAAGCTGTACTGAAGTTTAAGTTTGTGCCCAAAAGTTCATGTAGCTTTTGCCAAAATCTCGAAGTGAATTGGGTTCCTCGATCTGACACAATCTTCTTTGGGATTCCATGCAAACACACAATTCTTGACATGTACAACTCTGCAAGTCTATCCCCGGAGTAGGTGGTCTTTACTAGAATGAAATGTGCGACTTTTGTCAAACGATCCACTATAACCCAAATTGAATCGTGCCCTGTTTTGGTTCTTGGTAATCCAGTTATAAAATCCATACCAATTTCTTCCCATTTCCACTCAGGGATCTGCAATGGTTGCAGAAGTCCAGCAGGTCTCTGGTGTTCAGCTTTAATCCGTTGGCATACATCGCACAAGGCTACGTATTCTGCAATTTCTCGTTTCATACTTGACCACCAATACCTTTTCTTGAGATCTTGGTACATCTTGGTACTCCCAGGGTGAATTGAATATCCAGATTCATGGGCTTCCTTCAAGATTAACTCCTTTATCTCTTTCTTTTCGGGTACCATAATTCTTTTCCCAAACCACAGGGTACCTTCTTCATCCTCTGAAAATTCTGGTGCCTTCCCTTTCTTCATGTTTTCTTTAATTTCCTTAACGTACTTATCCTCTACTTAAGCTGCCTTGATTTGGTCCTGTAGCGTGGGTTGAACCTCTAGAGTTGCCAGGAACCCTTCCTCTACCACTTCCAAGTTGAGCCGCTCAAATTCTTCTTGAAGGGCAGGCATACTGTCCTTAATCCACAGCTTGGCACAATAACTCTTTCTACTCAAGGCATCCGCTACCACATTAGCCTTTCCTGGGTGATAATGTATTCCAATATCATAATCCTTTATTAACTCAAGCCATCTCCTTTGCCTCATGTTAAGATCGGGTTGAGTAAATATGTACTTCAGGCTTTTGTGATCAGTGTAAATCTCGCAGCGGTTACCAATCAAGTAGTGCCTCCATATTTTCAATGCATGCACTACGGCAGCAAGCTCTAAATCATGAGTTGGGTAATTTTCTTCATGGGGTCGTAGCTGCCTCGAAGCATATGCTACTACCTTTCTCTCTTGCATCAGTACACAGCCTAGTCCTTGCCTTGACGCATCACAGAAGACTTCAAAATCCTTTCTAATATCTGGAAGTGTTAACACTGGTGCAGAAGTTAGCCTTCTCTTTAGTTCTTGAAAACTGTCCTCACACGATTTACTCCATTCAAACTTCTTTTCCTTCTTTAGCAACTGGGTGAGAGGTCTTGCCAGTTTGGAGAAACCTTCAATAAATCGACGATAGTAACCAGCCAATCCAAGAAAACTTCTGATCTCATATACTGACTTTGGTTGTGCCCAATTGAGCACATCATTTACTTTCTCAGGGTCTACGGACACTCCTCCTGCCGAAATCACATGGCCCAAGAAAGCTACTTTCTTCAACCAAAACTCACACTTACTAAACTTGGCATACAACCGATTCTCTCTGAGCTTTTCCAAAACTATCCTCAAATGTTCTGCGTGCTCTTCCTCATTCTTGGAGTATATCAGAATATCGTCAATAAACACAACCACAAACTTATCCAAATATTCCATGAACACCTTATTCATCAGATTCATGAAGTATGCGGGGGCATTGGTTAGACCGAAAGACATCACTGTATACTCGTATAATCCATAACGAGTAGCAAATGTTGTCTTGGGTATGTCCTCTGGTCTTAACTTCAATTGGTGATAACCTGATCGAAGATCAATCTTAGAGAATACACATGATCCTTTCAACTGATCAAACAGATCATCTATTCTGGGTAAAGGGTACTTGTTCTTAATTGTCACATCATTTAAGGATCGATAGTCCACACACATGCGAAGACTTCCGTCCTTCTTCTTCACTAACAGTACTGGTGCTCCCCAGGGTGACGAGCTTGGTCTTACAAAACCTTTATTCTGCAATTCTTCAATTTGCTTCTTAACTTCTACCAAGTCATTTGCAGACATACGATAAGGTCTCTTTGAAATCGGAGCTGTTCCAGGTACTAGGTTGATGACAAACTCTACTTCCCTGTCTGGCGGCATTCCGGGTAAATCTTCAGGAAACACATCTGGGTACTCACTCACTATAGGTACTTTTTCCAGAGTCACTCCCTTCACACTGTTCAAACCACACCTGCTCTGGGTAGGTGAGTTTGACTTATACCTTACTTGAATCCCATCAGAGTTAGTGATTGTAACAGCTCGATCAGCACAATCTATCTGTCCTTTATACTTGGTTAACCAATCCATTCCAAGTATCACATCTAAACTCCTGGAGTCTATTATAATAAGGTTCGCTAGGAACTTAACTCCATTTATATCCACAGTTGCGCTAGGGCAAACTGTGTTAGTCCTCATTTCCTTTCCAAGGGATTGGACTAGCATAGGGTTCCTTAGCTTACACACATCCCAATTATATCTTTCAGCAAAATCTTTGGACACGAAAGAATGCGAAGCTCCAGAATCAAATAATGCTGATGCAGGTACTGAGTTGACAAGAAACTTACCCAGAACTACGTCGGGTGCATCCTGGGCTGCTTCCGCGGTCACATGGTTGAGATGCCCTCTGCTCACCACTTGTGGAGTCCTTGGGGTTTGTGGTGTCCCACGGCCTTGTCCTGCATTTGGGGCTCGTGCTGGCGTAGTCCCCAAATTGAAACGAACTGGGGTCACTGCTGGGCGTTTCTGGGGACAGTTGCTGGCATAGTGCCCCATGTTCTTGCAGTTGAAACACTGCACTCCTGCTGCCGAGGTCCTGTTCTGCTGGGGTTGGCCACCATTGCTTGCCCGGGGAGTTTGTGGATTTGGGCGGGGTCCTGAAAAGGGAGTCCTTGGCACGCTTGACTCTGAAGGTTTGTGAAAATGAGGTGCGTTGGGGGCGGAATCGAGAGCTGCTTGCTCCTTGCTGGGCTTGAAACTTCCTCTTCCGAGTTTCGTATAGCTGACGCTGAGCATCTTCTTGGACGAAGGCCATGTTCACTAGGTGCTGGAAGGTCGGAAAATCATTGGACACCAGCTGCACCTTGAGGTTGGGGTCAAGTCCCTGCGTGAACCTCCAAATCTTGGTCGCCTCCGATGTGACCTCTTCAGATGCATACCTGGACAGTTGGGTGAACTTGTTCAGGTATTCGGAAACACTGAGGTTTCCCTGCTGCAGTTGATAGAATTCTCTTTTCTTCATTTCCATTATTCCCGTAGGAATATGGGCAGTGCGGAAAGCTTCAACAAACTCATCCCAATTGATGGCTTGTGCATTTTGATGGGCGGCGCGGTAGTTTTCCCACCAGTTAGCAGCCATTCCCTTGAGCTGGTGAGCAGCATACAACACCTTCTCGTTGTCGTTGCACTGAGCTAGGACCAATTTTCTTTCCACATCCTTGATCCAATCATCTGCCTCCAGGGGATCCACTGATCCAGCAAAAGTGGGAGGCCTTGTCCTCATGAATTCTCCCAACTTAGACTGGGGTGCCTGGTTGGGTGCCTGCTGGGCTGGCTGCACTTGGTTCTGGGCGAGAGCTTGAAGTAACTGCAGCTGCATAGCCATCATCTGCTCCAAGTTGGGGGCCTGAGCGGGAGGTGGTGGAATGTTGTCCTCTGGCTGATTGTTGGCGTCACGGCTGTTGCCAGGGTTGCTCCTCGTGTTCACCATCTGAAGCGGTTTAGGTTAGCAGAAGGTAAGAGGGAAATAGCAAAGGTAAGAGATTAGGGGAACTATATCACATCCCAAGCCAACACACAAGAAGAAACCAGCAACCACTTAGGGAAAAACTTTTATTAAAATCAAGATAACTCCAAGGATGGCTGTACCACAAGTGCACATTGGCCTGGTACAGTCCATCTAGCACACCAAAACATAGCAATAAGCGTTCTAAGGACGCGGACGTTTTATTTGGGTACTACTGACTCAAAAGACTACTAATCCTCTCCAAAGACGCGCTCCTCAGGGTCCTCTTCCGGGTCTTCTTCTGGATCCTCCTCCGGGTCTTCCTGGCGCTCTCTCACGTGGTGACGTGAACAGTCACACTCGGCCGAGGCACGGTTACGACTGGAGGCAGTCGACCGAGAACGAGAAGGAGAAGGCTTGCGCTTCTTGAGAGTGATGACAGGTGGCGGACTGGGGCGTCGCACCTTCTTGCGTGCGGTAAGTCTGAGTGGAGTCCTGAAAGTCGAGCTGGTGCCGGGTTGTTGGGGATGACAGCTGGTACTGGAGAAGACGGCGTGTAATCAACTACGGGTGAAGACGGCGCGTAGTCGGCTGCGGCCCTGAGACGTCCCAGCTCAAACTCAGCTGCCTGGCTCTGGAGAAGCTGTGCGTGAAGCGTGTCGGAATGCTGGTAGCTGGAAGTGAGAAGCATCCGTAGTTGTCCAATCTCCTCCTGAGCTCTAGCATAAGTGACTGCCATCGCCTGGGTGAGCTGCACCTGATGTGACAGTCGAGGATCGTCAGCTGGAATATCAAAGGGATCTGGATACCTCTGTCCTACCCTGGGGTTGATGAAGAAGCAAAAAGGGGACTGATGTACAGCATCCTTGTGCAGGTGGCACAACTCGTCAATGGCGAGGCGTGCTGCGTCCTGGACTGCGTCATAACAGCGGGACCGAGGGTGCTTGATGGGGTATGTTTGGGATTTGAATTCCCCATCCCGTGCATACAGGAATACCTCCATCGACCAGGAGTCACGGTCCAGAATCCGTGTCTTCCGACCCCTGAAAATGGGCGGCTGACTGTATTCCAAGCACTGCATCAGCTGCCGGAGAAGGCTAGCGAATGCTCCAACATCCTCTCCATGTGAGTAGTAGTCCCAGGGGGCAGCGGAGAATGAACCAGCCATCTACAAAGTTGAGTGAAAGAAAAGATTAGTAAAAGTTTTTAACAAATGGAGTTGGAGACAAGAACGAGATTCTAAGTAGGAAGAGAGTAGAAGCAAAGAAGCTTATATATTTTTAATATACTCTTTTTATAAATATAAGTCCTTATGGTTTGCCATTCTTAATCTAGGTCACGTCCTACAGTCAAATTGGCTCTGATACCATCTCTGTCGGGACCCCGGATTTCCGAACCCGGACCCTCTGTGTATTACAGCACTAGTCCCAGATCAAAGCTAGTGCACACAGTCAAACAGAAATGATTACATAACCAACAACGCTTTATTACAATAATTGAGAGTACAGACCGAAAGGTCTTATTATTACAACTGAGGTTTCAAAACCTCACACACACACAAAACACAGCGGAAGCAAAAGATAAATCCAGCGATGACCCATCAATACGCCACAGGCAATTGACTAGGGAAGCGCGACCTAGTACTCCGGAAATCCTTCGTCAAATCCACACGCGAAGCAGTAGTCATAGTCACCTTCTTAAGCTTCAACTTCCTCTGAGATTTTATTTTTAAGTGTAGCATGTGAGTACATAAAGTACTCCGCAAGTCTTGGGAAAAATGCATAGATGCAAGACTTAACAAAGGAAGGCCATATGGTTCTTTTGCACAAAGCAATATTTGAAATCTCAATTACTACTAATTATTTTCGAATGCATCAATTTAATGAAGTAAATGTTTTAACAGAATTAACTTTCTAGTGAAGGTTCCAACTACCAACACTAGCTAACCAATTACCATTGGTCAAGTTTTAAACTGCGGGTTCCATCCACCCTCTCTGGCTCCATCCGCCAGGATTCCCTTCCGAGAGTTCCCTCCACCCTCGGAATACAAAACTTTCATTTTAAAACCAAAACCAGAAATCTACCATGTGAATGCATTCTTTGCCCGCCCTTGACCGTGGGCACGGCTATTCGAATAGCTTTACACTCTGCAGAGGTTGTACAACTTTACCCACAAGAGATAAATTATCCTAAAAGTCAACACGCTTCCTTTGGCATGAGACCCAGATAAAATATCACAAAGCCTTTACCTTACTCTAATCTAGCTAGATACCACCCGCTGAGGTTTCACCGCAGGTAGGCTAACTGCCCGAACCGAAGCCCCCTCTTGCGCCATATGAGTACAGTAAATCCCTGTCCCTCACTGTGAATAACCAGTCCATCCCTGGCATCCACTTTCCACTGGTGGCACCTAAACTAGACTATCATAAGTTAGTTAGCTAGGTCGTACCCATATAGACTTGTGGTTGTACGGTTAATGCTCAGTTTGGACAAACACAAGCGTCGGTCCATACTTGACTAGGGTGGAACATACACTTAACAAGTTCTCGTGCTTACTGCACCAACCCAAACAGCCATCCACCCTAATCTAAACCAACTTTCACATTTTTATTTTATTTCAAAATCACAGTGACAACTCCAATTGCCACTTCACTTTCAAACACAAGGATTTAATAATAAACCATAATTTCCCATTTGCAAGAGTCATGAGGTATTCAATAGCATGGCTAAGCATTTTTCTACCATTCTAATACCAACAATTAAATATATTACTCTCATTAATGAGTCAAAGGAATTTCTAGGGTTGCAAAGGTACATGGCATTCAAATTCAAGTGAGGGCATAACAAGGTTGGACATAACTAATGCCTTAAGATTTGAACTAATATTTTATATAAATAGCAATGCACATAATTTAAAATAATTAAACACATTTCAAAATCATAGGTTCGAGATGATCAAAGGAGACTTGCCTTCTTGCAGGTTCTCTGGGTCTTCCTGCTGCTGGGTGGAGAGATCGTCGTCAACGTTGGAATCTACGCGGGAAAAGACGAAGCAACGAAACAAATAAATACAAACAAAAAACAAATAAACTCAAAAACTCAAATAGAGGCCATAATTGGATAGATTATGATTTTAGACGAATTTAGGAGAAAGGATCAACGGATTCGGAGTTCACACGAGGGAGAATGAATATCTGGAGGATCGGTTGGGAAAAGAAATTACTGAGATAATATTTAGACCAAGGAAAATAGAATGGATTTTATGGAGATTTTGCAAGATTTGGATGTGAATTTTGAAAGTGCACAGAAAATTTGGAATGGAACAGAGGCTTTGAAATTAAACTAGGTATTGGAATTTGAAATTTAAATATTTGAAATATCAAATAAATTTCAAATATTTGAAAGGATGGAATAAATGGATAGTTTGGAATTTTTGATGAATTTAGAAATTTGAATGGGCTCAAACGGAGTTAGGACGAAGAAGAACGGGCTCCGGGAAGTTTGAAAAGAGAGAAAATGGAAAAACTGGATTTTTGGAATTATTTTTCTAAAGGAAATCTCGAATTATGACGTCAGCGGGGATTTTAAGTTCGGCTGAATTGTTTTTCTTCTGAAAAATGGGCTTTACTGCGTCAGCATGACCTCAGCCCTGGGGTGGGCCGGCTGACAGGTGGGCCTCGGTCCATGGACCGAGTCCATGGCCGAGGGGAGGCGCTGAGGTGGCAGGGTGCGCTGACCGGCCGAGGAGACGCCGAGGTGGCGCGAGCGTGGCGCCACGTCAGCCGCCACGCAAGCACAGGGGAAGCTGATGTGGGAGGCCGGCCGGAGGGTGCACGGGGACGGCGAGCTCGCCGGGAACGGCGGTGCGGCGACCGGCGGTGAGGGGTCGAGGAGCGAGAGGGGAGGACGAGGAACTCGGGGGCGGCCGGCATTTTACCAGAGGTGGCCGGGGTTGCGCCGGCGGCGAGCAGAGGCGGCGGCGTGGCTCGGGCGTCAGTGGCGAGGGGGCTCCGGTGGCGGGGAGGCTCGGCCGAGGGGTGTACGGGCTTCGCGGCGACGCGGGAAAGCCGAAGGGGGCGTCTTCGGGGCGTGAGGAGGACCGGGGTGGCCGGAATTCCTCACCGGAGGGATGGGTGGCGGCGGCTGTGGGGAAGCACGGTGCGGGGTCGTTCCGACGCACGGGAGGGGACGGGAAGCGGAGGGGGAGGTGGGGCGAGTTGAGGGGAGGACGGGGGAGGTATTTATAGGGGGAGATGAGGGGCACGGCCCGGCAATTGCTCGCCGTTGCTGGCGGCCGGAGAAGGAAGGTTTGGGGGAGGAAAGGAAGGAGGGGGCGCGGAAGGAAGGGAGGCGCGGGGATTTGGGGATTCGGTCGCGGCGGCGTCCGAGGCTTCCAAAACCGCAGAGAGACGAGGAAGGAAAGGCCGGGTCCGTCGAGGATTCGGTCGGCCGGCGAGAAAGGAAAGACCGGGAAGAGAAAGAAAGGAGCGGGACCGGAGTGCGTGCGGCTGACAGGCGGGGCCCGCAAGTCAGCGAGGTGAGGGAGGAAATGAGAGCGAGCGGCTGGATGGCCCGTGCGGGGACTCGGCTCATCCGAGCCGTCCACGCGTCGAGCGAGGAGGAGGGGAAGGCGGGGCCGCCGGCTGACGGGCCGGGCCCATGAGGCAGCGAGGGAGAGAGAGATGCGGCCTGGATGGGCCGAGTGGCGACGTGGACGGTCCTGGGCCGTCCACGCGTCGGCTGGAGGGAGAGGGGAGATTTTTATTTTTCAGAATTTGATTTCTAATTTTCAGAAAAGGCTAGAAAATTATTTAGGCCTCAGAAAAATATGAAATTACCTCCAAAAATTCCAGAAAAATTCACAGAAGCTCCTGGAGATATTTTGGACTTAATAAAATTATTTCCAACTACTGTTGATACTTAATTTTCATAAGTTGAATTACTTTTTAAATTCTAAAATAGGTTTTTAAATTCCAGAAAATCCAGAAAGGCAAATAAAAACCAAGTAAAATCCAATTACCTTAAAATAATTAATTTGAATTTATGTTTTTTCAAAAAGCCAAATTTTGGGATGTGACAACAACCCCATTTTTTAAGAAGTGGGTTTTGCATTTATTGTTACTCTATTTTTTCAACAAAATCTCTGCAACCTAACTACCAAAATCATAAGCTCTTTCAGTAGAAGTAGGTTTGGGCAAAAATTTGTTGTTATTCTATTTTTCCTAAAAAAAATTCCTACCGCCTTGGTTTACAACCAAGCTACAGGCTACGAAAATAATAAGCTCGTTTTAAGAAAGTGAGTATTAGCCTAAAGCCTCTTCTATTCAACTTCTAAAAGCTATGTTCACTTCATTTATATTTGCCAAAACCACACACGAGTTTATGTTATTCCGTACTTTTTCATAAACAGCCAAAAAACTACAAGCCGTAGCCATAATCTAAAGCCAAAAGGAATATACCATCTTTTGTTATTGCAATTTTTCCTACAGTATTCATAGTTTCATACTCCCTCCATCAACAGATGTAGGTCAATTTTGATTTTTATGGTCTCTAATGTAAGACTTTGACTATGATTTATTATTATTATAATATACTAGCAATAATAATAATAATAATAATAATAATAATAATATATTATGAAAGAATTTTGCAAGACAAATCCAACAGTATTATTTTTATGTAGTTAATATATATAATTTAACATATATTAATGGTTAAAACTTGAAAAGTTTGATCACACGGAACTTACAATGACCTATATTTATAGACAGAGGAAGTATTACCCGATGTGGGAGGATATGGTCCCAGTGTCCCACCCTATGTAGAGCCTATATACGTTATGCAACCAAACAGCGCATGCCCCGTGCGCCCCCACCATCCCAAATCGACGGCCCAGATCTGCCCAGCCCCAGCCTGGCCATGGGCCATCGCCGTGGAGGCCCCCGCAGCGCGATATCGCTTTATCTTCGCTATCGCTCGCTTGCCAAAGCTCTCCCCTTCTACCCTCCCATCCCAAATTTTTTGTATAAATATTCCATTTTTTATTCAAAATAATAGAAATATACCCCGTGCGAATATTTTTTATAGAAATAGACTCTAGTCGCCTAACTGTCGGGCAACTGGAGCCTATCGCCGAAGGGGCGCATGACAGGAAAGCTGTCCGTGGGCCGTTGGGTGACAGGTTACAGTCGCCCAACGCTTCAACGACTATAGCTTGTTGCCCAGCGGCTGGGCGACTGCAATTGAAGTCGCTCAGCTATGCAGTGACTGCAAACAAGAGGCAGCGTGGGTTAATCCATTTGTGATTTTTGTAAATTATGAATGGCAGATAATTTATTGGATTCCAATGAGATTTTATGATCGTTGTAAGTTGTTGTAATGCAAAAAAAATTGTGAAACTTTTTTTAAGAATGATTGAAATAAGAATGATCGATAAGTACGAGGGTAAGTGATATTGTGATGTTACCGGGAATTCATACATGAAGGAGAACTGGTTTGTTAATGTTGTTGGATGACTTGCTATGGGAATAATTGAATGCAAAAAGACGAGAAAATAAGCTTGTCTCAATTAAAATAGACTCATAGTACAGTTGGGAGTAACATGCCATGTAGGGATTGATTACATGCATAATATAGAGCATCATGTGAGACCAACCAACCCAACTGCCCGTACAACCTACTACGTGGACCCAGGCTATTTGCCCTTCCTTGCGAGCTCGATGTTTAACTCCTCGGTAGCATCTTTTGCCTTGGTCACCATTTCCCTCTTTTTCTCGCTCTACCTCTCGCGAGCACGTCTTGAGATGAGCTTTCATCTCCTGATGTATATGCTTGGTCCGCTCGTGCTTGCGGCGCTCCTCCTCCTGGATCTCGTAGGACCTATGGACGTTCCACTCCTCGAAGTCGAAGGCCCATTGGTCCTCTTGGTAGATCTCAAGATCGATCCATTTGAGATAGCCACATAGGGGTTCTAAGGACTGTAGATACATGAGAGAGGTTATTAGTGTGTACTTTAAAGGAGAAAAAATAGGGGGAACACAGTGCACCTAGTCCTTACCGGCTACCGATAGGTGGCGGTGTCTAGACGGCGGTTGGAATAGTCACTGGGTAGTTTGCGTAACCCCAGTAATGCATATCTAGGCTAAGACGGTGCTTAGAGTTGAAGAACTTGCACTAGTATCGGCACCAACAAAGGGGGCGTCTCCCTCTCTGGCGGGTGTTGCAGCGAATGCTTGGTAGGAACGTGCAGGATGGGGTTGTTGCTATGGGTGGCGTCATTGTGGGGAGCTGATTTCGTAGCATGCTCGGCTTGTTCTGCCCGGGCCGCAGCAGCCCTTGCTGTTTCATCGCGACCAGCAACTGCCTTGCTAGGTTGTAGGTCTCCTTTTATTGCTTCATCATCTTGTCTCATTACTTTTCTCCCTCTTATCCATCCCGGTGTGGTAAAGCAAGATCGGTGTAGTGTTAGGTCTGTTGTAGTCGCTGCATGAAGCTAGCTCCTGTGGTCTTGTCACGGTGCGAAGGTGCCCCATGTGGTCGTGTCGCTGCGCAAAGCTGTCACATTTATTGTAGTTGCTACGCAAAGCTGGACTGTGTGATCTTCCCACTGCGCAAAGCTAGCCTGTGTGGTCATGTCGCTGCACAAAGCTGTCCTGTGTCAAAAAGCACATTGCGACACCCCAATTACGCTATAAAATGCATGCATCGAGCCATTGATGGTAGGAATAACTATCTTCTCTGTCGTAGAGTCGCGATCGCTCCGCGCCGTCGTCCTTGCCTGCAAGCAAGGCCAATCATCCTCATCGATGGCCTGCACCATCCGGGCGAGAGGGAGTAGCTTGGCATCACACAGCCTACGAAGCAAGTAAAGGTCAGCATGCAACCTACTTATGGCACACTTGGCTGTCCAGCGGGAGTCTAGTCTCAAGGTGTGCATGTTCGAACCACTTCTAAGTCAACTGGCTCATCTGCGCTCTCTAGAGGCGGAACACGACGGGAAGCGCGATGCAGCCAATTGACGTGCTCATCCAATAGGCCATAAGGCTAGTCCGATCCGCGAAGCTCACGAGCCATACCTACAAAATGAATTTAAGTTAGCATTTATACAGAACAAAAAACATCGCATGTAAAGCAACAGTAAATAGAACTTGTAAATAAACAAAGGAAACAATACTAGGCTATTAGCGCAATACCAACTACATTACTGAAAAGGGGGAAGTAACATAACAATTGTACAAATGGTACATGCAAAGTATGATACAATTAGTACGATAGTATGAACATCAAAAGTGTCAACTAACAAAGCACAGATTACAACGGACAATTATTTGTAGTCTCCAATAACTAGTTGTAGAAACCATGCCAGTCTGCCTAGTGATCAGTACATGCCTTACATCATCTAGCTGTATGCCCCGCCTGACCGCATCGCCCGCAGCGTACACCAAGTGCTTCAGTTTGAACTTCGTCCATATTATTTGTAATACGCTAGCTCTGTCGCCGACCCTTCCCACCTTTTAGCATGTCAACATCAAGAATCTAGGTTCTCCCTGCAATATCCAAGATGACAAAGTTCCCTACAACCCTGAAGTCACTGAGCTCTCCACACCATGTATGCATCACCGTTTCCTTGAAGAAGTACTCCGACAGGAAGTTCAAAGGATCCATGCCCACAGTCCTGCATGCAGCGAGGACATGAGAGCATGGCTTGTGTAATAGCTTTGACTTGTTGCACGAGCAGCTACGTTTATTTACATGATCTCCAAGGCATATCTCGTGGGTAACAAGGGCACGAGTCATCTCAAATCTGGCTCTATCCCAGAGTACCATGTCGAAACAATGCTTCCTATTGCACATAACGTGTACCAAGTGCAATTGGCTCTTCTGTGCCTTCGTCTCCATGTATACCATAATATTCGATGAGACGATGTTCGTGGGTTGGCCGCATGAAGTGCGGCATTCGCATGCCTCTCCCTGAAGTAGCTGACTGTGCTGTGCAAAACACCTTCCACGATGGCGACGAGGGGTTTAGAACGAAGGCCCCTGAGAACCCAGTTGTACACCTCCGCAAGGTTACTCATCATTATGTTGTACCTTGCGTCGTTCGTGTCGTGCAGCAGCGACCACTTCTCCAATGGTTCTTCCTCGATCCACTGCGAGAAACACTTGATGTTCCATGAACTCCTCCTCCTCGGACCAGCTGTGTTAGACTCATCTAGTACTGTCAGGCATTCCAGTTGTGGCGCCCCAAGCATGGCCAGCCCCTTGTTCCTTTCGTCGACGTGCTTCCTGTTGTGCTCATCTAACAATGCTCATAATGCATCAAATTTTCTTTACTGGTTCTGCATAGCCAGCCTCTTAAATAGCTTCATCAACGGTTGTTTTGGGAACTGCTTGAAGAAGTTCGCCCCTAGGTGACGAATGACACTATCTGTTCCTCATATCCGGCCAGGGGAAGGGCTCCTTGGGGTCTTCCTAAAGTTTTCTTATGGCCTTCACAATTCCAACGTGGTGATCATGGATTAGCACACACTAGGATAAGCACCGATAACTCCAACCCTCACATGTCTAAGGAACCACAACCAGCTGTCGTAATTCTCACTTTCCATGAATGCGATGGCCAGAGGCATAATTTGATTGTTGCCATCAATGCCAATAGCTGTAAGGTTCTGGCCCTTATATTTGTCGGTCAACAAGGTCCCGTCAACTAAGATCACGGGCAGCATATGCTTGAATGCTTTGATGCACGCACCAAATGCTAAGAAGGCCCTCTACAACACTTCAAAACCTGGCGGCCTTATAAATGGCTTGTCCTTCACAGCAATATACATGCCCAGGTTCTTGTCCTACAACACCTGAAGCATACGAGGAAGATTGTCGTATGCCGCCTTGAAAGACCTAAACCGTTTTCCAAAGGCTTCTACTTCGCACGCCATGCCTTCGCGCAGCTAATCTTGTATTTGAATTTCTTCTCAATAGCTAGCATGATGTGCATGGCCTCCATGTCCTTCTTCTCAACTATCTCTTTGTACATCAGATTGGCTATAAAGGCAGACGTTAGGTTACGATGCCTCGCCAAAAACACTATTGAGAATGTAAGAGTATGGCTCCACCTTTGACACAATCTAGTGAGTTTCACACTTCGGTCTACATGCGTGCACCCTCTAAGGACAACCGGCCTACTCGCACTTCATGGTGTACTACTCCTGGCTAGATTTCACGACCCGAAAAGTCTGCTGCATAGATAGGGACTACAGCTTGATAGAAACCTGCAGCGATGCCTTGTCAGCAAACATTGAATGTAATCGAACTTCTGTGCCATGATACGCCCACAGTGATTCGTGCTTATCATGTGTGGCAACACCCTTAGCATCAAACCGATTCCATTCCTATGGGATGGGAGCTTCGTTCTCATCCGAACTGTCCTCGTCGTCCTCCTGTACAGCTTCCTCTTCAGCCCAAACTGTCCGGTCATCCGCACAACCTTGCATAGCTTCTATGTACTCCATATGCTCCCCTTCATCGGCTTGTCCTGTACCCTCACCATGGCGTGACCATTCTCCCTCTCCTCCATATACCATATCGGCCTCGTCACAAGCAACTTCCTTCTCTTCACCAACATGTAGGGCGCTTGAGCTGCTCACACCTTCTAGATGATGGCCATCCACATGACCTGGCACAGCTTCTATTGGGCATGGCTGCACAAGCATCATGCACTCGTATCCACGGTGCCGACACCCTTGCACAAACCCCTTCAATGCAATAGTTTGCATCAATGTTCTCAACTCCCATCTGATGTCCATGGGAGATTGGCTCCAAAGCCGTTGTATGACGACGCTGCACACCTCGGGGTATAGCAAAAAACTGCGGGTAAGCCAGTACATCACATCTGCGATTCGAGCATTCTCGTCGTCCAGTTATACCAGAGTGGCTTACGCAAAACCACTCAAGTCTACACCATTCGGACCTTCACGAACGGTTCTAACACCGTAATACACTTTTAATATAGTGGGTATCGGCATTACTGATGTTTACCTGCATATATTTTCAATTTTGCAACTAGTCAAATCACATCGCACATTACGGAAATACTGATGTACAGTAATTTACATTTCAATAACCGTTTGTCTATCGTAACCAACTACACCACCCTCGTAGCATTAACTTTCTATTGGCAGACCGCGCACCAACGCTGCTCTTTTCTAGCTACACGAGCTCTCCCTTACTGCAAATAATTCCTAATGGGTTTCGACAATTTACATGACATATCGATTTAAATGCCTATATACCAGTTATAACGGTACACGTATTTTTCAATGTACTAACGACATTACATTTATTTATAATTAATCATAAATGTCGCGTATTATTGTTTTATACAAAGCAAGTTATTAAATTCTTACAAAAATATTGACTGCATTTTGAATAACTACAAATTTTTACAGACGATTAATTTCTACGTAACGTTGACTAAATTTTTTACAACTACAAATTTGTATGCATGCTAATTTGGTAAGGATGCTGTTTTTCTGCAACTATATTCACTAAATTTTCTACAACTACAAGTTACTATGGCTGCTAATTTTCTAAAATTACATTAACTAAATTTTCTACACCAAAGTTGTACTATTCTTTACTACATCTATAATTTTCTATGGATACTAGCACTAAATAAACTATCTACTTTATATACAAAATTTAAACTACAATATACAAGAAATTACCTCATAAAAGTCGCAAAACCTCTCCTCCTCCCTCTCCTTTTCTCTCCTCTCCTCTCCTTTCCTTTCCTATCCTCTCCACTTCTTTTCTTTCTGCCGCATTTGTTCACCGAGCGGACGAGCTCGCCCGCTCGGCAACGTGGTCCTTTTATATGCGCTTCCAGTTGCCTAATCGTTCGGCGACTACAACTCCAGTCACCTAACTGATGGGTGACTGTAAGTAGTCGCCCGACTGTCTGGCGACTGCAATCAATTTGTCCAATGGCCAGCGGATTGCTTTCGTGTCGCGCGGTCGTTGGGCGATTGGTTCCAGTTGTCCCACGGCACAGGGACTGGTGTCTATTTCTGTAAAAAAATATTCGTATATTTCTGTAAAAAAAATTATTCCTTAAAAAATTATAAACAGAGGAAGTACTACCCGACGTGGGAGGATATGGTCCCAAGTGTCCTACCTTACGTAGAGCCTACTAGCCTCGTTTGCGTGGCGAGACGCCACGCAGGCTGGTTTGTGTAAAAAGCGAATTATTATGAGTATGTGTATATTGATGTTGTTTTGTTGTTTGATTTAGTGTATTTAATACAAAGAGGTAAAATATATTGTGATGTACTTTGCTATGGTTGTTGTTTTTACGTTACTAATGGAAATAACATAGATAATAAATGGCGTTAAGGATTGCAAGGCGAAACAAAATGGTTAGGTAAAGGTATAATGGGTATGCAAGAGACGCTTTGTTTGGAGGAAACAGTAAACGTTTCAGGGTATGAGAAAAGCAAAGAATTTGTTTTGTATCTTTATGTTTTGCAGACCAGTGCATCTTCTATTTTAGCGTATTTAAACAGTAACAGTTATAGTAGCAGAAAATGGTATACCTATTTTTTTGGGAGAATATGTAGTGCATTGTGGTTGTATCTGTACTAATAAACACGATAATAAATAGAATGATGATCGATGTGTGGTGACGAACAGTAAGGGTTTATATAGTGAGAAACACTGTAGTATAATAAGTCCCTAATGATATGGCTATTGGTTGGTTGTAACTATGTGAATTAAAAACGAAGAAAGAGGAGTTTAGCAGCTGTCAGGTATGTCAGCGTAGACTGAAGAAGGAACTAAGAGGAAGGCGAGAGGAAATATCCTGTAAGAAGAAACAGATTAGTAGTTAAAAAGCAATAACAAAGTAATGTAGGGGTGGTGGCATCAGAAGTATATAGCTTTAGAGTTCTAAGCACAATAATTAACAGGAAACAGTTTGGCTAGTACGCCTGTGGAATAGCAAAAGTGTCATTAAAAGTTTTTTGCATGTAACCGCTATAGGTCGGTGGTGGCGGCAGTGTTGTTCAAAATGTGAACGGAGGGAATTTGCTGGCGCAAGGAACGCTGAGAGATTCTCCAGTGGCTGATATTTCGCCTGCTTCAATCATATGGAATCGCTGGAGGTCTTGTGTGAGCTGCTGCAGTTTTTGCTGAGCGATGTGAAGTTCGTAGTGCAGAATCTCATTTTCGTCTAGCGTTCTTGAGTATAGTTCTTCTTGATCAGCAATATACTGTGATGCCATTTTCAGGCGTGGATTGTACTGGTCTGGTATGTGCTGGATAGACAGATAAATTGCTTGATTTGTTCTCTGGGGAATAAAATCGTATGGAGACTGGCTGAGTTCCTCATTGTAGTAACGTCGGAGATAATGGATTGCTTTTCTTGTAGCGTCCTATATGGCACCTTTCTCTTCGATTCTGTTGCCATAGAAGCGCTGTGGGTCATCTGGGCGGAGCGGCAATGGGTGTATGATGACCGATGTTTTCCATTCATAGCGTCGATTGTTCATATACTGAATGACCGAGTGGAAGATAGGTCTTTCTTTCTTAGTAGCTCCAAGGTATTTCATCATGTTCCATAAATGGGTGGGCAAGCCTGGTAGCTCTTCTGGTTTCGAGTGCAAAATATGAACCATCTGTTTAACAACGAAAAATTCAACATAAGCAGAAAAATAGCAGGAAATACGAAGAGTATGCGGTGCAAATGCGATAGTTAATCTGGAGCAAATTGAGCAGAAAGAAGATAGGTATGAGAGGAAGAGCTAACCGAGGCTGCGTAAAACAAAGCGGCTAACAGCAACGGTGTAGAAAGGTATGCTAGCATGTAATAATATCTGTACGCAGAGGAGAACAAGAAAGCATTACTAAAAGAGGGCATAATTAGCTGACAGAAGCAGATAAAAAGCGGGGGTACAATACAGAAGAAGGCTTTTTAATAAGAGGACTTGGAAAATACCGTGAGAGTTACCTAAGTGGAGAGCCACAAGATTCGGAGGTTTTTTCCAAGCATTCTTGCAAAGCATTAATAAAAATAGATATACAAATCTGTGTAGAACTATGCAAAAAGTATAAGCAAACAGAAGGAAAAGCAGAGAGGGATGTATGCATGTATACCGCAAAAAGTTCTTGCTACCATAAACAAATTGGATTATCAATCTATGAATCATAAGCAAACAGTAAACAATACAGCGTGTATCAACAAAGAGGCAAATACAAAGCACTAGTTCTTTATAGGAACGAAGAGAAAAGAGCTGGAGGAATGCTTACGGCTGTATTGTATATGTGGTAGTTGCTTTTTATGTATATGTGGCGTGTCGCTGACATGATTGTATATGTGGTAGTTGCTTTTTATGCAGGTGCGTGATGATTTATGTATGTGAGTTAGCGAGCCTAATTTACTGTATGTTGATGCAGGAACAAAAGCTTTTTTGTGGTGTATATGTCTTGTTTAGAGATTGGCTAATTTTGTTACTCTACATGTTTTTTATCAAAGGAGTATGCAGCTGAGGTACAGCAGGGTTCGTTTCTATTTGCGAAGCTAAAAAGAACAAGATATTGTATACCTGTTGGATAAATGAGTATATTTATTTTGGCAAAGCAACAAAATGGTTGGCGCCTAGTATTGGATTTCATGCAGAATAAATTGGTTAGATTAGGCTGGGTCCACCGATAAGATAAGAGTAGTGAATTGTCGTAGAGACTAATGGGTGTGAGGAAAAAATGCAGTGCGGAGACAAAGTGCGAAGAGCAAAGGAGCGAGCAAGTGTATGTATGAAGTGGTACGTGGTATCGAAGACAAACCAGGCAAAAGGCTCTCTGGGTATGCTCAGGTAGCCAATGTATAGTCTATCACATTAGAGCACAATCTAATCATGATGGGCTTGGTGAGGGGAAAGCGCCACTAAAAACAGTGTACAGCAAAATGTTTCTGTTTGCGGGCAGGAAGATTTGTTTCTAGCAACGATCTCAATGATGTTAGCGCAGGTTGTAGCAACATACGTACACCGTTGTTACATGGTGATGTAAAGACGAAACGTAGGCTATGGCGCGAACAAAAGGTGCAGCCTTCCTGAAAGAAGCAGGTGATGGAAAATAAGTAATGTATGTGTATGTTGATGTTTTGCTTTTAGTAGCAAGTAGCTGTAAGAAAGAACATATTAGTATGTACCTAGAGTGAAGCCTTACTGTTTTCCAGGTGGGAACAGTTCCTTTGCTGTCTTGCTTTTTTTGGCAGATCGAGTTACTCTGCAAAAAAATCAATGAGAAGAAGAATTATAGGTCTAGAATATATCTCTTGTTGGTTGTTTGATAACGGCGTTAGTAACAGCGTGTTAGGCTGAAACGGAATACTTTTTGTTTTCTTCTGTGGATGAGGCTGGTAAATCAGTTCTGCCAGGCATCCGTGGCAGACAGGGTGTTTTCTGATGGTGCAGTGCCGAGGGTATCTTGCAATAGATATGTAAGTGGTCAGAGATGGATAAATATATAGAAGAAGCATCGTGCATATAAATTGCATAGCGTATGAAGAGCTTGTGGAAAGTAAACAGCTATGTATTTTTTACCTGTGGGGTATGAGCAGTCACTGCTGTTAGTGGAGTAGTTGTTTGCACATATGTAGGAGCAGGAGGCGGTGGTGTTGATGGAAGAGGAAGAGGGTGCTCCTGTTGATGCTCATAGCTTTGTGTTTCTGTGGTTGCTAACAGTAGGCGCTCTGGGTTGTTTGCTGACAATAGTATATTTTGATGTGCTTGAGCTACTATTGATCGTACATGGAATGTTGGAGCATCATTCTGTAAGGATCCTTGAGACATTTCAGCAATAATTTCATACTATTGGCCAATAATTGTTTTAATCTCAGGCGGAACATGGTTTGGCTGGCCTTCAGCTGTCGCAACTAAAAGCATAGGGGGCTTTCCTATTAATTGTTGGCCCATGTCACCAAAGAACATAAACTCTGCATAAACACGTGTGGTTGGCTCATTGTTACCAGGATCAGTGCCGTAGACGTTTATTTTGTATCTGTTCCAAAATAAGAGAAATATGCCATGTATTATATGTCTTTGGTTAGGCAAGCATTAATAAGAATAAGAACCTGAAGCTCGCAACTGTGTGAATATTTACATACATTGGTTCTGCCGCTGTGCCATCACATCTTCGACATTTGTATCCTGTATAGAATATATTTGAAAGTTATAAGTTTGTAGCCTATGAAAACGCTAGGCTGTATACATATGTTTGAACTATAGTGGCGTACCAAAACTTGAGGTATGAGGTCTATTAGCTTGCGCACTGTTGTCAAAACTGGAGCGTTATGGTTATGAGCATCTCCTTGCCATTCAATTTCGTGTGAGCGGCTAGTGACTCTGTATACAACATCGTTAATAAAAGGAAGAAGAATGCAGACAGCGCAGCTTAAAAATGTTTTATTAGCTGAATAAGTGCCTAACTGATTGCAAAAAGGATGATGAATAGTACATGCTTTGGAGAGCGTGAATTTCTGGTATTGGTATATTTATATACCACTTTGATGCTGAACTGGTCTGCAAGGCGAGCTGGCCTGAGCATACATATAAAACAAGCAATGCGCGTTAGAAACGGAGAGGGCGAGGAAAAGCAAAAAGGTTAGTTTTTGCCTGTGTGCAATCGATAAACGAAAGAGGTACGGTATAAACCTGAGTATGTACCAACCGACATGCCTACGAACAAAGCAATGATCGGTGTGGTCTGCGAGTCGGTAAAAAGAAGTTCAGCATCGAACGATTCAGCATGCATGCCCCATAACGTTATAGCTGCTGCCTCACTGTGGATCAAATGTAAGGCAAAATGTTTTATGAAAGTTAATATGGCCATAAACAGTAATGAATACTAAGAAGCAAAAAGTTGCAGAAAGCCTATATACCTTCCATCTGTTATTCTGACAGTGCGTTTAACTGTTGGACCTAGTTTTGTTGTTGTTTGCATAATTGGTGAGACACCAGTGATGAGGACAACAACATCTAACACATATAGAAAGCAAATGAGTACATAAAAAAGAAGAAAATGTAGATGCATGAAAGCAGCACACTAGATGTATAACTATGAACGTATTTATACCTGATAGCAAGTCTTTTTTGCCGACACGAGTGTTTAAGACAGAAAAAGGCACTGCATCATATGCATAAAGGGGAAAACCATCTGGCTCCGGTGATATCTCGTTAACTTTTGTATACTTTGAAAATCGAGCAGAAATGGTATTATCGACTGCTTTATATGTCTGCTTTGCTTCAAGAACTTCGAAATATTCAAATTCGTAGATGGATCCTTCTTTCAACAAAGATGTAAATCTATCAAGCCATCTTTGGGGCACTACTCCTTCCATAAGATGACCCTAAAAAGAGTTGTAATTGTTTTTAAAGCATAAGAAATAACTCTACTGTATATGTAAGAAAATACAAAAAGAAATATCAAGCTGATAATAATACTGTATATATTAAAGGGATAATCATTGTAAAAGAAAAAGGAATACAGCTTGTATAGAACACGCAGGTAAATGAATTGAGAAGCAAAAACGTCTTGATCAACCATGATAAAATCTAGATGGTACACGTTTGTTGCATCTTGTGGGCTGCAAAACTCCCAAAGGCGTGCTAGACGGACAAGGATTTTCCACTTGTGCGAAGCTCGATTGATGCGATTTAGTGGCGTATACATAGTGGAGAACCTGCACAAGAGATAAGGCTATAGATCAAGTGTCATAGAAACAGACGTGTATTACAAATGGTAGTAGGCAATATAGAAACAGATGTGTATTACAGAATGATGAAAGTTATGTTTATAACAGACTGGTAAACAATAAAGAAAAGAGACCAGCTATGTTATGTATGAGCAAATAAGTACGTATATATTGCGGTTTTTAGTAACAAGCACAAATGTGAAACCACTAAGCCCACCTGCGTTGGATTGTTTTAAGAATAGACTGAAGCAGCAGGAAAGTCTAGAGAGCACCAAAAGCAAGCATGTGACTTATATTTAGGACCAAATGTGCGCATATAGATTCACATATGAGGTATATAAGGAGAAATGTATTTGGCAAACAGTTGTCGTATAATCGGTGGTTTGGGATAGTTTTTTGAAGAGCGAAGCGTAAACAAGAAGGGGAAGAAATACTAATAGCAAAAAGGATTATATAGAAGCGAGCACTTCTCTATATACTATATTTTTTGTTTCAGCACAAGCAGCACCGCTGCTGTCTTCGATAAGTATCTTCAAGCCTGCGCGTGATGTAACACGGGATACAGCTACATATAATTGTCCGTGGCAAAAGACCGGGTTTCTCAGATATATGCCAACTTTGTTTAAAGTCTGCCCTTGACTTTTGTTTATAGTCATTGCATATGAAAGTCTGATTGGAAACTGTTGCCGCTGAAGAGTAAAAGGCCAGCGAGGGCTTGTTGCATTTAGAACAATTCTAGGAATACAAATAGATTGCCCAATGTTGGTGCCAGTAATTATACGTCCTTCAAGCACTCGATCACCAAGCTTTGTTATGATTAGCCGTGTTCCATTACAAAGACCCATAGACTGATTTATATTTCTTAGAAGCATTACTGAAACGCCTGTTTTCAAAGAGATAATATGTTGCGGGAAATTGTTGACTGCTATAGAATTCAAAAATTCAGGTGGATATAACAGATTAGCATCACCAATATGAGTGTCAGACTGAGAAATGGAATCAAAACTGAGATATTCTCTTGTATGGCCAGGGATTCTGCTAAAAACAGCCATGTTTAGCTCATCAGTAATAGTATTGGTCGGGCAAATAATTGCACGTTCTGCAAGATACAGTCTACTTTGGTAATTGACAGAGAACGAATCATAGGTAGCATCCACTAATGCATCTAGGCTGTTGCTAGTAGGGAATAACAAAAGATCTTCTGGAATAATTATCCAGGATGGCTGAGTTTCTCTTTGTTTTTTTGTCATCGGTACTTGGCCGTTTCCAATATCAAGTATCCACTGAGCAAAGGCAGAAAGAGCATCGCGTTCTGTAACTGAAAGAGCTGCATTATGAAGTCTGATATTTGTAGTTAGCTTTAGTATTTCAACATGCTGCCAGAGGGAAGATCTAATAAGTGATGCTTCGATAATATCTGTTTTAGTACCATTTTCGATAACAGGCAAGATTTGCCGGAAGTCTCCACCAAGCACAAGAAACTTTCCACCAAAAGGTACAGTCGTGTAGCTAGTATCTTCAGCACACATAACATCACGTAGTGTTCTATCAAGTGCTTCAAAACAATGTCTATGTGTCATAGGAGCTTCATCCCAGAGAATTAGAGAAGTCTTGATAATAAGTTCAGCTAGCATTGTTCCACGTGGTATATTACATAAAGTTCTTTCATTGATATCAAGAGGTATTCTAAAACGGGAATGAGCTGTGCGACCACCTGGAAGTAGGAGCGAAGCAATCCCAGACGAAGCTACAGCAAGGACTATCTGAGCTCTTGCTCTTAGAGTCGCTATAATAGCATTCCAAAGAAATGTTTTTCCAGTACCTCCATGTCCTGACACAAAGTAGAATCCACCCTTACTATCAGCAGCACATGATAGAATCTTGCTATATATAGCAGACCGTTCAGCATTTAGTTTGGCATACATCATTTGGGCCTCTGTTGCCAAAACAGTGCAATCATATGCTAACTCTTCGGTTACAAGCCGATTACCAGAAGTAGGATCACCATGTGCTAATTCAGTGGTTATATTATATGTGCCAAAGTTAAGACCGTTCTTTGAGAACATAAGAAACAAATCCTTTATCAGGTGGCACTGCAAATAACTATCCGGTATTGAATATGTTCGATTTTGTAATCCTTGTCGTATTCTGTATGCGATATCGTCAGCAAGAAAAGTCCAATATCTATCAAATAAGTTTTGTGGATTAACTATACTGCAGAAAGAGAGCACCACCATAAAAAGATGCCTAAGCTGATGCGCTGTAGCCCAAACAACTGCCTCATCAAATAGCATATACCATTCTGTATCATCACCAACTAACCCGCGAGCTCTGCAGGCTTCTTTGAAAGTAGGATAGCAGACACCGTTGAAAACTCTAATATCTTCATAGTTTTGCTGATAAGAACATGAACCCTATGGATACAACCATATTTGCTCTACTTGTTGTTACAATTACAAGAGCTCCTACGCATCACTTAAATTATGAGATTTATGATCAAGATCATGCAATACGTGACACTACACATATGTTAAAACCGAGGACGGTTTTCCATCAAGAAGGGGAGGATGATGTGACCACGCCACCAACACGTACGACCATAGCGGCCAATATCAAGAATGAACTAAAGGTGAATTCGTTTCTTCAACTTCAACATATTTTAAATGAGAATATGATGCTACCTAATGATGAAAATACATATATTTGTAGCACTACATCACTTTGGAACCAATTGAAGCAAGGGTTCAAGTTGGACAGGTTTTGGAATCCAATTCGGCCTCCAGATCAATTCGGATTCAGCTTGACAAGCCAACTTCAAATGGCCATAACTTTTGATCCAGAAGGCTTCTCGGGGCCCGTGAGTACTCGTTGGAAAGATCTTGGAGTCTACTTTCAGATGGATCTAGTCTCACCTCCAAACTCCACTCGAGCAGATCAGAAACTGCAAAACAAGCTACGTCACTTTTCCAATCCGACTCAAAGTGGGCCGAGGGCCTTGTAACTTGGGCTATTTGGGCCGGTACTGTTCACGTGAACAGTACCATGTGCATGAACAGTAACTAGAAATAGTACCATATCCCTTTTCATTAGATAAGTGTGGCTTCCCCCTCCCCTATTTAAGGAGGCCACACCCCTTTAGTTTTCCTTGGGTTTTGCTTAGATTAATCTGTCTTTGAATAGTTTCGCCGTTCATCGATTTGTGAAACCCCAACTTGTGAACTTAATATTTATTCGCAATTTCAGATTGCATCTTGTACTCTCTTGCTTGTGTTCTCGATTCGCTTGCAGGAGATAGCCTTCTTGGCGAGGTCAATCGTGTTCGGCACGGTTGATAACCAACGGAGCAGTGGTGTAGTGATTGCGAGGGGTTCGATCTGTTTTGGTCGGAGCCTTTGGATCATCAACGTCGAGATCTCCACAATCGACTTATCAGTACCTCTCGGAAGATCGGGCCATCGTCACATCAGTTGGTATCAGAGCAACGGTTGCCCGTGAGGTAATTCTTGTATCCCTAGTTAGTAGATTGGTTTTTATTTCCTATAGTCCAGAAAAAATACCCCACAAAAAGAGTTAATTTCCGCTGTCCAAACCCCGTTGTGCCTTTCAATCTGTTATTTTTGGTTTGCTAAATTGAATTTGTGTCCATATTAGCATTGTCTAGTTGCTGGTCATATCTTTGTTCCATTAAAAATCCAAACAAAAGAAAAATTCCCCACCCCAAACCCTAATTTCCAAATTCGGCTGATTTTTCCTTTCTCTGCAGCCGCCACCAAAAACGCCATATCTTTTGATTCCTAGATCATTTTTTAGTGGGACCACCGCCATTAGATTCAAAAATCCCTTATCCATCTATCTGTAAAATTTCACGTCATTCCAGAAAGGCAGTTAAGAGATATGTGCGGTGAAAGTTGACCCAATTATCTGTTTTGAATCTGCAACAGTCTGCACTTGTGATTTTTGTGCGAATTTCTGTGTCGGGTTTCGGAAGTTGGCCCCAAAATAAAATCAGTAGAAAAAGCCGTCAGAAAACAGGAAAAAAAAGAATCCGTGAAAAAGAGGCATCTGACAAAAAGTTACGGCCAAAATACCGATGTACTGTCCAGTGGACAGAAATACTCAGTTTTCAGTTTTGGGTCAATCCTTGTGTTCTTCAATTCCAGATTGCATTGGATTGAATTATCTTGTATCTACGACTCCTACACATTGCCATACACTTGTTTTTTGCCTTCTTCCATTCTTGGTTGATCAGCAACATAGGCTAAGTGATAGATACGGACTATAATTCAATTCTATGCAATTCTGAAATTAACTGATTGTTCTCCATTGCTACCATATTGTGCTTTCCAAGCTACACCTACTCTTGATCAGAACAGGTTCCCTCTTGCAATCGTACCCACGCTCGACATGGTATCACGAACCAGCCACTGGTTGTACCACCTGCTGCATTGGTAAGAACACTTGTAAGAGTGTGGTAAGACGCTTGAGAATGTGTGATTCCACCTTCCACCACCTAGTAGTTGATAGGGATAATATTTTTGTGTTGTCTTTTGTTTTCTACTAACCATGACAGGTGAGTCGTCTGATAATCAAGAGTGTGTTTTAAAGGGAGAGTTCATCAAGCTCTTGGATGAACCACGCATCGATAGGAAGCTTCAAGCTTCGATGGACACATGGCAGCGCTCCATCAGTTCCATTAATGAGAGACAAAACCGCGACGCCAGTGCTTCATTTGCTGCCCAAGATGCACGCCCACGGCACCGCCTACATCAAAACCGTCACGGTATGGGAGGTAATAATTTTCAGCACCACAATGATCGTTCTAATCATGACCCATTTGCTAAAGTCAAATTTACCATTCCATCTTTTTCTGGTCTTTATGATGCTGAAATATATCTTGATTGGGAGATGACGGTAGAGCAGAAGTTTAATTCTCACTTGGTTCCTGAACAACATAGAGTTAGACAAGCTACTAGTGAGTTTAAGGACTTTGCTATTATTTGGTGGAATGATCTGGGTACCATGCGCTTACAACCTAATACATGGGATAAATTAAAAGAAGCTATGCGTGCTAGATTTGTTCTGCCTGCTTTTAAACATGAAATGCATAAGAAATTACAGTGCTTAGACCAAGGTAATAAATCTGTCGAGGAATATTATCAAGAACTACAAATAGGCATGTTGCGTTGTAATGTTGTAGAAGATGAGGAGGATAAGATTTGTCGTTTTTACGGGGGTTTACGGCGTGAAATTCAGGACATTGTTTATTATAAAGATTTTACTACTGTCGACCAGTTGTTCCAGCTTGCTTGTTTGGCAGAAAAAGAATTGTAGGGTAGGCAACAAAGGACGAGGAACAACTTTGGAGGTACGTCTACATCGAGATCAACGCTTGGGCAAGCCAAGATAGCCCCACCTCCTATTTGTCGAGCTGCTGCCCCCTCTGTGAGTAGGGCGCATTCAGCAGCACCGCCGCCACCATCACGCGCACCCGAGACGAGCAAATCTACTAGTGTGCAAACACTAGCACAGAGCTCTTCATTGGTTGCTTCCACGGGCCGTACGACGGGCATTGTGTGCCACCGTTGTAAAGGGATGGGCCACGTCATGAGAGATTGCACAAGTCAGCGGGCGTATATTGCGACAGAAGATGGTGGTTATGTAAGTGCTAGTGATGTTGAGGATGAATATGCTCTTGCAGCTAACCTTGCAGGTAATGGTGATGATCATGAGAACAAACCTGTGTTTGTGCCATTTTCTGTTACTAACAACTTGCAGGTAGTTGAGAACCATGCCAAAGAAGAGCATGAGCTGATTGAATCACTGACCCCATTGGTTGAGAATGAAGATAAGGAGATGAATGCACTTACATCATCCGAGGAGAGCCAAAAAGGTAAAGAACATGGTACTATCATCGCTCACGGTATTGATTTGGTGCTACAACAAGACATAGAGCAACCTTGTGAGTATATACCTGCTGTAGTGCAATCTTTTGATATTCGTTGTGTTGACTTAAATGAACCATGTGCTAATCTAAATTCTCATAATTTTGCACATGTCAAATTAATAACACATAAAGAAGTTTTGACTAGAATTTCTCCTGCTAATTCATTGTGTTACATCATGTTGGATCTACCTATAAAATTGTCACATGCTATGGAGAAAGTTTCTGAACTTGCATGTTCGAAATTCTTGTTAAGTGCCTATACCCCTGGATATAAGTTTAATTTGATTGGAGATTATGATGTGGGAACTCAATTTCTTGTATATCGAATATGCATAACTTGCGATCACATGGATGAATTGAAACTTGCTATTTGGAACAACAATTCTTGTATGCTGAATCAGGTTCAAAGTGAGAGGGAAGTAAAATTTAGTACTCATCCAATGCCTATGTATTCAACTCTTTTTACACCATCTAGTATAGACAATCTGAATAAAGATGATGAATTATGGCAGAACATACAAATCTTTTCACCCTGGCTAGATGAATTTGCTATTGTTCGATTGAGATATGATTATATAGCTGGATTGTTCCTCACTTACATTTGCAAAACAAGTTGCAACAATTACTGTGTGACAAATTTTGAATTGCTCATTAACTTATATGATTACTCTTGGGTTAATAATACAATTAGCTTTTATGATTGCTGCTATTTTATAACCTTAATTGTGCAACAACGAAAAACTGTTAAAATGGATGACATATACATATACCATGCATACACCTTGGCTTCTTTGTTATCATATTTTCAGCTTATCAAGAGCCGAGGACGGCTTTGTTTGCAAGAAGGGGAGGATGATAAGAACATGAACCCTATGGATACAACCATATTTGCTCTACTTGTTGTTACAATTACAAGAGCTCCTACGCATCACTTAAATTATGAGATTTATGATCAAGATCATGCAATACGTGACACTACACATATGTTAAAACCGAGGACGGTTTTCCATCAAGAAGGGGAGGATGATGTGACCACGCCACCAACACGTACGACCATAGCGGCCAATATCAAGAATGAACTAAAGGTGAATTCGTTTCTTCAACTTCAACATATTTTAAATGAGAATATGATGCTACCTAATGATGAAAATACATATATTTGTAGCACTACATCACTTTGGAACCAATTGAAGCAAGGGTTCAAGTTGGACAGGTTTTGGAATCCAATTCGGCCTCCAGATCAATTCGGATTCAGCTTGACAAGCCAACTTCAAATGGCCATAACTTTTGATCCAGAAGGCTTCTCGGGGCCCGTGAGTACTCGTTGGAAAGATCTTGGAGTCTACTTTCAGATGGATCTAGTCTCACCTCCAAACTCCACTCGAGCAGATCAGAAACTGCAAAACAAGCTACGTCACTTTTCCAATCCGACTCAAAGTGGGCCGAGGGCCTTGTAACTTGGGCTATTTGGGCCGGTACTGTTCACGTGAACAGTACCATGTGCATGAACAGTAACTAGAAATAGTACCACATCCCTTTTCATTAGATAAGTGTGGCTTCCCCCTCCCCTATTTAAGGAGGCCACACCCCTTTAGTTTTCCTTGGGTTTTGCTTAGATTAATCTGTCTTTGAATAGTTTCGCCGTTCATCGATTTGTGAAACCCCAACTTGTGAACTTAATATTTATTCGCAATTTCAGATTGCATCTTGTACTCTCTTGCTTGTGTTCTCGATTCGCTTGCAGGAGATAGCCTTCTTGGCGAGGTCAATCGTGTTCGGCACGGTTGATAACCAACGGAGCAGTGGTGTAGTGATTGCGAGGGGTTCGATCTGTTTTGGTCGGAGCCTTTGGATCATCAACGTCGAGATCTCCACAATCGACTTATCAGTACCTCTCGGAAGATCGGGCCATCGTCACATCATTTGCGCTCCACAAACAACCATCAAAAGCATTCTCAAATAGAATAGCTCACCAGTTGTCGGATGGACGTTATATATTCGACCAATCTTTGAGGCTCCCCGTTTTCTTTTTTTCCATTTTCTGTGAGTAACATCCCCTGTCCATCTTGATGGAAACTGATAATAGGTACAAGATCTTGCGTCTTCAAATTGTTGATTAGCAGTAAACCATTCAGTTAGCGTAGTTTTGTAAGCTCTTGGATCTGTAACAATCTATTCTAGATCTGCCTGTTCATGATACATAACCCTGTTCATACCAGGCATATGCACAGCTAAGCGCTCAACAGAAGGCATCCGCCCGTGTATCTCAAACTCGAATAGCCGCCAAATTGCTTCACACGAAGACAAATATCTATATTTTTAAATAGAGAAATATTAGTTTTCAATAGGAAACACCTGCATAGAAACAAATATATATAGTTCATATAAGAAAGCATCAGTAGAACATGCAAAAATAGAAGCACTAAAAACAAAAATCTATATAGGTAAACGTATATGAATTCATATAAGAAACTGTTAACAAGAAATGAGAAAATAAGGGGAACTCTACATAAGTTGTTATAGCAAGGCAAACACCATTAAATGCACAGAGTATTACTTGCATTTGATATAATCAGCAATTTCATCTATTTCTTGTTTAGCGGCTGAATTAGGTAAACCTGATGGTTGGTTACTGCTGGAGAAATTTATCTTTGCTCTATCTTGGCCTTTAGTAAGGTATTTAAACAAATACTTCACAAGATTTGTTTTATTGCACCATTCAACATTGATATGAGCTTGGAGTTTTTTTAGCAAAGTAATGTTGTATGGAACAACCCATCTATTATCCAGTTTGATTCCATTCTTGATGATGAAACGACCGTCATCTCGTCGACGATACACTGGAAAACCAGATTTATCAATCGTCGTTTCTTGGGTGAATTTTTTAGGATATCGTTTTGAGCACAAGCCATCTTTCATACATGGGCATCTCTTGTTTAAATCTCCACATGGACCGTGTATCATAAATTCATCAACAAGAGCGTATCCAAGTGGGTCAATAGCTGGATCAGGAATCTCAGCACATGTAAGGCTATCTATATAGTCAGCACTTAGGTCTGTGTCATGGTGAGCAAGCCAGATGAGAGTGTGAACATGAGGTAACCCTCTCTTCTGGAATTCAATAGTGTATAAAACTACTACACACAAAAAAAGTACTCAGAGGATAAAATAAAAAAGGATTACTTCTAGGACGGGAAAAAGGTATATGTATACAAAAAAACTGGACTAACCTGCTCGGACAGGACCAAAAGCGCAGCCACCTTTAATATCATAAATATATTCGGTAAGCTTCATATGGAAGACTCGAGTTACAATATCAGGACGATCAATATATTTCTGCCCAGGCTCATATTTCAGTGCGTCAACAATCTCTGGCCATCGGGAGTTGCAGGTGAAAGTAGAAAACAAGTCAGGAGCACCATATTCACGACAGATGGCCATAGCGTCTTGATAATTGAGAGCATTATATCGAGGTCCACTAGTGAAACTCGCAGGAAGCAAAATTTTGACTCCAATGTTTTTGCCTTGCGATGTGCCCTCACCAAGCGCATCCGAAATACCTTGGTATGTTTCTGACCTCAACACATCTTGGTTGAAAAAATTAAATGAAAGGCAGTTTGCTTCAAGACATGAATAGCAGTCAACCTCTATCTGATTTGAAAGCCAACCACAACATGTATAAGGATTTGGTTCATTTCTACGATAGTGACATTCATAACAATAGTATTCAAGCATAGATACTTCATCTCTAGCTGAAGAAACACTGTCGCTAGTCTCTTTATACTTGATACCAAGATGAAAGCCTTTTTCCCCATATGGAAATAACAATGGATACTGAAGAGACATAAGACCGGGATTCAAAGACGAAACATGCTTTAGCTCACTATAATGGGTCTCAACAACTATATCAAATCTGTTATTCTCTAAAGATAGGTCACCTACGATCAAAGCAGCTAGTTCAGGAAAAGTTGGCAAAGAATATCTACCGCCATGACTGTCAGATGAGCCAATAAGCCGAATATAAACCTCTGGGTTTTCTCCAGAAAATAACTGATCACATGCTAGCCTGAATTTTTTGACTAACACGTTGCAACAGTCAAGCATACTAATCAAGGCAGCAACAATATTAGCATCCCCCTCATCTTGTCCATTACCTTCTGTATTGAATAAAGATAGTCTGTTATCGATTTCATTAAACGTATCATAAATATATAGCTGAGCATACTGAGGCTTCCGTCCTTGAACTGGGACTAATGAACCCATACGATGATGAACAACTCCATTTATACGGAAAACATAAGGACCTTCACTAGTGTTTATGATTCTATCAACATCTATGCCTAAAGAGGTGAACGCAAACAAGGAATTGTAATGGCGTATCAAGCGCATAAATTCATTTGAACGGGGACCTTTATTAAAACCAATGAGTTCTCGAAGTGGATATGGCAACTCTTTATGCGGTGGAAGGGAGACTTTTCCACCTCGGCAACACTTATTATAAACAATTCGGTGATGTCTAGAAGAACTCCTATGCTGAGACCGTTCTTGAAACCAAAAAACAGCGCCACACCTATTACATTCGTAATCTGGACCGCCATAGTACGATCGGTTGGCATACATGGCTGAAACAATATAAGAAAAAGTCTACTCAAAGAAGGGAAACAAAGAGACGGTACAAGAATGCAAAACACATAGAGAGACGCAAAGAGAAAAACCCGAAAAACAGCATAGCTACAGGATGTGGGCAAACCTTTTAGGCTAGAAATTTGTTCCTTAAAAAAAGAAACGGCTGCGCCTCTAGACGAAACTGGATTAAAAGCGTAGATGCTACCTGAAATGAGAACAAAATGCAATAGAAACTATAGAACAAAACATGATGAAATCTTCACCACTAGCCCAAAGAACAAAATAAAGAACAGAGTAACTAACCAAAAAGAACAAGCAAGGAGAGAATAGAGAGGCAAAAAAAATGGAAAACCCGTAATAAAGCATGGTTAAATCTATATGATTCAAAGGAAAGAATAGCACCTGTTCTACCAACATTGCGAAGCAAATTGGACAACCTCCTTTTTTTCTATTGTTCGTTGCATCGATAGAACTAACCAACGGGAAGAAATGGTCTCCTGCCATGTTGACAGGCAGGAAAACAAACCGGTAAAAAACAAGAATACAAAGCACAAGCTTAAAAAAACAGAAAGCAAGTAGCTATAAAGAATGGACAGAACCATGCTAACGCCTCCATGGGAAAAGTGTATTAGCATTTGTGAAACGCGCTGTAGAGCAGCAAACGGGGGGAAAATACAGTAAGGACCAGAAAGCACTCTAAAAGTTCGGAAAACAAGAAGGATTCAGCATACGCAAGCTACACAATGGTAATAACAAACATACATGAATCACACGGTGCTTGCAAACGTGCTGGTGTAAAGCCGTCAGACAAAATATCTATACAAGGGACCGCTGAAATTGCTGGCTGTTTTCCGCGCAAAATTTCTTCACGGCGGGCGTTAGCAGAGCCCGATGAATCCATAAAATAAAATACCAACAACTAACACAGAAATAATAGAACCAAAACCCAATCAGAACTACATAACTATAAACAGATCTATAGATACAGCAATAACTAAAAATACGCACATAAAAAGCATTCATCAATCACATATCTGCAACACCAACAGGTGGGCAATTAGTAGATCACAATAGGAAGAACATACTACCGTACTCAGATATTTTTTATACAAAAATATGCATGCTCTATTGCCGACCGCATGCAGAGCACAATACGAACAACATATCTAAGCACCCTAACAAACAAGAACGTATCAAAAGTCACCGTGCTTACAAACGTGCTGGTTTAGACTTATCAGACAAAACATTTATAGAAGGGACCGATGAAACTGGCGACCGTTTTTTCACGCAAAATTTCTTGACGGGAAGCGTTAGCAAAGGCCAATGAATCCATAAAATAAAATAGCAACAACTAACACACAAATAATAGAACCAAAATCCAACCAGAGCTACATAACTATAGAGAGGTCTATAGGTAGAATAATAACCAAAAACGTGTGCACGAAAGCTATTCACTAATCAAATACGTGGAACACTAACAGGCGGGCAATTAGTAGATCACAACACGAAGAGCATACCATCATATTCAGGTACTTTATATAGAAAAATATACATGGCCTATTGCCAACTACATATAAACCACAATATGAATAGCACATCTAAACATCTTAAGAAACAAGAGCGTATGAAAAGGCACGCTTACAGAGTGTAGAATGGGGCACCGGCCTCCTGAGTAACAGAGCGGTATACTTCAACACCGACTCAATACCAGCGCAGAACAATACCCCTGCGATCTACTCTCGACCAGGCAACAACAGACGAAAACAGAACGACATAAAGCGCCTGCGAAAGCATGCAGGTAATGTCACCTAAACAGCGCATAGAAGGCAAGACCTTTAGCAGAAACGAAACCGAAAAATGCCGTCACAAAAACGGAATAGGCCAACATATATGGGAGCATGCGACAACAGGAATCACAGACCCAAAAAGCAAAACATAACTATCGGAAACAAACATATCAGAAAAGCGGATCACAAACATCAGAAAGCAAAACCTCTAGCACGAACGAAAACGAAAGAACAACCTGGAAGCTTTCAGCAGGAAAACAAGGAACATAAAACAAGAACGGCAAAACACAGCAGCAGGCAAGAAACAACAAGGATCGTAAAAACAACGATAAACTACGTTAAAACAAAAGGAGCTGACGAAATGCACCAACCGGATCGCCCACCAGCCAGCAGACGAAGAACACCACGCTAACGAAAAGCACCAACCGGATTGGCCACCACCCAGCACACGAAGAACACCGGCGGAAAACGCAAGAGCGAAACAACAGCTAAGAACAACCGGACGCACCACCCCAAACCAAAAGCGAAACGAAAACCTCGCTCACAAAATCCGCGACCCGTGCATACGACGGCAATAAAAACAAGAGCAAAACAACCTACACGAAAGATAAACCGACCACAACACAAACCGAAAAAGCGGGGCCCAATCATCATACACTAACCCGTCCCTAAACCGCGTAAAAAAACGGCGCCACCTTGCCCTTCGCCTGGAAGCCTGCAGCAGCGCCACCTGCCTCGCTGTTTGCCTGGCGCACAAGAGGAGGCAACGACCGAGTGCAGGCCGAAGCCGCGCATCGCTACCAACTCACAACGAGCGCAGCTAGCCCGCACGAACAGCGCGCGGTCACGCGCCCACGCGTCAACCAAAGAGTGCACGATGCACACGTGGCACAGGGGAGAGGCCAGGGAATCCCCCAACTTTGATATACGGTAGATGTAGGTTACGCAGCCAAAAAAGCGCATGCCCCGTGCGCCCCACCATCCCAAATCGACGGCCCAGATCTGCCCAGCGACGGCCAGGCCACGGGCCGTCACCGTGTAGCACCCCCGCAGCGCGATATGGCTTTATCTTCCGCTGCCCCTCGCTCCCCACAGCTCTCCCCTTCTCCCCTCCCCTCCCCTCCCCTGCCATCCTCGCACCGCACGAAACCCTAACCCTAGCCCCACGCGCCCTCGACGGCCGCTCCTCCCGCCGTGCGGACAGGCTCCGGTCTCCCCCGCCCGCCGAGCCACCGCCGACGCCGCGTCTCGCCCCGCGCCGAGCCGATCGAGGTACGTCTCCCCTGAACCCTCCCGGAATTCACGGGTTCTCTCGTCTTGGTGAAGATTATATGTGGTAGGTTCTGCTACGCGGGTTCCTGCGCGTCATGGGAGGGATGGTTGTTTTTTGGATTTTGTTTTTCCGGGTGGTTTGGGAGGGGTCTGCGTGTGTTGGGGGCGACCGGGGCTTGGTGGTGGTCGATCTCGGCGTTGTTTGGGCTCCGGTGGTGAATTGGGCGCGGAATTTAGGGGGGTTTGGGTAGTAATCCGTGGGGAATGATCTAGGGTTTGATGGATTCAAGCATGAGTTTGGGCTGTACTTAAAAGGTTGCTTAGCTTTGGAACTTAGTGCGAGTTGTGCATGGGGAGAGATTTGGGATCTGGGTGTAGTGTGGAGTGGGGAACCAACTCCTCTGATTCAGTAGAGGCACGTTACGCCATGACTTACCATTGCCATCTACCAAGCCAAACTTCATCCAAAGCGTCTCCTTACTTGGTTCCACCAATGTCTTCTTCCCCAACTCTACTCGACCCTTCCTCGTCTCCATGCATCAAGCAGCAGAAACTGAAGAACACAGTCCTCACGTGCTACGACGATGGCGGCGCTCAGATGGAGGATGAATGCATCATGGGCTTTGGCTGCTGACGGCGGTGGAGCTGCAACAAGAATCCATAACACCTCACGTTGTCGTTGCTGTACCACCACCACTAGGGGCACCAGCTGCTGTCTTAGGCGGCGGCAAGAGCTCACCGATGAGCCACACTAGCGGCTGTAGACAGTGGTGCTCTACACAGTGTCGCCGCGGGGCGTGTGGTGTTGCTTCGTGGATTGCTACGCGGTATGATCCATCCAGCGGGACTTCTGCATGGACATCAATGAGCACAAAGTGTCCATGTAAACCACGTTCTGCCGTGAGTTGCATTCCCTGCTCGAAATGTGTGGCCGCGACTTCTCGTTCCTGTTAGCACTTAATCGGTGGACGCTGCGTCAGCAATGAGGTTTGGCAGCTGCACGAGACTAACCAGCTCTACGCCTGCTGCAGTGGTTAGTCCATTCCTTGCCCAACCTCTGGCGACAGACGCATGGTGTTCGTCATGGAGGAAGATTGCTGTTTTAATAGAAGGCAAACACATGTTAAGCAGCTGGAGAAGTAGACGGATTAGATTAGTTTGAATAGTAGATGGTCTCGGTAAGTCACCACATGGTGTGCCTCTTCTAAGTCTGAGGAGCTGGTTCCGTGGAGTGGATAGTTTCAGAGTGCAGAGTGATTAGAGTGTCCTGACGCATGTATGGTGGTAATTGTAGGTGCTAATTTCTTTGAATTTGTAGGGTTGGATAGTTCTGGAGCTTGAATTATGTGTAGTGGCTGCTTCTGTGTGCAAGGCAGTGCTCATGCTGCTTCCTTGTTGTTTCTTGTGGGATGTAGGTGGTTACAACTTTTCTTGTCGTGTGTATTTTATGTTTCGATTCTAGTGTCATTCTGGACTTCTGTGTAGAGCGAATGTTGGGTGCACCAGCTAAGGAACTCGATGGGTGTGTTCTAATTCTCTGGGGCTGTAGCCTCACTGAGTTGGTTACTTTTTTTTTGGTCCTCTTAGATCCTCATTTGGTTGATTACTGATGAGCTTGGACCTAGCTTTGTTTGTTCTTTGTTGGTTAGTTTAGCAGCTGCCCAGTACTGTTGTGTGAGCTGAGAAAGATAGGATCTTATTCTAGGGAGATGGTGTATTAAGGTTGGAGCAATCTTGGTATTTGCTAATTGCTGACTGGTTCATCCTCTGCCATTATCAATGCTTAGAAAACCGAGCGTTGTTTTCATGAGCCATGCACATGCATTGGCTTTTGGACCATTGTTGGGTTCCTCTCCTTGATCACAATATCTTCCTTTATTTTGTATCTTTGGATTGTCAAATTTCTCTTGTGTTTGTTGAGCAAGTAGTTTTAGTGATGTCTATTCTAATTTATGTGCATGGTTGTCACGGCGTCGCCTTAGCGTCCTGGCGGTCCAAGGGGGACGCTGTGGAGGCTCGTCTTGCCTTGGCCAACTAGGCGGGCACCTAGGATTTTGCGGCTTTCATGGCGTCTCCTCGGCGTCCACGGCGAGCGCCTTGGCCAGCTGGCAGGGGTTGGTCACGATCATCCTGCCCTTCTTTTGCTCTTTTCCCATTACTACTCCACAAAGCTTCTAGGGTAGGGACTAGGGAGTAGGGACAATGACTACAATGCTAGACACAAGCTGAAATCTTTACCTCCCAAATTTTGACATACAATGACTACAATGCCAGACACAAGCTGAAATCTTTACCTCCCAAATTTTGACATACTTGGATAATGGGATTGATGCTGCTGCTGGGCATTAGGATGCTGCCCTATAGGCATATTCATAGCAGAATTGTTGGTCACACCAAGAGAATTTACTCCTGCTTGTTGGTTTATCCCTGGTGTTGGCACCATCGCCGTATCTCACCTTGAGGACGCCATGGCGTCCTGGTGTCTCTCAGGCACCGTGGTCGCCAAGTCCGCCATGACAACCATGTTTAGGTGTCTTTATTGTGTAACTGTCAAGTTGTCTGGATGGATATAATATCTCATTGTGACTGCTTGATGCCTCTCTCCCCTATGATACAAGAAATCGCTGCAGTTAGTATGCTAGCTTACATTATCTCTCTCCTATGAAATGTTAGGTTCTGAGCATAGGTTAGCTTGCAGTATCTATAATTAATTAGGGAAACCAAGGACTTCTAAGGTTAAAAGACAGTATGACGTGTGTTCATGCTTTTTTCTTGTATCTTGTCTTGTAATTCTCTAATTAGCTGTATATTTAAGCATCTGATCATTTGATTGCCATGAGAGCAAGTCTTGCAAATAATTATGTGCTGATTTTTTCTTCTTGTTTTGCTTATGTCATAACAACATTTTACAGATAGTTCTGCGTACTGCAGTTTTACTGGGGCTTGATAAATTTTGAAGCTTCATTTAATTATAAAAAATTTTGGTATGGAGGCCAGTTTTCATCTCATATATGTATTTGTTTATTAATATGTAATTGAATTTTTATTTTTGAGAAAGCAAACTTACTGTTACATTCTTAGAGCTTGTGCTAAGTATTTATTTTTTCGCTTTTTTGCACACTGTACCACTTTCTTGTGCACCTTAGCAATTGCATGCCTTTTGGTTGTGCTCAGTACCAGCTTCTTGTGTAACCAACCATGTGTGTATGGGAGGAGAAGATTGATTCTACTGTTGGTAATTTTTAACAGGTTATATGACTGGCTAGTGGTTGACAATAGAGTTGGAAAATAGAGATTGTTTATTGCTTTACAAATTAGCTTATTTTCTTTTAAATATCTTTTGGTCTTTAATGACATGAATAATTTCCTAGTGCATAACAATAAATACATAGAAAGATAATTGCTGTGCTCTGCCGCTGTTTTACATCATGAAAGCTTACCTTGAAAGGCTCTAGATTTTGACTTTCCAGCTCTGCATCCAAGAATGTCTGAAGAAAAGTTCTCAGTTTTGTCCTTCTCAACCATTCTTAATTTATGGGCTTACTGTTTCTTCAGATATTGATATTTAGCAAATCTGTCTATCTTTAATTTCAAACATTCTATTGTATTGCTGATATTGTGGAATACAGTGATGTGAGAGCGGAAATTTTGTTGCTGGATTCTTACTTTATATTCTGGCTGGACTGATGGCCAACAGCGATCTATTATGTTCTAATGTAATGAATGCTTGATGTTTGCAGGCCTTGTGATCAATAATGAAAAGTGTGTCAAGTTACATTAAGCTTGAGTTTCATTTATCACTTTGGGATGAATCTTACCTGATAGAAACACATTTTCAGTCAAATCATCTTCATCACTCTAGAAGTCAACTGTTCTAAAAGCTGTTATTGTATCATCTGATATGAAGCTTAAGAATTTAGCAATCTCTGACCAGTCACATTTCGGCTGACACTGGATCCTAAGGAACCACCTACTGACCTACAGCATGTCACAGTTTCACCCCTCACAGCATGGGGGTGATAGCGATGTGCAAATGTGGCAACAACAGATGATGTATAAGCAACTACAAGAGTTTCAGAGGCAGCAACAACAACAGCAGCAGCTTGATCATGGAGCTAGGATGCAGAATTCCTTTGGACAGTTCCATGCACCTGCAAAACCAGACCCTGCTGATCTGTTGCCAACCATGATGAATGAAATGCCTATGAATGAGCCATCAAGTTATGCATGGTCAAATAATATTGCTGTTGGTGGCTCCAGGTTAGGAAGTAACTCTCAGATGTTCAATACTGGTAACACGCATTGGGAACAACTTGGTGTTTCTCCTGGCACAAGCAACTTTGTAAATGGTTCAATGTACTCAAACAGCCAAAATCTTATTAGACCAATGGGGTTAGTTCCCAACAAAGTAGACCAATCCTTTTATTCCTTTCCTGCTGGCATGAGCAAAGGTTCTGGAAATCAGTACTCCCAATTCCCAGGATTCCCAGTTAATTCCCATAATGCAATGTCAAGGGCAGGTTCAGACCAGACAGATAAGGCAATAAGGTTTTCTTGTCCAGTTAATTCGTTCCAGAGTGAATATGGTCTTCGTGAACAAGGTATGCCCAACACACTGCAGAATTTTCATGAGAATGGAAGTGTATTAAGTGATACTACAACTCAAGTTCAAGGTTGTAACATGAAGGCAGGCAGTCCTGTTTTAGGTAATCATCTACAGCGAGCTTTTCATGTTCAAGATTTTCATGGTAGGGCAAACCAAGTTGACTTTCAGTCAGCACCACACGTAGGACCAACTAGCAGCATGGCTAGCCTTGATCCCACCGAGGAGAAGATTTTGTATGGAAATGATGAGGATAGCAACTGGGGAGATTTGTTGAGAGAGGGAAATTCATCAGGTGGAGCAGATCCTGGTAATTCATTGGGCAATGATAACTCAAACAGTGGTGTGCCATTTCTACAAGGTAGCTGGAGTGCCCTTATGCAGGAAGCATTACAGTCGACAAGCAGCAAAAATGGCCTCCAGGAAGAGATGAGCGGTGTGAATTTCCAGAATACAGACATGCAGTTTGCCAATAATTCAACTTTGCCAGTACTGGAACAGAGGCAGCTTGTGGCTATAAATAATATAAAACTACGCAGTGCATCTCCAAATGCACAACCTTCACCCTCGCGAGATGATGCTTTGGGAACCATGAATAATTTAAAGTTCACCAGTTGCAAGCATGCCACAGAATCTCCTTATGACCAACATGAGAAAATATCTCATGAATCTCCTACTGCTGCTGCTAGCAGTTATCAGCCAACTACAGAAGCCAATGATAGGTATTTTCAACCAAGCTTAAAGCAAAGTCATTCTGATGAGTATAGGCAACCAGAACAGGTCCACTTCTTAAATGGTATATGGGCACAGCAGAAATCCGGGCTGCCAAAAGGAAATTCGAAATCAACTGGTGCACATTTTATGCCACAGAATGCACATGGACTTGGGGTGTCACAGCAAAACACTTTTGATCATAATTTTAACAGGGAGTCTAGTAATAACCAAAATGAGTGGAATTGCAGAAATCCCCATGGACAAGATGTCAATAATACTCCAAATATCTCCAATAGCGATAGAAGCCTTTGGAAGTCTGGGGTTAATCCGTATTCAGTTCATATGCTTCAACAGTCAAAGCCTAATGTGACAACTGTTCAAGTGTCAAATGAATGTTATGGTGGGAAAGATGTTGGTATGGTGAGTTCAAGCATGGCAATGGTTAGTCAGGATCTGCAAATGGTGATTGGTCAGAACAGTGAAAATTTTGGAATAAACCATACTCTGGGGCAAAGGATTTCAGAACCCTCAGAATCGCAAGGAAATAATGCAACCTCTACCGAAGGACACATTTCAAATTTAAGCTGTACATTTTCTGCAAGAAGAAATTCCTTTGCCGGAATGGATGCCCAGTATTTGGGTCAGTCTGGCCAGAAAACAATGGGCTCTTATGCAATGCAGAATCATCTTAGTGGAACCTCTGGAATTAGTGTTGCACATTTTCCTGCCAATTCAGTGTCCAATACTGAATTTATGTCACAGTCAATTCGGCGCCCAAATAACCAAGAGCATCTGTTGGGTGGGCACTGCCAAGTGGCTGGTAGCATGGCTTCAGCAAATGTGGTATATCCAGCAGAGTGCATCTTTATTCTTAGATAATGAAGATATCTCTTCTCCTTGGTTATATTTTAGGTGTGCTTTGAGAACATTTCTGCTTTCTCATTTTTCACTACTTTACCTTTGTAGAAAATTGCAATGGCAGAAGAACAACTTAAATCTCAACATGCCATAGCCAAGAGCTACTCCAGTGAATCTCCCTTTGGAGGATCTGATGGTACATTGTCACAAACAAGGTAATTTTTTGCTTACATTCTCAATCATCCACTTTCAGGTTTGAAGGTCACATCATTCTTCCAATCTTCCATGGTGTAATATTTTCAACAGACAATTATTTGTTGACTGGATTGCTGATATCTTCCACAATAGTACCTTGTTGGTTCTGAGCAGACAGATGGGGCATGATATGTAGTAGTAGGGTAAATTGACTTGATTGGACCTTACAGTTAAGCTACTACAATTTCATTTAATAAATACCTATGTCACTATCACACTATGTTATATCTTAATCTTTTATGCTGTTGCCCACACCAAATGTTTACTCAGCTTGCATGACAAATCATTGAGGGTTGCATGTGACTGACCACAGTGAATAGTTTTTCTGGCTCCTTACATTTGTCACCTACTAATAGTACAGGGAAGTAATCAAGGTTGTTATGGCGTCGAGATATCGGCGATATCTCGTCGCCATATCGTCGTGGCGGACCAGAGGCTCCATGTCGTCCGGACGACATGGAGGTGCGCTGTATCCGCCGTCGCCGCGGCCGGATCCGCCGCTGCCGCCGCCAGATCTACTGCCTCCGCCGTCGCCGTAGCCGGATCCGCCGTCGCCGCAGCCGGATCCGCCGTCGCCGCCACCGGATCCACTGCCTCCGCCCACGCCGCAGCCGGATCCGCGGTCGCGCCGCCTCTTGCTTCGCCGGGCGACGAGTCTTCGCCGCCTCCTCCGCGGCTGCCGCTTGGGGGCGGTGGAGAGTGGCGGCGGGAAGATGGAGCGGCCGTCGGCGAGCTGGCTCGGCCTCGCCGATGCCGGAGGCGGAGGAGATGGGGGAAGGAGAGGGAGAGAGGAGGGAGGCGGCCGAGCGGGCGAGAGGGCGAGAGGAGAGAGGCGGCCGAGCGAGCGAGCGAGAGGCGAGAGGAGGCGGCCGAGCGAGCGGGCGAGAGGGCGAGACTGAGCGTGCGGCCGCCGTCACGCACGCCAGTTATCTGATTTAGGGTTTGACATTTTGCAATTTAGTCCTATTTTCTGAAATTACAATAAAGTCCTTCTTGCTTTATATTTCTTCTGTTTAAACCCTCCGGAAATCCAATATTTTTTTGGCTACTTATGTGTATGGCGTCGCCACGCCGCGCGCCATAAGCGATATTGTTGTGTGAAGGTGGTGAGGCGCCGCGCCTCGCCGCACCGCCGTAATAACCATGGAAGTAATACCTCAAAGCCTGTTAATCCTTTTAGCTTTATCTAAGTTTTTCCATCAATTAGTGTCTGAGTCTGAAAATTTGTCTGTATTTTCTTTTGTTGGGATGTACTGCAGGAACTATCAACTAGCTTTTGTGCCATTGGAGATATTTTGTTTGCTTGTTTAATTCTCTGTTATTCTTGTCTTCTGTAGTCAACATATGCTACAACAATTCCCTCACAAGGTGGACAACTCAAGTAACTATACTGTTGTTGCTGGTAATATGCCGAACAGATCTGTTGATATTATTACTGCTCAGCAGCAACTTAAACAGCCTTCTTTACAAGGATTTGGATTAAAACTTGCACCACCATCCCAACGACAACCAGCTGCAGGTCATTTATGGACCAGTCCTACCACTGTTGACAGCAAGCAATCTGATCATTCAGTACCAGAGGAAGACCAGGGACAAGTACCTTCCACTCATGGTCAATCTTTGCCATCTGGTCATCCAAGTCGATCTTCACCATTTCATTCTGCAGTAATTGATAATACTGGACTGCCAAGTGGTTGTCTCCCCAAGATAAGTACAGGCCAGCAATATCCAGTGGTAGAGTCAGAGTCTGCTTCTGTAAATTATCTTTCTCAGCAGCCTCAGCAAGGTAGTTCAGCAACAATGTTCAAGAATGTATGGACAAATATCTCAGCTCAGCGTCTGGCGGGTGTCCAACATAACAAGATTACTCCCAATATTCTCCAGTCTATGATGTTCCCAAATATTGTTGGGGATTCCACCCTACGGGATTCTCGAAAGGATGATTATCAAAGACTGAAGGCAGATGTTCCATCTGATGCTGCCACAACTACTAACTCAGAAAATCGAGAAGTAAAACTAGTTGTGGACAATGATGCAAAGTCAACCTCATCTGAGGTGCCAAATGTTGATCAAATGGAAGACATTTTATCGGGGAAGATAGAATCCCTACAGAGGCATTCCTTGGGTGTGAACTTGATGCAGCAGGGCATCATGAACCAAAGACAAGGGGATCCGCGTATGACTTCTTCCTTTGACAAAGCTTCTGGTGTTAGTGGCATCGGTTTGTATGGAATGCCAACACCCTCAAATGCTCAGCAGCAAAATTACTTTCTACTACATCAGATGCAGGCCGTGAAGCCTGTTGATAGTGATCCAAGCAATACATCTGGAAAGAGGCTTAAAACAACTGAGATGAGTTCTGATGCTTCACAGGTTGACTGGAGTGCTCATCAGAGAGTCCCAGGAAATAATTCAGTGAGATCATGTCCAGATAATATGGAAGCTTCAAGAGTTCCTAGTTCATTCCCATCAGATGCAAAGATGTTAAGCTTTGCTCCTAGGAACAGTGAAGAGAGAACCCCAATCATGCCATCCCAGCTTCATTCAAGGGAGTTGTCCTCCCATGATATGGCCACTGCACGAACTGATCTTCAAAATCAAGTCTCATCTCTTGGTACAAGCTCAGCAGAAAATTTAATTGAAAGAAGTGATGGATTAAGGATCAACCCTCAAATGGCTCCTTGGTTTCAACAGCACGGGAGCCACAGAAATGGTCAGAATCTAGCTATGTACAGTGCCAAGAAAGCTGCAACACCATATACTCCAAAAGTTTCCTGGAACATGGACAGTAGCAGTCCGGTTGAGCATGGACTTGACTGCAGTACTTCTGTTGGACATGGGGATTCTAGTCTAAAGGCATCTTCTGTGGTGAGAAGACCAAAGAAGCGCAAATATAAAGCTAATGTGCTTGTTTCTTGGAATCGAATCGTTGAAGGACACCAAAAGTTGACAAACATAAGGTGACTTTTCTCCCTTCCCACAATTGTTGACAGGAATTTTGCTGCTTATTCTCCTCCTAGTTGCTATTATTTGTAGTTTACTCTAATTATTCTACTGTTCAGTTTCAATATTCTATCGAATGTAATGTTTTAAATTACTTACAGCTCCCCGGATATGCACTGGGCTCAGGCAGCTAACCGATTAATGGAGAAGGTCTGTATGAGATGATTTATTATTTAATTTAGCTCTCATGTGTTTTGGCCCAATGATCTTTATGTGATTGTGTAAGATACTTTTGTAACAGGTGGAGGAGGAAGCAGACATTCTAGGAGATGCCCCCATATTTTATTTACCACACAAAAGGTTAATTCTGACCACTCAGTTGATTCAGCAACTTCTCCCTGCGATACCAGCATCTATTCTTAAGGCACAAGCTGTATCAGTGTATGAAAGTGCGACATATACTGTTGCTAAGTTGACCATAGGGGATGCATGCAGCATGGCTTCATCCTCATCTGGGGGAAATGGTGCTCTCATAAATAGTGGGAATAAGTAAGTACCTGTTAATTGAATATTTTTGCCAGTCATGTGGTTGGTTAGTTCTTTTTGTGCATCATAGACAGCGTTAACCCACATTTAGCTCAAACTTTTCCTAAGATGTGTATTATCCTTGACCAGATTATCTGAACAAATTAAAATTACTGAGGAAATGGAAGACAAATTGTTGAAGGCTGTGGAATTCTTTGTTGGAAGATTCAAAAAAATGGAAAATGACTTTGTAAGGTGTGTGCAATCATTATGTCCTGATTCTTAATTGGCAATTGTTAATTTTCCCTGTAATATCCTTGCGTTTGCTTTGTTCATGTTCCATTTACTTATTATGTGATTAACATTCTCTTTTTGCTGAAAGGGTTAGTATGGGCTTTTTGTGCTTGTAACAATTCCATTATAAAGGATGGTGTGACCTTAAACAGTGCAGCAGTGTCATTTCAAACATGCCAATATTGTGCTTTTTGATATGTTGACTATTCATTTGCATCGTTTTCGTTTCACTTGTGAGCCTTGTTTATTTGGTGAGATGCCCTGGATAATGGTTATTGCACATTCCCATCCACATTTAATAAACAAATCCTTATTTCTTTGGGTACAATGGTTGTTGCCCTGGATAATTGGCTGGGATAATTTACTGGATACTGACTCAATTCACTTATGAAATCATATTTTGGGTACATCGAATATATTTCTACTTTCTGAACTGACCGTGACTTAATAGACAAGCTGAAGCCAAGAATTTGCCAAATGGGAATATAAAAATCTCATATGGTATCAATAGAAAACACAACTAAACAAAGTTGCAATGATGTGATAACAAGTTTGACATGCTGCAGATTTAGGCAGGTGCTTACATAAGAATCCTATTGGTTCCAGTGATTTTATGGTTCACATAAACCAATGATGACAATACTTTGCTTGATTATGTGATGTAATGAGAGGATCATATAATTCTTGAGATTATCCTTTCGTGCAAATGAATGTATCTTTAGGCGAGATAATCTGCTCATGAAGATTCTTTGCATTGTTAAGATTCTTTGTATTGTTTTTTCCCAATGAAAATGTTTTCAGTTGGTAGGATGACATGGAATCATGTAAAGAAGCATTAAGAGGGAATTTAGCTGCATGATCACTCATTTTCTTTTTAATGTGCAAAGGCTACAGGGTCTCAGAAAGTATGAGCATCTGGTGTCATTGGCTCATTTCCATAGTTACTTACTGGACGAAAATCCTGTTGAGAAATGTCCCTTTCTGCAGAAGGGGTAATAGCATTTTGGTTGTGCCTAACCAATAACAGCTGTGACAGGACATATCATATTTTAATTAAATGCACTACCTCCAATTGCAAATATAAGTCATCCTAGAATCTGTGCCGGTTAAACAGTTTTAGGTTTGACCATCAATATATAAAGAGTTAACTAGGTTGATGATATGAAATTGGTATTATTAGTACCTTTGTGGAGTGTGTTCCATGTTAATACCTGATATACCAACGTGTAATGAGGGTTCATTTGATTTGAAGGACAGTTCTGTTGTATAATTAGAACATGTGAATGGATTTAAAATTTTCCTTGTGCTCTTTCGGTGCGTTTTAGCCATTCTACAGCCAACTTTTGTTAGCCTGCCTCCTGAAACTGTAATGTTCCTGCAAATTAATTGTATTGATGCTACAAAAATGTTGGCTAACTTTGCTGATTATATATTTTTCCTTTATTGAGGATATTTCCTTTTATTTTTGCACTTCATTTTCCTGGAGTGATGATCGTCAAGGCATGCCAAAATGAGTTCTGATGATGTTAATTTTCTTATCTTATTCATGAGTCGTGCATCTTGTGAAAAGCACAAGATCTTTTATCATGGTGATACTTAAAAGATCTGATTTGTCCTTTGCAGTCTGAACAAGAGGGCTGCAATGCTAGATGTACAATTGGAGTGCCATGATTTGGAGAGAACTTCTATTGTGAACCGTTTGGGAAAGTTCCATGGCCGGAATCATCATGCAGTTGGAGTTGAGGGTTCATCAAGTTCTGAACTTGCCCCTCATAGAATATTTCCTGAAAGACACGTTATGTCTTTTGCAGTACCTGGAAATCTTCCTGAAGGGGTGTCCTGTTTGTCACTCTAGATCATTAAATCATTCATTGGTTTTGAACAGCTCCGATCACCTTGGATTGCACCCTGTAATTTTGTGGTGGCCTTCATCATGCAATGCATCGGTTTCATACATAAAGATGAAATCCAAGGAAGGTAGTTTGCAAAACTGCAAACACAAGTTGAAGATTCCGAGGGATGTCATAGCTGTACCAGCCGATCAACTCAGTGCTGGGTAGTGTTGTTTCTCCCTTAGTAGTATAGGTCCATGTATATTGTGAAAGTAAGGAAAAAGGTTTGGATCTCGCATCATTTTTCTGATCGAGAATAGCGTTAGCTTCATCATATTTTGTTAGAAAAAGTCGCTTACTAGTTTGGTACATCTAGCGAACTGCAATCGCTATTTGCCATCATCTATTTATCCGTAATGAAATGCTGGCAGGTTCTGTGGGGAAAACGATGTTTTTATGTCAAGGGAGTTTCCTGTTCATTTTATGTTGTTAGCTAGGATTGGGCCTGTTTTATTGGCCATTGGCTTATGGCTTTTTTGGTTATAGTTTATTAGTCTAATAAATAGTGATTGCGGAGAGAAACCAAAAGCTAAAAGTCACTAAAAAGTAAAAAAAAAACGACACGGCTGTGCAGTACAGCTGACACCTTTACTGATGTATTTTGTGAAAGCATTCCTTGAACAGGTGAGGAGGTGAAGAAGGGCTTGGCAACCCTGTGCTGGTGGCTCTCTTTTTTGTTGAAATGTATATAAAAATATTTGAAGGTAAACTTTTGCTTCTTTCCCTTCTGTACATTATTGTAATTTTGCTGCCGAAGAGTTGGAAGTTGATAGGAAGTGTTTGAAGCTGTCTGTTGATTATGTTCTCTTGTTTCGCTTGGGCTAATGAAAACAAATTATCTGTCGTCGTTAAGCTATATATGAGCATTTTGGCAACAGAAAATAAATCTCTTTTATCACTTGCTTCTGAAACTGCAGATTCGTGATACTTTTTTTTGATGAAGTTGGTTGCAAAATCGCAATTTGGACTTTGGAAAGTTGCCTCAGGCAAGCCATGTAACTGACAAGAATGATAAAACAAGGACCAGTAGTGCAGGTTAGGTTTTTTTGTGTCTATTTTCATATTTTACCTCACAAATTAAAGTCAGGTAAATTTGATTTCTTTTCCCTTGCCGTTGGTTTCATGCTATAATTGTGGCACCTGGGTACAAGGGGCCCTGCGGGGTGAGTGCTTGCACAGGGCGCCCAAAATTCATAGGGCCTCTCAAGTTTTTGTGCCTAGTTTTTTCAAAATTCATAGGGCCTTACAAATTTTTGGGCCTAGTTTTTTTTAACAATGACATTGTGTAGGAACTTCACATAAAATAGTTTATTTTTCTTAGAAACTCCCATGTTACAAACGGGGCCTTATAGTTTTTTTGTCCTTTGCTTAACAGAAATGAAAATTAATTGTGTGGCTCTATCTAGAAGGTAAGATTTTCACATGAATTAGTACAATTTCTCTAAAATTCTGGTGAATATCTTCCATTCAAACTAGGTCCCAAAAAATGATAGTACGGAAAAAATAAGTTCCTTCTTTGCGCATGTTTGGGATGCAAGAAATTTGCAAAAAATTTAAATAAAGCAATTCATTTCCTACATGAATCAATATGAATCCCCATGTTACAGACAGGGCCTAACGTAGGCCTTGCATCTTTTTTATATATTTTTGATAATTATTCTTCCGTAGTTTCAGTTGCTTCAGTGCATACATCGATTTACCTCAAATTTGTCTTGTATATACATCTCAAGTTCATAAGTTTCTTTATTCACTAAATTTGTGAATAACCTTTTTATGACAATATGTTTTTCAAAGGTATTGCAGCTCTTTGTGTTGGTATTTGACTTACGTTTTAGATCTAACTTTAAGGCAACAAAAAAAAAGTGAACAACCGAAGTACTTTAGCTTTAAGAAGACACATTTGCACTCTTTCTAGCACAGGCCTTCCCAAAATGTTTGGTACTGCCCTGGTAGCATCTTATTCTTTTTTTCAGATGCTCTGGCATCAAAGGATTTTCGTGGGAATTTTGGAGTTTTGCATTACTTTGGACAGTTTTGGTTTTAGGCCGTTTGGAATGGAGGAATGAGCAAGCCAAATTCCAGAGGAAAGGGAAGAATGCCTGTACTTTTGGAAAAATGAGCTCAGATCCAAAGGAAAAACTTCCTGCAATTGCTCTAGGAAAGCAGAGAGCTTGGCGGCTCGGTGTTATCCCGGGAAGCGACCTCACCATCGCCGGAAGGGCCGCAGCGCTCGCCGCCTGCTCCTGTCGCGCCCGGCGCCCCGCGACTGCCCTCGCCGTCTGCTTGCACCATGCCCCCGACTACCAGTGGCCGCCTGTCCCCTCTCGTCGCCGCATCGCTCTGCGTCCCTGCTGCCTGAGCCGAGTTGCCTTCATGAGTTGAAGCTGGCGTCACCAGGCTACCATCGCCGGAGTTGAAGCTAAACAATGCATCATTGGAGTTCCTTGCGTGCTACGGTTTCGAAAAAAAAAAGTTCCTTGCAGGCTGTATGTAACAGCCCTATTCTTTGGAACAGGCCCGTTGTATTTTCCACAACAAATCTAGGAGTTCAATTGTGGACAGAAAGAATATCATACCTGCTCATGATCATTTAAAAAGCATTATCTTGATTAAAATGTAACTTAACAGTCAATTTTAGCAACTTTACAGACGTCCGAGCCCAAAATTTGACTTACATTCGGAGGAAATGAAGAAATCCCTATAGGAATGCTTAGATATGATTGTAACCCTAACACGAAAGTTTGAAGCATCCTTTCTTCTTTTGATGTCGTTATATAAAAATAAGCAAGATTAAGTATACTAAGTACTCAATAAACCACATACAAAGGCTATATAACTAATTGCAAGGAGTTCAAATGGATAGTCGTAGGTTATTATATAATATTTATGGATACAAATTTGTTGGTAAAGAATGTTACATTTATAACAGTAAAACTATACTTAATTAACAGAAAAGGTTTGTTATCCATAATTTTCATACCAAAATTCTTCATATTCTACTTATGCCTTATTGTTAGAATCACCCATGAAACATAGCTCCATTAACCGGAAGCACGGCGTATTCGAATACCATTTATTATACTTTTCAGAGCAGCCCAGCTTTACCCACAAGATTTCCTAAACTCCCAATGTCCAGATACATAACAGGTAACGTGCAACTGAGTTGAGAAAATAAAATCTTGCGTAGGTCTTTTTCTAATCTTTACCCGGTAGGTTATGGACCACACACACTGTCGGGTATCCATTAGCCAATGCAAAACGCTACCACCCAGATCTGAATGGACCTACTGTTGTGAAGTATGGTTTTACCATTTTCATACCACCTCCTCGGGTCGTTCTTTTTCTGGAACAACGTACCCTCTAGTAGATATTTAATTAATTTGAGCAGTTACTAGACCAAGTTTGATAAGTCAAAACTTATGGTTGAGCGATTTTTGTATCCTTTACTTAGCACAAGGTTCTAGTTCTTACTTTTCATCAACGAGGCAACCATCTATAAACAATAAACTAGTGCACTACCGTACTGCCACCAATCCAACCCAAGCCTCCTTATGGTGAAGTCATGGATTCCAATCATCTAATAGCTTTCCATAATTCATCATTAATCCTAGTATAATTTTATAAATCCATCGGTAAAATGCCAAAGTACTTAGTAGTATAAAATATTTGAGTTCCTAATCTAACATGGTAAGTTTTATAGTAATTATTGTTACTAAGACTTGTCAATGTGAATATGGTCATCAAGTAAAATAGGGCTTTTCCAGTGTTAGAACATAACTAGTTATCATGTCTTTCTAACAATTATTATTAAATAAGTAACATTGCATAAATAAAAAATAATGAAAGTATTGATAATTAAATCACTGAAGGATATAGGTTCAATATGATAAAAAACATGTGACTTGCCTCTTTATCCATAGTTTCTAATTATTTTACTATAGGCTCCAGGTTTACACCAACTACTTTAATGGCTCCTGTAGCTCTTCCGTTGACCAGCTAGTTGAATCCAGATGCTAACGCAGAAGAACAAATACAGATAAGTTCCTACTTTGCAGAATGCAAGCTGAAACAAAATACAATAAAATAACTAAAAGGCATAATGGAAATGGCTTTGGGCGATTAGGGTTTTAGCAGTGCTTGGTTTGACTAAATGAAGTTGGAAATGAGCTAGGTGGGATCAAGATAGTTGAAATAGATATATTTAGGTTAGGCGGGTTTCTGTGGATAATGGTGGGTCAGAATAGTACCGGTTTCGTATTGGAACAACATCAGTTTAAGCTGTGAATAGGGTTAGGTTTCCAGGTTTAGATTTTATTGAAGTTTAGTTTGGTGAAGTGGAGCTAAGCATGGTTTTCACGAGGTCAAAACGGATATAAATATGCTTATTGGGTTTTGTGAACAGTACTGGGTCTAGATTAATCAGTAACGAATCAACACTGTTCAAATTGGGTCGGTTTTAGGAATAGTAACGAGTTTGTAAAAGTAATTGGATTCAGGTTAAACAGTACTAGGTCAGGTTTGCTATGAGCAGTAATAGGTCGGGTCGAGTTTGTGATGAATAGTGCGTCTACAATACTGGGCTTAGCCTATCAGGTTTTAGCCTCTGGGTTGTGTGACTTGGCCCAATTGGCCTCGAGCACCTGGCTCAGTTGGCCTTGGGCTCTTGAGCCGAATGACCTAGCCCAGCCTGCCCGGCTTCTTCTTCTGTGGGCAGCTATAGTGCGCCCGAGGTAGAGTAGGGCGGCACAATGCTGGCACATGTTCCGACAAGGTTCCTAGTGGCTGGCGAACATATGATTGGGTTCTAGGGAATGTCAAGGTTCCATTTTGGGCATTGGCGGTGTTTGGGAAGTTGTGAAGCAGACTAGTAGGGATTTTGTGAGCTATTTTCATGGCACTACGGTGGTTTCGACGATCTTTGGGGAATGGTCTGGGTATTGGAGCTTCTACGAGAGATGTGAAGGCTAATGGCAATGACATTTTGGGTTTAAGAGGTTTAAGCTGGGCTGTCCACGGCCAGGGGCTTGGCTTGGTGGTGTGGCTTGTCGCCGATGAGCTACAGGGTGAGAATGGTTTTCGATGGTGGTTTGCAGCTGCAGTGGCTTCTCGATCTTTGTGCATCCTTGGCGTTAGTGAGCTCGCGGATGGTGGTGGTCAAAGGATGTGGGCATGCATGTCGCCCAAACAATGCCTTGGATTGCGGCAGACAGGGAAAGACGTGCTTTAAAAGCCGATTGTCTCGTCGGCAGAGCAATGATATAGCAAGGACGTCGAGGTGGCGTGCAAGCTTGGTGGTAGCATTCGGAGGCATGGCGACGGTTGGAACGGGCGCACAAGGGAGGAGGAAGAGAGCTGGAGTGTGTCAACGAGTGGAGAAAACGGCTTGGACAAGAAAGGATAGTGGGAAATCAAGGAAGAATACCGAATTGGGAAAGAAATCTGAACTCAACTGAAATTCATGAAATTTCAAATTTTGAATTTTTTTGGTCTGTTTCACTGTAGATAAGATGACGCAGAGGAGGAGGAGCGATGCTCTGGAAGTCGTCGGAGAACTTTTTTTGGAAAGAAGCAGATCAATTATTTCTTCATCAAGTTCTTGGATACAAAGTGCCTCACGGCACCAACTACTGAGTATCGAGTAGTAGAATTCAAGAAACACCCTTGTCTACCCCTAGACAAGAACCACACCTTCTACGACCATACCCCAGATCATTTACGATCATCGCCAGATCATTTACAATCATCGCTACCTGGAACAAACCTTCAGACAACTCAATATGACCACTAACACAGAGTACTCGTAACCCACAAGTACTCGGAAACCACTCGCACTGCTACTGACGACTATCGAGTACCGACTACCGAATATCGACTAGCCGCAGCACGTACTCGAAGCCTACGAGTACAGACAACATTCTAACACCGACCACTTACCGTGATCGAGAAATCATTTCTACCGAGTATCGTGTCCTCCGACTACGAGTACCTCAATCAACGACCATCCTTCATCGACCACCACTCACTGACCAGTCAACCACTGGTCCAACACAAGTACTCGACGTACTCGACAATCACATGAGTGAAGCACTCGTATCGATCATGAAAGTCTACGAGTACCGACCGTGAAGCCTACGGCAACCGATCGCTAAGCCTCCGACTACCGCAGGTAGAACAACAGACTGTGAAATCTACGAGTATCGACAAGTCTGCCATATCTACGACCATGAAAGCAGTCTGCAAAATTTACAACCATCGAGTACCATAGCTACGACCATGAAGGCAGTCTGCAAAACCTACGACCATCGACCACAAAGCCCTCGACTAACGATCAGTAAAACCTTTGACTATCGAGTACGACCAATAAAGTCTACGGCTATCGAGTACTGGTGCTATGACCATGAAGGAGTACTGTAGCTACGATTACCTGCCGTGGTCGTAAAATCGAAGTCGTACTGCTGTGGTCAAAAGGTCGAAGTCGCACTGCTATGGTCAAAACCAGATGTGGCCGTAAACTACCATGGTCATAAGGTCGAAGTTGTACTGCCGTGGTCGAAGACAGACGTGGTTGACAGCTATTGTGGTCGAAGACTGTACGTGGTTGTAAGCCAGACGTGGTCATGCCGTGGTCGAAGTCTGTAATCTGAAAACTATAGTCGTAGTCTGAAGTCTGATGTCTGAAGGCCATACCGTGATCGTAGACTAGCATATGTGATCCGAACTCAAACATAACTGTGCAAGACCACTCAAGGGCAATGACTTCAACTGCAAACGACCAAGTCTTTCACAAACGCAAAATCCAAAGCAAACCAAATGTCAATTATTTATCATCTCTTTATTTACGACTATCCACATGGTCTTAACACATTGATTTCACCTTGTTCTGATCTTCCATAACACTCATAAAAAGCATCCAATAAGTTGACTACAACTGAATTCTCTTCATTTGCACTAATCACTCTGAGAATCTTCCTTAATCTCCCCCATATCTTCATCATGCAAAGATTCTAGTCGCAGATCCCTAAACACCTGACGGCAAGAAGGCTCACTTATCATGTCATCTAGCCAGAACGAGTCTTGAGCACCACTTACAATACCACTCCAAGTCTTAGCCCCCCTTTTTACATCTTTCTGGTCTGATTGATTAGTTCTGTTACCAGCAGGAGTCTGGTACTGAGAAGACCTAGCATTACGTCCATCACCATGTATGTTGTGGTCTGTGTCCATAACCTCGTTATCCTAATTATCTTACTGATCTTCAGGGTCATCTAAGTCATCAACTTCATCATCATCATCATAATCATCTCCTTCATCAGGGCTCTCAGGAGCTTCCAGCTTCCATCAGGGTTCTCAGGTGCCTCCAAGTTCAGGAGCTTCCAGCTTCCAAGTACCTTTTCCATCTCAGCCATTCATTCTTGGGGAATTCTATTTGGGTCCCAACAAGAAACCTTAATTCTTACAACCTCATACAACGTTCTAAACAACCTGGCCCAATCTACTTCAACCAAGACCCCAAAACATGATGCTATCTGCGCTATCACTGACCAAGCACACCATTTAGGAGGCAAACCTCTGATCTGCACCAAACTTCTTTTAACTCTCCAAAAGGACCGATTTCCCCTATCCATTCAGCCACTTCAACTTTAACTCCCTCTTTCTTTAGATCAAAACCCAGTAAAATAGCCAATTCAGAAACCTTTTTGTGTGGTGGAAACCTGATCAAATATCTATCAGCTGCCAATTCTCTTATCTACCACGGCCATTCGTTGCTAAAAATTTCAGACAGGTTTACTTCCACTTCAGCCATAGATATTTCACCCTTTCTAATTATTGCTACTGCACAGTTACTGAAGTTCAACCAGACATTTTCATTCACTGCAAGAACGTCAATGTGATAAAAAAAAACTAGACCCTGATTAGCACTCCCAACATAAGTAGAACAGGGAAGTTTCATAGACCACTCCGGACAAGTATCCATGTGAGGCCCGATATTGTTACAAACGGAACACACCTTCGTCTGAGTGCAATTTCCCACAAAATGGCCCGGAATCCCACAATTGTTGCCGACAACATTTAATATAGATGGGATCTGTCTGGCACCTGAGGAACCTGATGAGCTGCTTGCTCCCCGCCTCCCCCCGTCATGATTCTGCATCTGCCTCTGCTGATTTTGCTAACGCTGAGCTTGTTTGTTCCTTGGCACGCCAGGTACTTGCTGAGGACGCGGTGCATCTTGACGTTGTTGATGATTCTGAGGTACTTGCGGAATTGGATGTTGGGGACGATTGTAATGGAAGGTGGCGAAGTTACAAGGAGGAAACCGTTGAGGCGTAGGGATGGTAATTGTGCCCGTTTACCCGTGTACCCGTGGGTAAATACCCTAATGGAGTCGGATATGGGATAGATTTTTTACCTACGGGTAGGAAAATGGGGGAAAATCTCTGCCCATCGGGTAAACGGGTACGGGTATGGGTTAGCTCTACCCGTACCCGTCTCGCCCGTTTACCCGTGAAATGGACTGACAAGTGGGCCCCTAAAACCAGTAAACCCTAAGTCCTAACATCCACCGGTCGGTCCAGTCCACTACCGCACCAAGCCTCCAAAATCCAAATCTCGGGCTCTCGGCTAAGTCTCCAGTCCCAGCCGCCGCCTCTCCTCCTCGCCGACACACCAAATCCCTCGTTCCGCCGCTCCTCGCCGCACCTCGCCGCACCTCACCGCCCCTCGCTGCCCCTCGTTCCGCCGCTCCTTGCCGCCCCTCGCCGCTCCTCGCCGCCCCTCGCCGCTCCTTGCCGCCCCTCGTTACGCCGCTCCTCCACCGACCAGATCTGGCCGCCTCTTTCTCCCCCGACCAGATCCAGCCGCCTGTCGTCCAGATCCGGCCGCCTCATCGCCTGTCGCCCCTCTCCGCCGCGACTGCTAGGTCCTCCGGTCCTCCCTTCTTTCCTCAGGTGAGCCTCCTCCGGTCCTCCCTATTGCCATCCCTATTGAGGCGGCCTCCACAGCTCCACTCCCGGCCTCCTCCACCTCCATCTCGCCCGTATCCCCACACCCAATTCCCCTCCGCCATTGCCTTTTGCTTCACCACCTCTGCAAAACTTGATCTATGTCGAATTCTCCCCCAATATCCTTCGCAAAGCTGATGTGCTTCGGCTCAGGCGCCAATCTATCAGACCTCCCTGGGATATAGCAATTCTCTCCACTGAAACCTCTCTTCTCCACCAGATCGTGTCTCACCCTGACTAGGAGTTGTGATTTTGGATTCCTCGAATCCCCAGCTTTCGGAGGTGGAGATGGCACCACCCAAAGCTGGCAAAAAAATGGCCCTGTACTTTTTTTTTACGTTTGGCTTCGGTTTTTCAAAGCAAAATAAATGGAGTGATTTCTTCAAGTGGCTTTTAAAGTCGTTTTTTCAGACGATTTATCGAGTTTAAAACTATATGTGTTGTTCATGTCGATAGCTCCATCGTCTGTCGTCATCTCGAAAAACGTAGACAAAAACAATTATAGGGACCCGATTTGATAATATGAATTTTCTGTGTATTCCGAACTAGTCTTTGAATCAATAGCTAGCTCACACAGTACCATCAGCAAATATCATATCCATACATGCGAGTAAATTAAAGGAGTACTTCATATTACACAATCAACCATAAATAAGTTTTATGACCAAATTTTATATAATGGGCCGACTAGCCAAATAGCATTGTTTAGAGTAAAGCAACGGAATAATATGTAAATCAAAAGTGGCTTCTATATCTTGTCACATGCAATCAATTGGGGCTAAACCTAGTCCTGGCCTTTGTCTTCCATGTCATAGCCGGATGATACGGGGTCACCCGATCTTCTCAACGTAGGATCAAGATACTCACGTGGATTTGATAAATCGTAGTGATCCCCGTTGCCAATGCAAGAGTTAGCACTCTATAATTCGCCCAATCACATGTGCTGAACTTTACAACCACCGATGAAGTTCCATCGCGCTCCCAATTCCCAACGGAAAGGTTGAACGATCTTGATTTCAGCAAACTCCCAATTCCCTCAAGTTGGATCAGCCATAAAAAAGAACAAGAGTATTCTATTATCAAAAGTGGTATGAGCCCTAAAGGCTGCCAATACAAGGCTTATATAGCCCCTTGGGACGTCCATATGGTCCCCAAACCAAGTACAACTCAACCTTATAAGGTTTTAGATACGAACTCTCACAAAAAGGAAACTATATTTTCCACCCATCATATTGTTTCGGTCATAACTTTTTATCCGTGATGAATTTGAAAGTGGAACCAGATCCATTGCATAGCCCTTGAAATTATCTTTCCAACGAGTACAAGAACACCTGAATCGGACTTCGTTTGTGAAAGTTATGACCTTTTTAGTAACTGCCTGTCAGGTTATCCCGAACCGAATTCGAATTGAATTCTGAGTTGAATCCGAGTTTGAATTGGGTTGAGCACGTGGGAAGTCCGAATTTGGCTTGAAAATCTTATCCAAAACTTGTAGTTTAAGTCCTTGGGCTCCTCCTTTTTTGTTCTCCCACTGCATGGGCTTCTTTCCTCCTTGATCAGCTGCATGGGCTGCTTGACTTTCTCCTTTCCATTCTCATGGGCTTTGAGCTTTTTGTTCTTGATAGCAAATATGATTACCCTCTTTGTGCTTCTCCATTGCTTTGGCCCCGGAATCATCACAATATTCAAACCTAATAATAAACAAGAATTTGGCATAAGGTAGTATATCGTTCCCACGAATAGAAGGAAATTCATTAAGAAACAAATTCACCTGGCAATATTTAATGCGGCTCAATACTTCTTTCCAATGAAATAATGTATTTGACTTAAAAGTGCTAAGCATGTGCGTATCTGCATCACCGGAGGTATGGGTGAACCCATACACCGAATCATCACTTCCGTCATCTAAAATCACAAGTAACAGAGTACAAAGGTACTTAACAAGTCCCTACAACAGAATGCACATATACATATACATACACACACATAAGGATTATCCAAGTAAAATTCTTATGTCTAGTTTAGCATAAAGCTAATTTGTTAAATATACTAGTTTAGTTAGATTCCAAACTTATGACTTAGCCATTTTTACACGAAAACCAATATTCATTCCGAGTCAAGTTTTATCATAAGAGCAAAATCCTTCTGCTTCAACTTCCATTAATGTGAGAAAGAAATCCCTCCACTTTCATTACTGTGAGAGTGAAATCCCTCCGATTCCATTTCTATTTTTAAGTTGGTTATCACAACCATTACTAGTTCAATTATTTATTTATGAAAACTAAGTAAGTGTAATATTTCTACACTTTTCCCATGTCCGAGGGCACGTCTATTCGAATAGATTTTTAACACTCTGCAAAGGTTGTGCATCTTTATTCACAAGATATGATTAACTCATATGTCAGCCACTACATACTTCCGTAGGTGTGTTGACGAGAAAAAATAAAATTATTTTTACAATGCTTAGCTGTGATGCTTACTCCCACTCTATGGTAGAGTCCTCAACACTAACGATAATGACTACTCCCGTCCCGGCTTACGCCTCACCCCCAAAATGTTCCCATCCACAGGCTATGTTTTCAATGAGGGGGCCTGTTATTAGGGAGCCTATGACCCTTCTCGACAAATCCATAAGAGCATTGACCGTTAAGGATCACTCCCACCAATCACAACAGAAATCTAGAAATTCGTAGACTAATATTTCACAGGATTCACACTGGAGCTAAGTAAATTAGTAGGCCAAGTCTGTCCCATAACCAAACTTATGGTTGCATAATTTTGTGTAGAATAGATGAGCATAGGAATTCGGTCCTTAAATGACATAGGTGAAACCAACAACAACCCAGAGCTAGTGCAATCTCTGCACAACTATTCAAGAAAGGACCCATGCAATCCCTACACAGCCCATAAAAAAAATATATGTAATCTCTGTATGGCCAATCCAAATATGACACTGTAATCCCTTCATTGCCAATCCAAATATGACATGTGCAATCCCTTTATGGCCAAACCAAATATATGCAATCCCTACACTAGCCTCCAACCAACCACTCGCCAAAGACTCCACCATTTTGGATTCCATTTTGGAAAATATTTTTCTGCTTGCACTAGTAAACCATGTTACCATTATTATCATGTTTTCAAGTTCAGTTGGTAATATTTATGTTGTACTTCACTTTTCGACTATGACATTCTACGTACAACCATAGTCTACTAAAGTTCAATCAATGGTGGAGTTATTATTTATACATATCCTAGAGCGACATGGCAAGGAAACATGAATAATCGAGGAAAATATTAGTATCAAGTGCATGGTATAACTAGGCATTTAACCTTTAACATAATATTTTTAACAATTACCATAATAAGCATACATGTAGATTTAAAACAAAAATATTGCATTTAAAAACTAGAATCAACATGATTAATTATAAGGACTTGCCTTTATCAAATGTGACTAATGTGGGATATTATTCTTGAGCAACGGGGGAGTTCGAAGCGTCGAAGTCTATAAACGCAAATTCATCCACATGCAATCAAACATTCAAACAAAAATTCAAATGATCTACAAAATTTTGATTTTGCTACTTTTGGAAATATTTTTAATTTAGATGAATTTAGAAATAAAAATCGCTGCATTTGGATTTGAAATGAAGAAGTTATGGCCTTTCAAAGCTTACACTGAAACGAAATTCATAAAATTCTGATTGGTGAAGCCATCCAGATTTTCTTTTTGTTTTGAATTATTTTTCTAAAGAATAAGCTTCTATGGTTGACAGGTGGATCGGCTAAGGGTTTTCTTTTCTTTTCTAATTTTTTCTTAGGAAAATCCTTGAGGGGTCTGTGGGTTTTATTTATGTTTCCTATTTTTTCATCCAGGAATGAGGGTGAGGCTGATAGATGGGATCACGGCTCATATAAAATAGGTTAATGTGTCATGTACCGAGAGGTGGGACCCACTAGTTAGTGATAGTGGTCAATAGAATAGGTTTATGTGATGGATTAAGGGACATGGGGCCCACATGTCAGTAGGTTACGGTTTAAATCCTGGGTTAATTAGAGATTCTAATCTCTAGGGCCCACACATCATATGGTCATTACGTGTGCCATTAACGATAACTAACCAAGGGTTTAACTAATGGCTTAGGGGCCCACCGGTTAATGGATCTAGTCATCTTCTTCCTTGTCTCAATCATGGCTAAGCTTGGTAGCAGCGGTGAAGTCGGTGGCATGTTGGCGTGAGGGGAAAAATGGAACACGATGGCTACTACGGCTCTACTGGCGACGATGGTGAGGTCAGAGACGCGTGAGGTGGCAGTGCGATGGTGAGGGCTACAATGGTTGCGATGGCAAGCATGGCAATGGCAAGTACAAGTGTAAAACTTCAATTAAAAGCTGGATTTAGCTTCCAGGTGAGGTTGCAGTGCTAGAGAATGTATTGTTGCAATAGGGGAGCGGTGAGCTATGCTCTCCATGGTGGTCGAGGATGGCACCGCAAAGACGACGGTGAGGGGACGCTATAGTGAGCTAGGTGGTTGCTAAACTAGTTCAACTTGTTAGTTCTACTTGGAAGTATATGGGAATGAGAGGGCTTACCGTAGGATGGCATGGAGAGGGAGATCGACAATGGCAGCATCGATAGTGAGGTCTTCTGATTTGGCTCTCCTAGGGGCAATGGGTCACGAGTGAGTGAGCATGGGGTAAGCAAGGATGAGGCAAAATTCAAAAAGCATGATGACATCGGCGGGGACTCACTGGAGAGAGGTAATTTGATGATGGAAGCCAATGACCGGAACTGAAGACCAAAGCTCTATTAGCTTCAACTGGAGGTGGAGGGAGTGGGAGAGTGGGGGAAGAGGAAGAGTGAGGCGAGGCGTGTGTGGTGACACAGTTGGCTTCGGCTTTTACAACGAGAAGAGGGAGAATGACTCGGGTGCCATGAGTGACCTTGGGCATCGAGTTGAGAGAGGGCATGAGAGATGGAGAGAGAGGTTGGTGGCTGATGGAACTTCCTCGCGCCGATGAGACTGAAGTTGTGGCACTCTTGGCTTAAGGTGCAGAGCCTTCACTGCTCATTGGCACATGGAAACAGGCAGAGAGATGTGCTCGGGTGCACACACGAGGAAGAAAGGAGTGGAGAAGATAAACAATATGTTGATTGGGTGGGACCGGGCCCACATGTTAGTGAAGCACGAGAGAGGGAGGCGTGAGCCGGGCTGGCGTGCGTGGCGCGCGCATGGGCCACGTGACTAGGCCACGACGTGGGAGGGAAAGTGAGTGTGGGTTGGGCCGGTGAGCGAGATTCTGCCCATGCCCTTGGAGGGAAATAAAATCATATTTAAACTTTATTTTTGGTTTGAAATTGAATTTGAATTTTCAAGGGAATTTGCACACAGAATTTTTATGAAAAATTCTTGAACATCCAATTTAATATTATAAATTTTGCTTTCACATTTTTGTATCAAGGATTTTATTTTAAAATTTTCAACCTCAACCAAGCTTTGGGAAAACTTTTTAAAATGCACCCAAAATTTTAAAATATACGGAAATTCATGTATGTTTATTTAGAAGTCAAAATTGGGTGTTACATCTATCAGCCACAATAAAACACCATTGGCCGCAACCTAAAATAATAGATACCTCAACATCCTCACTGACATTTTCTACAGTATTCTCATGGATGGGGTTCAATTTGATCCGCCACCGCAGGAGTTGCCATGCGTTGCCAATCAAGCAGAAGTAGTAAGAATTGGCTGCATGATGGGGTTGAGAATTTCAAAACATGTTGCGCGCCTTGCCGAGAGCACTTGGCATGCTTGAGCGCACACTTCGATCACTGGAAACCTGCCACACGCAGAGGCTCACCAGTGGGAAATGGGGGAACCCTCACAAATGCAGCATCTTCTCTCTCATTTCAAAATTTTCTCCAACCAAAATCGAATGGCGTAAAGTTTGCAGTGTTTAGATTGGGTAGTATCTCTACTATTCCCATGTGTCATGTGATGATTGGATAGCGGCAGTTGTCAAACATGAAAGTTCCAAGGAATCTGGTGCATGCTTACCCTACATAAAAAGAATCAATACAATATGATTTGTAATATGCTGGTTCTAGACCTTCATGAGTTTAGTAAACATTTTAGATTCTGTGTAAAATGATGACGATATAAATGTTTTATACGCTATGTAGATGATGCTTCCGGGCACAAATATGCCTAACCAGTGGTACACATTGCACACTCATTATGCTAGTGAGGCTGCTTCATATGCCTAATAAATCTTCTCACAATTCATGTCATCTGTTGCTGAGCCTTTTGTGCCATCGATTTCCATAATCAAGTAAATGTCCTTATTGAAAAACTATGTAAATTGCTCAAATACCAAGTAAATTGCTTTGAGATCATTGCATTGTTGGCTAACCCAATAATTTTTCATTGGATTTGATAACAAATTATATCAAAACTGACATTTCATAACATCCAAAATTCATCACACAATCACAAAAATCACCTGGAGACTAGCTAAACTGAAGGGTAGATCACCCTGATTAGTTACTCAATCAGCAACCAACCTCTAGCTATTGCCATGCCTCGTCGCCTCCTTTCCAGCCATCCCAATGTCCACGACTCATCTCACCTCCATCCCTCTACCAATCACTTCCACCTTGGCTAGCTAGGCACAGGCGTAGTAGTGTTGCCCTCAGGTCAAATAGCTCAACTGCGTAGGCTGCCCCATGTGTGTGAGTGTTTCACCCTCTCCCCGTCTGGCTGTTGCCCATGCAAAGGGAAGTTTCAACTTGCAAATGATAATCACTAGGGTTTGCACGATTAGAAGGACATGTTTTTTTACCAACTTACCCTTCTACTTATGATTTGATAAGTATAATATATTTTTTTAACCTTCCACCTTATTTTTAAGTTAATACCTCGTCCATGGTTTAAGTACCTTTGCATAGATACCTTTAACTGTAAATCATCGAATTGCAACTAATAAATGGCTCACATACCTTCTAAGCATCGAAGAAAGTTTTGTCCTAATGATGCTAAATTCTCATGTTAATCTATCTGGGTGAAAGATGTGTGCTCTTTCAGATATATCATGTTTCAAAATTAGGTCAGTAAAGTTTAGTCTATATGTCTATGTGTCTATGTGCCATCTACGCAACTGCATATGCCATGAATTGAGGTTTGTTATTTTGAATCAAAAACTATCTGAAGAATTAGCCTTGTATTAATTATACTTAACCATGGTATTAATTTTTGTACACAGATGATAAATAGCAAGCATATAAATAATTTGTGCTAACACCTTGATGTATTTGAGTTTTTACTATAGAACTTTTGTATTTCACTTCTGGAATTAATCATATAAATAATTTGTTTTAACACCTTGATGTATTTGAGTTTTTACTATAGAACTTTTGTCATTACACAGCTTTTGTCATAACCTTTAAGTAAGGGCTGTGGTTTATTACTCTTGGTGTTTGCCAGCACCTAGATGGTTTGGAGGAAGATTATACAGTTATCTCTTCAAGGAAGGTTGTGAAGAGGCCCGACACCATTGTGAGTGGTTTTATGCTTGCCATGTTTGGACTGGAGAAAGAGCAACTCTAGTGGATTTGAGATTCATAAAGCTTAATTCGTGAAGCCGATCCAATCCGTTTGAGTTTACCTCAACATGGTCTAGTGAAGACCGTCAAGTCTTCGATACCACGAATTGTGAATTAAGGCTTAAATTTTTAGAAATCTCCTATGCACCATCGGTCATCCTTGATCCTACAATGCTGCCTACGTGACAAAAATGAAAGTAGAATGCTATGATGTGCACCCCTTGGTGATGGACATCGTGCCCTAGGTTACCTCTATGATGAAGATGAAAGTATCTTGCTGCCAATGCGAACGACCTATATGGAGACGACAGATATGGAGACTAATAAAAGTAATGTGCTGTGCAAATTGAAGGAAATTCTAAAATTGGTGCACTGGAGCAGTGCGCTATGCAAGATGATGAATGACTGAAGCTAGGATAGTACGTGGAGGAGTTAGGATGTGCGCATGAAGCTACAGATGGACACCGGTGTGCTTCGTTGCCCTATGGAATAAACACGTTGCTAGGCAGAGTATGGAAGTTCTGTATAAGCTACCTCATGCACGAATGGGTCCACACATTGTTCCCCTAAAAGGGTGGTTGCATTCCATGCTACATGGTGCTCAACACCAACAGTAACCCGGCATTGTGGTTCGTGATAAAAAAGATGTTTAGCCAATTTTGAACTATGGCTTTCTTCACATTTGTTAGAAACTACAGTCAGCTATCTATGTTCTCATTTTTCACATTTGTGAAGGCCACAGGGAGTAACTAGCCGTTCGCATCGGCTGCAACTGCCATCAATACCGTGCCCTTGTACTTGCCAGAGAGGAATGCGCTGTCCATCATTAGATCTAGATGGTTGTACTTGAACTCCTCAATCGCCAGCTGAAACACGTAGAACACTCTAACAAGGACAAAACAATTGGGTCCCTTTGAAGGGTGCACCCTCCTCATCTTATTTATGTAAGTCATAAGATTTGCTTCAACAATCTGATATAGCATTCCTAGGACAAGGTCATAGGCCTCCTCGTATGTGCAACACATTCTATCTATGATGTTCTTCCTCACCCACCACTCCTTACTATAGCTCATCGAGAAACCCAACATGTTCACCACATCTACATCAACAACTTTGGCAAAATTGTGACATCTGCAACAACTAGGTGACTGATTAGGCTAGCAACGTATTACATGGTCACATTCCTATGCTTGTGCAATAGCTCAGGAAGCTTACAAGGGTGATCCTTCACCATCGTTATCAAAAGTCTGTGGTAATGCCCGTAAATTGCTGCGCATGGACATTTGCAGAACAAGAATCATCTACACACTTCACCACATACATGTTGGGTTTGACCTATACACCTAATACGTTTGGCTTATGTTGACGGTAGATCTGACAATGGCTTGCTGCACAACATCCTTGTTAGAGAACTGTTGCCCTACCACCAAAGTGTCTTCATCGATGCCCATTCGGACCTGTCTTCTTGTGGCACAATAAGGGAGGCCACTGCAATAGCATCTAATCGAGAGTACACATACTCAACATCAGTGCACACAATGCCACCAAGTACACCATCCCACCAGCATCTTCGTCTTGCCTCATCTCCACTGTTGTCTATCTCGATATCCCTCATCATCGGATTGCATCCCATCTAACAGGCCCCCAAATATTTATGGTAGCTAATATGGGCTACTTATCGTCTCCCTCGCCTTTGTTTGGCTCAAAATTCTTAGCACGTTTCCTTAGGTCTCCATCATTTGATCAACACCATGTTCCATCGTACCACCACCATCCCCACCAAGAGCAGGTTCCACGTCGCCACCACCATCCAACCGTGGTACTTCCACACTGCCACTCCCACAGGCCTTACCCTTGCTCGACAATTCCCCCATCTCCACAAACTGCATATACAATATTGACCTCTCATATATTGCCGCACCAAGATTGCTTGCAATCTCCATGTATTGCCCTCATACAACACTGCTTATCACCTTTGCAAGATCGCAGAAAAACTCACCCAAACCTCCAACCACTGTGCTAGTCACCACCTCGATGACAATCTTCTTCCTAGCTGTCTCCCAATCAAATGCGCTTCATACGCACATTCTGAGCTTAGCTACACCCATGTCATTCAGACTCGGTGCCTACAACATGGTCTGTCCACAATTTGTTAGGTCCACCACATACAGTCCATCCCGTATGACACCTCCCCATAGAACACAAACAAATTTTGCATATTTGGCATTACGTACCTACCAGTAGTGCAGAAAAATCTGCATAATTCCAACAATGCTAAATAGAACTAAACATTACCAAAAGAAATCATGCATAACTGAACCAACTCATCCTAAATTACAAAATCACGGAAAATACTAAAAATAACAGTGAATATTATATTGTTGTCTACACAATAATTTCATCACATGACAACATAAATATAGATACATACTTGACATTAAAGTATAATGTACTACTATAGCTAATTAACTCATCAAATGTACTACCTTATGGTGCTAAAGTAATGATAAAATAAAATCATGTGCATCATTATTACGACTAAAACATCATTATCATATGTAATTAAACAGTGTTATCCACATGAACTAAACATATATATCAACTAAGCACGGTTACCAAGCACATTCTACACTATCAAGCAATGATTATGCTAATTAACACTAATGACAAATTAAGTACACTATTTGCATGCGAATGAACATACCTCCTCTTGAAGCTCTCTACCGGATGTACACTTTTCACAATTAGCAAATCTCCTAAATTCCATCAAAACCACCTCAAAAATTGCTTTAAAACACCCTTTTCCTATCCAATTCCTCTCTTCTCCCTCGGTTCATCTCGCTCGGTAGGAATAAAATGAGAGGGTGAAGGGTTGAGCAACCGAGCGCTTGGTTTTGTGGGCACGCAGTCCCCGTGGGCCTCGTCAGCCTATCATATTGGGGCACTGTAGCACCTCCTACCATGGTGGGTGCTACTGCAGTCAGGCAGCGCGGTAGGCTGGTGGGCCAATTGCATACAACACTCGCTCGTCGCCTACCGCACTGGACTAGTGTGCCACGATGGCCACCAAGAGCCATGGTGGGGGAGCGCATGTCACATTGATGGGTTATGGGTAGGCTACACTAGCGCAGATTAAAATTTTTACCTCGTAAACCAAAAAGCCATACAAGTAAGAGATCATGGATCATTACCACTAGACGTGTAGTGCAGCAGAAGCAGAGTTGAAGTGGTCAGTTCAACATAGCGCTCGTCATTATAGTGGAAGTAATCGATCGTTCTCTAGCCAATTATCTCCTCCTCGTGGTTGTCCTAATCTGTGCCATAGCTATAGTAGCACCTCTATCGAGGTCCACACATCCAGGGATGGAACACCATGTTTTGGTGTGCTAGCACCAGTGTGCACGGTAGGCGTTTTGAGAGGTAGTGGTTAGGGTTCCAGTGGGTGTCTCAGGATGTCTCCCTCAGCCTCCAATTGAATCCTTATCTGTACGATCAGATATCGTATTCAACTCAGAAAGCCTCTGACTATATCTTTATCCAATACGAGTAGAGATTGTATCCCACTCGGAGAGTCTCCGACCAGATCCAATAAGAGTAGAGATTATATTCTACTCGAAGTCTTTCATATGGACCCATATTGTTCCAAAATATTAAGTATGTGACCCTGTAGATTCATGTATATTTAGCCATAGGCCAAAAACTCCTTTCCGGTCCATAAGTCGGTAGCGGTCCCTATTAGGACATAACAACTCTCAAATATATATAAAAATCATATCAGATGAACCTATATAGTGCTTATGTACCGAACCCTTTGCCTCATGATACCAGATTGAAATCAAGGCAAGAAGCATGCCATCGTATGATAGCTCCATCTTTCACTCGAATCTAGAGTGGATTACTCAGTTGTGATTTGACTCCTCAACCACATTCTGCATGGCCATGCGCTTCCTTAATCCAACTAAATCGACAAGCTCAAAGGTATCTCCCCTATTATATAGGAGGGGTAAATTCTATCTTGATTGCTCACATTCCTCCGTATGTTTCATAGTGAATCCAAAAGTTACATTTATGGCTACCTAGTTATAGAATAGTGTTTGGCAAACCCTAAGTAAACTATTACACATGTATGAAACTATGACAATCTCAGGTCTAAGAATCCTACACACACTATGTATGAGACTAATTGATAATACTTAAGAATGTAACGATTCTCTAACATGTGTCCCTATTATTGATTTGATATCCTTATATCCATGATCTGCAAAACATGATCATCAATTAATACATGTGCTGATCTATAAATCATAATTGTCCCATATAATGATATGAGATCAGGAATAATTTCGAATAACATCAAAACATGAATAAAGAGTTACACGAACAAGTCATATATATGAAAAACATTTATTTAAGGGACAAAATAATATATTATTAAAAATCATAAACATAGAAGTGATACAATAATCTCCACAATCGCCGCTAAGGCATGTCACTAACAATGTGCTACTTGCAATAGAGTCAATCATGTAAGTGTCAAATACCCATAGCTCTTATGTGGTCCTCATATTTTGGTTGCGGGAGAGGCTTTGTCAATAAATCAACAATATTTAAATCCATGGGCACTTTGCATATCTTCACATCACCTCTACCAACAATCTTGCGAATGAGGTGAAAACGCCGAAGTATGTGTTTGAACTTTTGATGCGATCTAGGCTCTTTGGCATACGCACTGGCTCTACTATATGCATTGGCTCCACTATTATCACAATAAAGATCCATTGGACTAGAAGTACTAGAGACCACACCCAGCTCAGAGATGAACTTCTTTATCTAAACATCCTCATTTGCAGCTTCAGAAGCCACAATATACTCAGCCTCCATTGTGGAATCAGCAACCATCTCTTGGTTGGAACTTTTCAACTCAGTACTCCTCCATTAAGATAAAACACAAACCCAGACTACAATAAATAATCATCTTTATCGGTTTGAAAGCTAGCATCAGTGTAACCATTTATAGCCAGCTCTTCCTCGCCTCTATAGCGATGGAATGTACATAGGCAAGAAATCCTTCTTGGAATTTTGCATGTTGAATCACTTCAACACTTTGTCACAATATATATATATATATATATATATATATATATATATATATATATATATATATATATCTTGGTTTAATCAAATTAACCTTTTAGTTCTATCTCTATATATCTTCATGTCCAAAATATATGATGCCTCTCCTAGGTCTTTCATAAAGAAACTAATTCTTAATGAAGACTAAATAGATTCAAGCATAGTAATGCCATTTTCGATCACTAATATGTCATTCACATATAGGACTAGAAAAATAAGTGCACTCGTTCTAGCCTTTTTGCAAACATAAGGCTCTTCTTTATTCTTGATGAAGTCAAACCTTTTGACCACCTCATCAAAACAAATGTTCCAACTCCAAGAAGCTTGCTTTAGTACATACATAGATTTCTGAAGCTTGTATATCTTTCTAGCATTTTTGGATTGATAAGCTCAGGCTTTCCATTTAGAAAAGACATTTTAACATCCATCTACTATTTCTCATAATTGAAATATGCAGCAATAGCTAGAATGATCCGGACAGACATAAGCATAGAGATAGGCAAGAAAGTTTTACCATAGTCAACACCTTGCATTTGTTTGAAATCCTTCGCCACCAATCGTGCCTTATGGATATGAACATTTTCATCCATATCTATTCTTAAAAATCCACTTGCACTCAATGGTTTTTACACCATCAGGTGGATCAACCAAGTTCGAGACGTGATTGCCATACATAGATTGTATTTTGATTCTCATGGCTCTAAGCCATTTCTTAGAGTTCGGGCCCATCATTGCTTCCCCATAAGTCTTAAGCTCATCATTATTTAACCAAAAAAATATCATGTCGATACCTTATCAGCAATTGACATGGCCTTTCAAACCTAGATGGGGCTGGTGCCTCTCCACAGGTTGTACAACATCTTGTATATTCTGTAGAGATTTAGTAGGAGTTGAAACATTTTCTGATGGTTCCCAAATTTCTTCGAGTCGCACCGTACTTGCACTAACTCCTTTTGAGATAAATTCTTTCGCTGAAAAGATATTTTTCAGGAAATAAACACTTCGTTCTCATCCTTTTTATAAAAATAATATCCCACAAAGAAGTATTTATCAGATCTAGGTGTAAGTTTGGCAGACATCAAACGTTTTACATAAACCTCACATCCCCATATTTTGAGAAAAGACAACTCAGGATGATTCCCAGTCCATATCTCATATGGTGTCTTCTCTACAGCTTTTGATGAAATCCTATTTAATGTGAACACAGCGTTTCTAGAGCTCATGTCTCACCAAACTCATGTCTCAAATATTCAGCGACACGATTTGATCGTAGGAATTTAATTGTCTTGTCAAGTTGATTCTATAATTTGTTATGAAATTCCTTGAACTTTTCAAAAGACTCAAACTTATGCCTCATTAAGTAGATGTAACAATATCTACTAAAGTCATCAGTAGAAGTTATAAAGTACTGAAAACCACCTTTAGCTGTTGAGCTCATTGATCTACATACATCCAAATGTACTAGGGCCAACAAGTCGTTTGATCTCTCATCTAGACCTGTGAAAGGTGTCTCAGTCATTTTGTCAAGTAAATACGATTCACATATTTCAAGTGATTCAAACTCAAATGATTTTAGAAGACCATCTTTATGGAGCATCTCGATGCGCTTCTGATATATGTGACCCAAACGACAATACCAAATACAAGTGGGATTCAAATCATTATACCAAATTCTCCTAGCATTAACATTATAGACAGGCACATTCTCAAGATTTAAAACATACAATTCATTTACCAATGGAGCATGACCATAAATCATATCATTCAAATAAATTAAACAAGAATTGTTCTTTATTTTAAACTCCTAACCTACTGCTCCTAAACATGAAGCAGAAATAATGTTTTTGCTAAAGATAGGAACATAATAATAATCATTTAATTCTAAATATAATCCTAAGGGTAAAGAGAATAGTGAAGTGCCAATAGCTAGCGCAGCAACTCTTCCTCCATTGCCCACACAAAGATAAACATTGCCTCCTACTAAACTCCTACTCTTTATCAGTCTCTGCATTGAATTGTATATATGAGCAACCAATCTAGTATCAATACCCAAGAACCAATATGAGAAGTAGCAAAATTTATTTCTATAACATTTTTACCTAAAGTAGAAATCTTCTCTTCTCTCTTTTCTAGTTCCGGCAAGTATTCTTGAAGTTCCTCTTCTAATGCCCAATCCCATAGCAATGGTAGCAAACAATGTTAGGTGCAGCATCAATCTTGAGCTTTTGAAGTTTAAATTTGATACTCGAGATCACATCTTGAGTTTTGCCTATGCTCTTTCTTTTGCCCATGCCTTAGACTTCTTCTTTTTGAAGTTGGTAGTCTTCGAATCATCATCACATGATTAAAACTTTTCTTAATACTCTCCTCTGCTGACTTGAGCATCACATACAAATTGATCATTGATTTCTCCATGCCATTCATATTAATGTTCAAAATCACTAGCCCAAAGCTCGGATGGAGTGACTAGAGAATCACATCATTAATCAACTAGTCACTAAGGGGAAAAACAAGTATTTCTAAACTCTCAATGTAACCAATCGTCTTGATTACATGAGGGCTGATCAGACTTCCTTTAGCAAACATGCATGCAAAATAATGACTTAAAGGTGTTGTATGTCTCAGCCTTTTCCTTGGTCACAAAAATGCCCTTAAGACCCACAATCATATTATAGACATCCGTGTTCTCATATTGCTTCTAAAGCTCAAAGTTCATGGTGGCAAGCATGATATAGCTAACCTCAAGTAAGTCATTACTATTTTTTTCATACTCATTCTTTTCAGCATGAGTAGCATCTTTAGCTGTTCATCTGGATAAAATCTCTAGAACATATTCCTTCTTTTCTTGCTTTAGAATAATTCTCAAGTTGTGATACCAGTCAATGAACTTTATTCCTTTTAGTTTTTCTTTTTCAAAAATAGACCACTGGTTAAAATTGTATGTGGAGGAAATAGATGGTGGTATTGTCTATAATAAAAAAGTATATGTAAAAATTTAGCACTATATTTATGTAAAATCTTATATTAAACAATGTAACAAAATACACTCCCACTATATATTTAAAAACTATGTTCGGTCTAACTACATATAGTGAGTCAAGATCCATATAGTGAGGGCATCACTTCTTTGGATACACACAACCTTCATTCACAAGATGCTAGGCAAGAAACTATGATGAGGACACATATACGACAATTGAATTTTTATGTGAGCTCGTTACTATGGTTGTTTAATTCAGCTTCTGAGGATGGGTTGCTGTCTGATGCATGTGATGTGATTGTGCTTAGGAACATGGGTAAGGACCAAGAAGAGACACATGGAGTCACGGACATGTTTAGGATGAGCATTAGAGGTCACCATGTCACTTTGAGGTCAAGACAACCAGGGATGAAAGCTGGGCATGTTCTAGAATCCAGTTCGGCCTCTGGAGACAGTGCTGACTTCAAACGAGTATAGAAAATGCATACAGAGTACAATGAGGTGATCTTAGACTTGTTGAAAATCTTATGACGTCCTCTTTCCAATGGTTCTAGTCCCACCTCAAAAATCCACCTGTCATGCTGCAATCCATGAAAATTCTGAATCAGTTCTAAACCTAAACCCTAGGCCTTGTATCAGTTTGAGCCCAACTAGGGAGTTGTAGTGGGATATTCTCTCACTCTCACGGACATGCTTCCCATATTACTAGCCCCTCAAAACTGCTAGGGGATGCCACTTTTAAGGTTTAGGCTTGTTTAGATTGACTTTCGTTTAGAAAATGTCAATTGTCTACTTGTGTCGACTAGACCAACTACGGTGACTTCAAGCCTCTCCATTGTTTAATAAAACTTTGTATTTCATTCACAAATTCAGATCGCAATTATTTCTCTCTTGCTTGATTCTTGATTGCTTGTAGGAAGATCATCTGTGTTGGGTATGGTTGGTAACGACAAGGGTGTAGTGTAGCGATTGCGGGACGAACCTAGTTGATTCGATCAAATAGCCTCATCATCAACGTCATATCAATCAATCATAGTTATCATTCTCGTCAAAAGATCATGCCAAATCCTCTCATCAGTTGGTATCAGAGCACATATTGCCCGATGATATTTCTATTTTAGATTTGTTTTTCATACATATGACCAGAAAATCACCATACAAAAATATTACATTCGTCGAAAATCACCAAAATTGAATCCTAGTTGTGCCTTTGAAATTTCAGATTCTATTTTACCATGTTGTGCCTTTGAAATTTCAGTTTCTATTTTACCATGTTGAATTTTTGTCCATCGTTAAGTTTTTGTTGCCAGCCTGAGTCTTGTGCCTTGATTTTAGTTTCGGGTATTGCATCTGAAAAAATTGGTTAGATCAAAGGGTACCCCCTCCTGTGCTGCAGTTGCCCTTCCCTGCTGAGTTTGGAAAGGGTTAGGGTTTGTGTCCACGCCACTAGATCTTTGGGAGTTATAGATCAACAAGGTTTTCACTTCTTTTTGGTTGGTCGAATCACCTAGGATAGAGTTGTGTTCGGGTTCTGAGTTCAGGATAGTTTCATTCAGCGTTCACTAAAATAGCCATAACTTTTGCGTACGAACTCAGATTGCAATGTTCTATGGCTTGTTGGAAAGATAACGAAAAATTACATCCACACGAGTTTTCAAAAAAATTGAAAATAAAAAAAGTCATTTAGGGCCTCAAAATGGCCTCGGAAGTTTCAACACCTATTTTTGGCATCTGTTCACCATTTAGTTTGAGTTTTCTTTCATTCTAGGTTATGTAATCTTTGTTTCTAGGCCATATTTTAGTGAGCTTTCATATTCGTGTTGCTCTAAACAAAAAGAAAAAAGAAAGAAAAGAGGCAAGTGCAAAAAAAGCCGCACAAGATATAAAAAAGGAAGAAAAGTGGCAAGTGCAAAAAGAAAAGAGCCACACAAGTTTTTAAAAAAGGATTAAAAAACTACAACATTTTTCATTTTTGGATTCTGATCTTTTTTTTATATAGCCCTTGTGTCGTCTAGTGTTTACTTGGTTGAGCTAGAGTCTAGTACTAGTTTGGGCCAGCAATTTAGGTGAGTACTTTGAACTATTTTGTCAGCTAGTGTACTTCTAAAAATTGAACATTGCCATTCCTTTGCTACTTATATATTACCTATCCAAACTCCATCTACTACTAACTGAACAGGTCTCGACGTATCAATAATCGCTAAACTCACCACTCTAGTTAAGTTGCCATGAATCCGCCACCGGTTATACCACTTACTTTACTTGGTAAGAATCTTATAAGCATTTGATAAGAGTTTGAGAGTGTGAGACTTCTGTAGTCTACAACACCTAGTAGGTGATAGGGAGCTAACAAATTTTCTTGTGAGTTTCTTGTGTTCTACTAGCAATGGCAGGTTCACAAAATTCAAAACATGGCAGAAAGAATGATGACCAATCTTATGAACTTGAGAATGTTGGATCTCTCACTCCTTGTATAAGGATGTTTATGCAACATTTCAACTGTGAGGTCAACAAGAGAACGGAGGAGATCTACAACGCGTCGGATCGGCTCAATGACACTCACCACCATCAACAACAGAGTTGAGAACCTTGAGTGACATCCACCACCACTAGCTGCTCGACATGCTCTATTCCCTCCTCTCTTCGGTAGATGAGAATGACGATGTCGAAGAGAACAACTGTGACACCGACACTAAAGTTGAGGGCTTCGATGACCACAATTGTCGTTGACTCCGGCAAAATCGACGAGGCATGGGTAGGTTTCAAAGGGAGGTATGTGGCTGCTCATCCTCCAGCGATCGACAGCTGCTTCCCATGGCCAAAAGAAATGGGCGACGACAAGAAGCAGGCTCTTGGCAGTGGCAAGACTCAAGAAGTGCCTGAAAAAACCTCCGGTGATAGCTGCTTCCTCTCCTTTCCCATCATTCTGGTGATCGACAGGCGACTGCTCTTCTCCCTTCGATGCTTCTCTAGCCTGTGCATCCTCAAAGCTCTAGTTCTGCTTCGACCTCCGCACCCTCAAAGCTTCGGCGCTCCGGCCTCCGCCTCTTCTCCCTTGGGCACTCTGGCACCTCTTCTCCCTCCAGTGCTCTAGCCCCTCTTCTCCAAAGGTATGCTTTACCTGCTCTACTCCATATCTTCTTTTCTCAACTCTAGTGCTTTGCTCTACTCTTTGGCTTCTCCAAAGATAGGGGGAGGGAGGGAATTAGGAAGGGAGAAGATGGGAAGGGAGGCGACTGTTCTGCTATGGTAGGGAGAGGGAGGGAGGGAGGTTATCGTCCTCTGCTCTGGTTGGGGGAGGGAAGGAGGCTGCTCTTTGCTGCATTGCTCTGCTCCATGTTACACTGCCGTGCTTGCTGCTCTAGTGTTGTGCTCTAGTTAGTAGTTACTAGTTATTGCATTGGCAGTAGTAGTTACTAGTTAGCTAATGCATTAGTTAAAGTTGATGCATCTAATTTGATGGGTGCTACATGGGGAAGAGCAATTTTAGAAGGATGAGTGTTGCATGGGCTCAAGAATGGCCAACAGCCCATCATCAAGTATATATGTGGTACTTAATTATTGTTTAAAATTGCCACTTTACATAATCTGTTATATATATAATTATATATATATATAATTACTATTCTACGTGCAGGTGTAAAATGCACGCTAGAAAGTTACTGCTGTTTGTGAGTAAACTTACTGCTGTTTGTGAGTGAAGTTACTACCAAACACATGTAGAGTTACTGTCAGTTGTAACACTACACAACTGGCAGTAACTCTACATGTATTTAATAATAACTTCAGTCACACAAGACGATAACTCTACATATATAGCCATGTCCCCATGCCGGCATTTTTGGGAAAATGGCGAATCCTCGTATCCGTGTCATGTTGGACACGCGTGTCTGTGTCCGTGCTACATAGGCTTGGGCTTTGGAGAGTTGATGATTTCTGAATGCTTCCCACTGTTTGCGTTAAAGTTTGTTATCCGCATTTATTATTAGGTGAAGAAGCAACTACTAGGTTTAATTCAAAAATAAACTTTTTTATAAGCTTGTTTTTGATTTAAGTCAAAATGGTTACAAATAAATTTGTGTGGGCACTAGGGATGATAGATTCAAAATAAACCCTCCTTAATAGACATTTTCCTTGAAATCCTTAATCGTATTAAGATTTTACCACCATAGCTTGTTGAATAGGAATGTACTCATTCTTGCATATTTTAGATCCAGATAATGAGCAATATGAATAAGACACGCCCGCAGATTATTTGTAACAATCTTCTCTTGATCTTGACCTAACATACTCTAGTTTTAGTCTCAATGTATTATGAACTACCAACCACGCCTCCGCATGAAGCGTTTTACATGTAAACTGCATGTAGGAATTCAACTCAACTGGTACGGGTCCACCAGATGCAAAGATTCTAAAATATTGAGGCAGTCGGACTCAACTACGACTTACTAATCTCGTACTTTGACACAGAACAGTGACACGTATCCTTGACGTTTCGATTTTAACTCTGCTTACTTGAGTTTGGACGAGAACGCATTTTCTCAACCGCGTCCTTCCATACTGAGCGAGTGTCTCCGAGGCCCGCTGGTTCGCATCTGCCCACATATCCATCAGATCGTGCGACTGGAAGATCCACCGCTCCCGATGCGTGGAGGTCTGGAAATCAGCCATCTTTGCGTGGCTTTGAATGCTGTACATACTTCTTGAATCTTTTGCTCGTAAAATACCCGCATCAATTGCTCCTCTTCGCAAGATAGAGGCTTTACATCCAAGCTCCCTTCAACATGATCAAGGGCAGGTTCCGGGTACGACAATGACCCATCAACAGGGTCCACCTTGAGGACGTAATACTTCCTTTTGAGCCCTTCGTCTCGGTGGTACAGCACCTGGTACTCCCCGGAAGCGGCGTGCGGGTAGAGCCCCGCGATCCCACAGGCACGGATCAACGGCGGGAGGCAAGCGACCTGGCACGTTGCGGGGTTGGACGAAGGAGCCGTCGAGGAATTTGAGGAGGAGGCCGTCGCAGGAGGCGTGGACCTCGAACGCGCCGTAGACGCCGACGCCTAGGCTGTGTTCGTCATACTCCAAATCGGTGAAGCGCCGGTGCGAAGGAATCATGCACCGAGACGATTTTTTTTAGCGACTCGTTTCTCGCCTAGGTTCTGATACCACTTGCTATAATCTTGATCCCAGGAGAAAACATACACATTGCAAATAATCTGAGAGAACACGAAAGAAATTTCTGAATTTCTTTATTATCTTATTTGCTCCCCCTCTTTCTTTGCTTTTCTTTCTTCATATAAAACTGGGTACAAGCCTTTTGAATATATAGGCTAATACTCTCCTACTCGTATTCTGATTCGGACTTCAACTTGAGTTATACTCGAAAACGGACTCTACTACGACATGGATTTGAAGTCAAGATTATTTGTAACAGCTCCAAAGCTCTATGGACCGGCCCATAAAATTTCGGGGCAACTGAGGCCCTGACCCCATTGACTCTGGTCGACCTGGCATCAAGCCATTCCATCTCTCCCAGTTCCAGGGGAGTATTACTAGTTTGCTGTGTGGTAAGTAGAAACGGCAGTTCAAAAAAAAAGTAGAAACGGCAGATCATATGTTTTTGGGCCCTATCTTTTTTTTCAGTTCCATTTAGCTCGTTTCGTTTGGAAATGCCTCAGAAATATTTGCTTGGTCTAGCCTTGCGAGATTTCCTTAATGACTGGATTAAACTGCGGTGTCGTTCTTTTAATTCCTTCATGCTGTTTTGCTTTCCTTCAGTTTCTTGGTCGATTTGGTTGACATCATTTAGGATTCTCTCTCATATGCAGTAACGGTGCTTACTACTTTGGGAGGGAGAACGCGACAAGAATGGCGATGAACTCTCAGTAGTTTTTGGTGCCTTCACTGGCTTGTGTAGTCAATTTTCTGTGGTCGTCCTTTGTAGTTTTGTAGCGCGTCATTGGGGTTGTTATCCTTGTATAGGGGCTCTGTTTCGTCCATGGTTGTAACTTCGGTGGTTTGGCTGCCTTGCTGGTGAAATTTTTGTACGGATAACCTTTTTTTTATTCGGAAATACAGAAATATACCCGCGGTTTCATTTTTTACAAAAATAGCCTCGAGTTGCCCAATGGGGCAGCGACTCGAGAATTTCGCCCACCCGAAAAGCGACAAGAAGCTATGTCGCTTCACGGGAAAGCAACATCACGGAGTCGCTTTCTCACTGGGCGATTTAACGAAGTCGCCCAATGGCTGGGCGACTTGTAATGCAGTTGCCCAATAGGTAGGCGACTTGTAATGCAGTCGCCCAATAGGTAGGCGACTTGTAATGCAGTCGCCCAATCGGTAGGCGACTTCATTCAGTCCCCCTGAAATTTGTAGAGTTTTGGCAATTTTGTAGTTTGAAACAGAGAAAAAATCTGATATAGTTGTAATAACAGTTTATGTGCACTGTATGTTGTAGATGCATAAAAAAAATTCCAATATTTTTTTGAAGAATGATTGACCGTAGAACGATAGATACATAGAGTGGTAAGTGATATTTTGATGTTGCTGAGAAAGAGTTTACGGAGAGAACCGGTATGACTTGCTATCTGAATCATTGAATGCGAACATGCTAGATAATAAGCTTATGTCAATAGAAATAAACTTCGTAATACAGTTGGGAGTAACATGCCGCGTACATTGTTATTACATGCATAACATATAGCATGATATGCGACTAAGAGCAACTCCGACAGTACTGCCTTAGGGAATAAAACTTGCTAGGTCTATTACATTTGGTCTACTAGGTGTAGCGTGGTTGTTTCGCCTTGTTATCGCGCCTTGAAGATGGCTCCGCTGCATCCTTGTTCCGGTCACTCTTGGTCTTGAGAGCTGCCTCACGAGCTTGAAGCTCTTCCTCCTGACGCTTGATGGCTGCTTCACGCAGACTTAGCTGCTCCCGCCTCCTTTGCAGGTCATCCTCCTTGCCCTTCAGACGGATTTGGTCCACCCTCACGTGGCGCTCTTGCTCATGCCGCATCTGTCGTTCCACCTCGCGAGCCTGAGTCATCTTGACAAAGTATTGTCCTTTGTTTTCCACCTCCACTGCCCGGTTCTGTGGCCATGCCGGCGGCACCCGATCCACCCATTCGATGAACCTGCAAGCCTATGTGTGGCGTGGTAGATGTCGTGGATCAAGTTGAAAAACGATAACGAGAAACAAATGATTTAGTTATTGTTGTTACCACGAAGTCGTCATCCAGGTCTGGACACTTGAAGAACCTACGGCCGTATTTGGCTCGTTGTACTCGATCCGTCCAGACTCCCAACATCGTCCTAAAGCCGCAATGGCACTTCGGGCGCTCATGCCATTCCGGCACTCCAAACGGGTCGGACCTCCAGGAAGACATTGTTGTGTAGTAGTATTATGAAGGCTTGAGGAGGAGATGTGGTATGGAAGACATAGGAGGGCTTTATGTAGGCAGGTTATCTGGTGCAGTGGGCATAGTCCATGGAGAGGAGGTTGTACGAATCTTTTCGCTTTTTCAGGATTCCAGTTTAGCAATAAATGTCCCTATGTAGGCTTTTCAGAGCCTGTATCCTGTATTTATGAAACAACAAGGAAAGGTGACATGAAAACTCACTGGAAAGGATACATGCCTATGACGTGAACACTCACTGTAAAGGCTACAGCCTACGCCCATATTTTGTTGATTTCTGTAGCGATAGACTTTTCAGAGTAGCAATAAATGTTCCTATGAAGGCTTTTCAGATCGTAGTCTTTATGTAGGCAGTTTAGCTGGCATGTGTTGTCATCTGACTGAGCAAAGCTGCCCCGTTTTGTCATATCACTGCGTAAAGCTGGCATGTGTTGTCATCTCACCGATTAAAGCTGAGCGCTTTTGTCATGTCTCTGGGCAAAGCAGCCCTCTTTTGTCCCGCCATTCGATATAAATAGCACGGTTGAGGTCCCATGAAGTTGTAGCCAGAAAACCCTGTAAATCGAACAAAGAAGTACCTTCTATTTCGTGGTGGAACATACCATGGCGGAAGATGAGGGGCCAGTCGGATATGGGTCACCGAAGGAAGACCTTCCCTTGGAAAGGAGAGAGATGTTCGGTCCACAGTACCGCTTGGTACCAAGCCGGCGTGCGCAACCAGCGTGGCCGAAATGCAGACACAATGAGTACGTGGTCGTGCAAGTCCTGGAAGGGCCGAACGATGGCGGGTGCCGTTTCTTCCGATGCCCACGCTCCGGGGTACAAATTACTAATAGTACATTTTTTTATTGCTTATGGACCCTTCATGTTTACTGTCCTTTTTCGCAGATGGCGAAATGCGACTTCTCCCGCTGGATCGACCCTCCTCATGAACGGTATATTGACCGTTATGTGGGTACTTTATGGGACCGAATAATGGACTTGGAGTACCGAATGGAGACTCTCAATGAGGAGAACAATGAGCTCCGCCAACAGATGCAACGCGAGAGGGGAAACGAGGAGGTTGTCAACATAGGAAGCTCGTACGATCCGACATGTTGCTGTGCAAACCCAAGTTGCATATGTGCGTGCCACTACCACGATGGCCAGCCCCGTCCGAGGCGTCCACTTCAGCAGTTCTCCATGTGGGTGCCACTAGGCTCATTTGGCATATAAGCAACGATGTGTATGGTTGTACCGTACTATGTACGAGGGTCGATCGAAATAATGCGCAATGTTGTTAAGCATGTCATGACTTGATTGTCTTGTGCACGAGCCACAAAAGTATCTCATTTTAACAAACAACAAATACATGTACTAAATAAGTACATAACCAAGTACATTACAGAAAAGTCATGTAACTATTGATCAGGACATGCATCGTCTAGCTGTGTGCCCCTCCTGACCGCATCGACCACAACGTGCACCCGGTGTTCCAGCTTGTGATTCATCCATGTCGTTCCTAATACGTCGGCTCTGTCGCCGACCCTTCCCACCCTTCAACATGTTAACATCCGGAACCCAAGTCCTCGATGCAATGTCTAAAGTGGCGAAGTTTCCCACCACCCTGAACCCTCGGAGCTCCCCACACCAAGCCTGCAGTACCCTCCCCTTAAAGAAGAACTCGGACATGAAGTTCGAAGGATCCATACCCACGGTCCCGCATGCAGCGAGGACATGAGAGCATGGTTTGTGTAACAACTTAAGCTTGTTGCACGTGCAGCTAGGTTCATTTCCATGATTTGCAAGACATACCTCGTGGGTAACAAGTGAACGAGCCGTCCCAAATCCAGCTCTATCACAGAGTATCACCTCAAAACGATGCTCCCTGTTGCCCATGACCTGCACTGTGTGCAACTGACCCTTTTGTGCCTTCATCTCCATGTAAGCAGTAATTTTTGCCGAATACAATGCTCCGGGATTGGCCGCATGAAGTGCGGCACTTGCGTGCCTCTCCCTGAAGTACCGGATTGTGCTGTGAAGAACACCTTCCACGATGGCGACAAGGGGCTGAGAACGGAGACCCCTTAGAACCCAATTGTACACCTCGGCAAGGTTAGTTATCATTATTCCGTACCTTGCGCCATCCGTGTCGTGCAACAGCGACCACTTCTCCAACGGTTCCCCCTCGATCCACTGCGCGAAGCACCTGATGTTTCGTGAGCTCCTTCTTCTTGGACCACTTGGGTTAGGCGCATCGATTGGCGGCAAGCATTGTGGTTGTGCCGCCCCAGGAGTGACCGGCTCCTTGCTCCTCTCTTCGACGTTCTTCCTAGTGTGCTCATCCAATAACCTCCACAAAGCATCAAATTTCCTCTGTTGGTTCTGCCTAGCCAGCCTCTTGAATAGCTTCATCAAAGATTGTTTAGGGAATTGCTTGAAAAAGTTTGCCGCTAAGTGACGACTGCACCACCGGTTCCTCATGTCCGGCCAAGGAAAGGGCTCCTCGGGGTCTTCTTGAAGTTTTCTTATTACCTTGATAATACCGGCGTGACGATCATGGATTACGCACACACCAGGCCGAGTGGCTACAACTCCAGCCCTCACATGTCTGAGAAACCACAGCCAGCTCTCGTAATTCTCACTCTCCACAAATGCAATGGCCAGCGGCAATATTTGATTGTTACCGTCAACGCCTATGGCCGTCAGGATCTGCCCCTTGTATTTGCCTGTCAAGAAGGTCCCGTCAATTGAGATCACTGGCAGCATATGCCTGAATGCTTCGATGCTAGCACCAAATGCAAACATTGCTCTCTGCAACACGGCATACCCTGGCGGACTTATGGACGGCTTCTCGTGGAGGGCGATGTATGTGCCCGGGTTCCTTTCCTGCAGGACATTAAGCATACGAGGGAGGTTGTCGTACGCCGCCTCGAAAGTGCCAAAACGTTTTTCCAACGCCTTCTGCTTGGCCCGCCACGCCTTCGCGTAGCTAATCTTATACTTGAATTTATTCTCAATAGCTACCACAATATGCGTGGCTGCCATGTCCTTCTTCTGCACTATCTCCCCATACATGACATTGGCTATAAATCCGGACGTCAGGTTACGATGTCTCGACAACACAGTGTTTAGAATGCAGGAGTGTGGCTCAACCTTGGACACAATCCAATGAGTCTCATACTTAGGTTTACGGGCGTGCACCCGCCAAGGGCAACCAGTCTGCTCGCACGTCACAGTGTACTGCTCCTGGCTTGATTTGACGACGCGAAATGTCCGCTGCATTGAAAGGGCCCAAAGCTTGATGGCATCCTGCAGCGCTTCCTTGTTAGCAAACATAGCATGCAACTGAACCTCTGTCTCATGGTACTCCCATTGTGATTCATGCTCATCATGTGCGGAAAGACCCTCCGCATTAAACCGGTTCCATTCCTGGGGGATAGGAACTTCATCCTCATCGGAACTATCCTCGTCGTCGTCCTCTACAGCTTCCTCTTCATCCCATGCCCTCTCGTCATCAGAGTCCATCTGCTGCACAATGTACTCATTATACTCTCCTTCATCGGCTTGCCCAGTTGGCTCTCTATGGCTTGACGGCTGTAACTCTCCTTCATGTACCGCATCGGCTTCATGACGAGCAACTTCATCATGTCCGCCAACATGCGGCCCGCCCGAGCTGCTAGCACCTCCCACAACAACGGCTGTTGCACGAGCTTCCTTAGCTGCTTGTACTGAGCACGGTTGCACAAGCAGCACACACTCGTATCCACGACGCCGACACCCTAGCACAAAGCCCTTCCATGTGGCAGAGCGCACCAATGTCTTCAACTCCCATCTGATGTCCGTGGGAGACCGGCTCCAAAGCCCTTGCACGACGACGTTGTACACCTCGGGGTTCAATGAAAAACTCCGGGTCAGCCAAAGCTGCACATCTCCCATTTGAGCATTCTCGTCATCCGGAAGTACGAGAGTGACTTGCGGAAAATCGCTCAAATCCACACCATTCGGACCTTCACGAATGGTTCCAGCTCTGTAATACACTCTCAATGTAGTGGACATTGATGATGTCGGCCTGCATATATATTTCAATTTTGCGACATGTCAAATAATATCGCACAATACTAAACTTCCTATACCATACTACAAATTGCATACCAAACTTTTTCTACAATAATATTTCCATACTAACATGGTACTAATTATTCTACATCTATAATTTTTATTAACACCAACATTTCATATAAATAATAATGCAAATACAACATAATCCAAAAAAAATACCTGGATCCAAATTGATGGAATAGCTTCTACTCCTCCTTCCTCCCTCACCTCCTCCTCTCCTCTTCTTCTTCCCCTCCTCCTCTCCTTCTCCTCTTCTTCCCCTCCTTCCTCTCCTTCTCCTCTTCCCCTCCTTCCTCTCCTTCTCCTCTTCTTCCCCTCCTTCCTCTCTTCTCCCCCTTGTTTCTTTTCCTTCTTCCTCTTCTCTGTGCGCTGAATGTGTTTGCTGAATGAGTGAAAAAGGTGGTTGGTAGTGGGAGCCGGCTGGGCAGGCCGCCTTAACTCCCCTGTGTCGCCCTAGCGTTGGGCGACTGCATTGCAGTCGCCCAACCGTACAGCGATTTATATTAAGTCGCCCAACGTACAGGCGACAGCGCTGATTCGCCCAACGGTTCGCAGATTCCTTAAATGTCGCTTTTCGGGTGGGCGAAATTCTTGAGTCGCTGCCCCATTGGGCGACTCGAGGCTATTTTTGTAAAAAATGAAACCGCGGGTATATTTCTGTATTTCCAAATAAAAAAAAGGTTATCCGTACAAAAATTTCGCTTGCTGGTATCCCCAGCTGCTTCTATTTTTCTTGTAGAATGTGAGGCTTGCTTATTAGCTTTCCATGAAAGCTGGGAGCATCCTTTTCTTTAAGAGGAAGCGCTAAACATTGGCTTTTGTCTTTCCTAACCAGTTGCATTGATTCATGGAAATCATGCACAAACGATTCCTTGGCACAATATTTCCCGCCAGAGAAAATTACATACCTAAGAAATCAAATTACTGGTTTTTAAACAAAATGGTAATCAAGCTCTCACCGAAGTGTGGGAGAATTTTAATCAAACGCTTAGAAGTTGCCTGAATGGCTGAATCATGGTACTGAGGATTGGCTACTCCTTCGTACTGTTCATAATGGTCTCAATACTGGATAAATTTCGACTCAGCTGCTGCAGGCGTTGCCTTAATGCATAGAAGTGTTAACGAAGATGTGCAGCTCTTAAAAGGGTTGCACTTAAAAGGGCTTGACGGCATACCAGTAAGCCTGATTGGCTTACCACACTGAGCAATTCGAGTAACCCCATTACTGCAAATCATATACAAGAAACTGCTAATACGTTTCATATAGGAATGCGGTAACCATCCTAGCTGGAGGAATCATCCCAATTTATCTTCTAGAAATACTAACAAAAATTTAATAATGCTCATACGGGAGCGGGACGCATTAGGGCATATCCAATGGTTCTAGCTAGCAACTAACTAGAAGACTTCCACATCATTTATATAGTACACACTAAAAGCTAGCATTCTAAAGAATTATCTATAAGGATAGTTATTTGATGCTTACATGCACACACAGAAAAGGACTATCATTTATAGAGGTTACCTCGTTTTGCGTTATAGACTAGTGCTTAAGGAAGAGCTGGCTCGGTTTTTTTGCATACTCTCTTTCCTCCACATAGGATATATGCTGATGTGTACATACATATAGCTAGCTGACTCAGACCATTGGAGATGCCCGGCGCCCCTTGTCTGAACTCCTTGGAAAATGTGCCGAAGCGGTCCATTCTTAAGTGGTCAATTTTAGGTCTATTTCAAACGGTTTTAAATTCTGATTTTTAGTTTATTTAAATAAAAAATTACTTGAAACACGTCGGTTTTTAATTTTATTTAATTTTATTTTTTTTACTTTTTTCCTTATTTATTTGTACTGTCCGTGATGATATAACTGCTTTTCTATTTTTTTCTCTCTCATTTTTCTCATAAAAAGCGAATAGTCGTTAAAGTGTAATTTCAGTTAAAAGCTAGTTGAAGCAGCCCTGAAGCTTCTCCTTAGTTCATTTTTATATGCGTTTGGACTTTTCGCGATCTCCGAATTATAATTTTGACTATTAATTTTTATAACTTTATATTAAAATATACTAAAAAATTTTATACTATGAAAATATTTTGAATGATAAATCTAACAATATATTTTCATATAGCGGATCAAAATAGTTTTAAACATATTAATGGTCAAACTAAAATTTGACAATATGAATTCTAAGATGCCATATAAAAAAGAACATAGGAGTAATAAACTTGCTGAGCATGATTCTTGCATTCATGACTTCATAAAAATGGCGTTGTAGCTGCTAACTTCAAGCTCTTGCAACAAGAACAAAGGCCATTACCTTCAATTTTTTTAATTTTTTCATCAAACTTCTTAAAACACCTTAAAACTTCTTGCTACACTATTCTTTCTACTTTTGTTTTGTTTCTCCAGCTAGCAGGTCGTTCTTTGGAACCTGAACGTACCTACGGTTCTGAATTTTGGGGTAAGTTGGATCGTGCAGCTTGCCTGGTCCAGATGGACCCGCCTAGGTATATATCCGCACGGCGTGCGTGGCGATTCAGTGGAGGAAAATTCCAAAGCGCGTGGTTCGGTGGGAGAGCGGCGCCCATGGTTGCCGTCATACAATTGTAATTGGGAAGGGCTATGAAACGGTATCTTTACTTCTTAAAAATATAAGTTGGTGGTCATTGATGTGTTCTCTTTCAGCTCTCCGTAGCTGTCCGTTTTGATCACGAACGATCCGGGCTATCCCCCCATGCACAACGCACTCGTCCCATCCACCCTGAAAAACCGACGAGTAAACAATGACCCCAAGCCCTAACTGCCCACACCTCTAATGCTCCAATCTCCTACTAGCAATCTAATATGCTTTCCCTTTCCCCAACGGATCACCCTCCTCCTAACCTGCCGCCCTCCCCGCCAGATCCACCACCGCCCCAGCCTCGTCCGTCTCCCCTGTGGCCACCAAGCGGCTACACCTCATTGGTGATGACACACCCTGGCGCTCCACGGCCATCGGCTCCGCTGGGATCCTCCCCGTCCTACACATCCACCACGCCCCTGTCCTCCGCGTCTCCTAGGACAACTCATCCGCCTATGCCCTCACCGTCATGAAGGTACGTCCTAGCCTGGCAAAGGCTTGGCTCAATTTCAGGTTGGTTTGGTCCGGTTGAGTTAGGGAGGCCTAATTCCTCCGGTCGACGCTCAGCGAGCTCGCCGCCAGCGGAGAAGATGGCGGCCAGAGCTGAGCAACCCCAAAATGGGTTGCTCACGCCCGCGCCTACCCGAAGACGGAGTCTCACTGGCCAATTCGACCGAGCGTTGGCCGACGACGATCGTGCGCGGCGGCAGAACAGGGGAATGGTGGCTACGGTGGTGCATGGCACCGGAGTTCAATTAAACGGGAGGGGAGCATCTAGACAAGCTCGGGAGTCTACCTCGGGGGTCGGCGCAGCTCGGGATTGGCGGTGGCAAGCTGGCGGCGTGCGACAGCGACGGGCGGAGGAGGCGCATGGTGCGGGCGAAGTAGAGGCAATGGGAGGTCCGGCCGAGGAGGGGAATGGCATCGCAGTGCTCTAGAGGTGCTTCGGTGAGGAGGAATAGGACTACGGCAGCACCAATCGACGGATTGCTCGCTGGCCAGATTTGGGGGAAGAAAATGTTGCCGGCAAGCTGTGGGCGCGCGGGAGGCTAATTGGCTTGGGTAGGAGAAAGAGTGAAGTGCGACGAAGCGAACGGGAGTGTGGGCTGGGCTTTGTAGCCGCAGAAAAGGCAGCGGCAGCAGAGGGGCAGTTGGCTGGTCGAGTCCACGGCATGGCGGTGGCATCGCTACAGCACTCGTGACGAGACGGCGGCCAGGTATGGGCTTGATTGCACAGTGCGGAGTTAGAGTGGTTGGCGTCGCACTGGCCGAGGCAGACACGATGGGGCACAAAACTGTGGGCGATGGCGGCTTAATCGGGTGCTGAGCAGGGCGACGCGACAGTAGTCACTGTGCGGCGGCACTGTGGTGATCCTCAGCGGTGTGGCCGCGAGGCAGGTGGTGACCGACGGAGCTCGCGAGGCACGGCGTTGGGATGCACGACGACGGAGCGGCCGAGGCACGGCTTTGGTTTCGTCGGAGCGAACTGCGTGGGGGGAAAGAAGAAGATTGGGCTAGCTCGGTCATGCTGATTCATTTTCACTTTTATTTATTTGTTTGTTTGTTTGTTTATATATATATATATATATATATATATATATATATATATATATATATATATATTCACATGTGTATGCTTATCCATTTGTTGCATTTTTCATGATTTTCTTCATTTGTTGGAACCTCAACCAAAAATTCAAAGGAACACCATTAAAATCCAAATATTGAGAAAATATATTTCTAAATAATTCAAGGGCTACACGTTTCCAAATTCAAAATTTACAGATGTTACAATTATATACTAAATAACATGTTGTCCTGGTCTACCGTTGGTACTCAAAAGGTTTTTTTGTAGTTATGGTTCTCTTTGTCCTAACACTTTTGTAGATACATCATGGTTGCGAGAGAGCTCACTAGAGGTAATGTTGTTGACTACATTACGATTAAACATGGATGATGATTTCTCTTTCATTGCTAAATTAAATATATCTATGTGCATTCTTGTGAAACTTGAAACTTCTTATAGTAATTTGTAATTCTGCATGGCAGGAATCTACTTCGGCAAACATAGGGGTTTTGGAACCAATGACAAGGGGGAGGACGCTAGTTTCAACACTAGAATATTGCTATAGGCATAGGCTTCGGAGAGAATGGGTAACTGTACTAGCTTTCGAATTCCCTGACATTGAGCTCTCACACATGTATGTTGATAATTCTGCAATGTAGCTTTTTAGGAATCCTAAGCAGGTTTGTATATAATTTACTATGCCCTGGGCTAAGCAATATGAGATTGTGTTGACCTACTAAATTACCTGCATCATCGCAGTTTGACACAATTGTCACAAACAACATTTTTGATGACATATTATTTGATGAAGCATCAATGCTCATGGGAAGCATTGGAATGCTCCCTTCTGCCAGCATTGGTGAATCGGTAATAGGTGCCCTTCAATGTTCTCTCTTGCCCTCTGAATTGTTTATAGACACACTTAGTTTCTGCTAAAAATGTGGGAAGAACAAATGCTTAAGAATCTTCTCTTTCTATGCTGGGGCCAGGTCTTTTTGAACCTATTCATGGCTCTGCCCTGACATTGCTGGGTAGGTCGAGATAACTTCTAATTTCAAAACAATCCACTTAAGACACTTAATTGGCTTTTAATATGTAACTTTGTTTAAAATTCTGCTTCCTCTTACTATTTATTAGATGCAGGACAAGGTAAATCCGTTAGCTACAATTCTTTGTGCTGCGATGCTACTGCGTTATGGCCTTGGAGAAGAAAATGCTACAAAGAGAATTGAAGCTATAGTTACAGAAACGTTGAACAATGGGTTACAAACTAGGGATATATATTCTCCAGGAACAGTAAGATTAATTTTTTTTATGGAACCATTGTCAACAAATACCATGTTTGCATTTAATATTTGCTAGATTTATGTTGAGGAAAATTCCAGCGCCTACTAGCTACTTTGTATGTTTCTGTCAAACAAAAAAATAAAATGCTTATTGGCTCAATATTGTGTCTACTTTAAGACTGTAGAGTCATAGAAGGTAGTTGCTACTGTGAAGTGATAGCCCTTGGCACTTAAGGTATAACCCTGCACTTGGGGATGGCCGAAAGCGTACCTGGATTTGAAACTACCAAAAATCAACATGACTCGTAGAGTGTGTGGTTTTATTTGCTTGCCCTTGTTTCATATAGGAACTCAATGAATGAGTTACCTCTTTTTCCCATTCGTTACTTATTGGAGGGATTTCCTATTGACATATATCTCTACTAATAATATTTGATGTAAAGTTATGAGTTTTCGTTGCAACGCACAGACACCTTACTAGTATTATTGTAATAGTATAGTAATAAGCTTTATATAGTTTTAATAAGTTTTTAGAGAATATTTGAAAAGTTTTATATTTTAGTGAGTTTCTAGAAAATTTCTAGCCAAACTTTTAATGAGTTTCAAACTTGGATGCAACTATAATGCGACTAGGTGCGATTTAGACTTAACACGCATCTAGTCACCTACTTATAGACTGCGCACGGTGCCTATTCTAGTTGGCTAGATTGTCGAGTACACCACTTTCCTTCAATTGTAGGCCCAATTTCCCTATTCACATTGCCCGTGCATGGGTGGAGATGGTGGCCCAGCTGCTGGCCGGGTGGGCTGGTTCCTAGGCCAGTTGGTGAGGTCTAGTACTGATGAGGTCTAGCACTGATGCTGGTGCTCAATCAATTGCAGCCTCCTCTCAGAAAAAAAATTCTTTTGAAAGAAATTAGTCAGCACACACACATTATCACCTAGAAAAAAATTACCATCAAGATGCATAGAAAAAAGGTTCCTTTCATGCTAACTCTAGTAAAAAATGTTGCAATTAGTTGTGTTCCAGAAGTTACTATCTATGGTTTAAAAGGCTAGCACTGTATTTAAAACAAAACACCATTTACAGCTTAAAATTTACCATCGGTTGCACTGTAAATTATTATATACACTTTTAACAAATTATCACCCTAAGTTCAGAATGTGCCATGTGAGTTTGTTTGACTAAAAAAGTTCAAACTAGACCATCAGTTGCATTCTAAGTTATCATATACACTTTTAATAAATTACCTTGTGAATTAAGTTTATAATTTACCATTATTCTTTTGTGTTTGTGTAAAAAATGCTTGAAAATACCATTAGTTGCAGCAAAAAATATCACCTAGACCTTTCATAATTACCACCTTTAGTTATGAATTTACCATCATTTGTGATATGGTGTAAAAAGTTCAAAATTTACCATAAGTTGTACCGTAAGTTATCATCTAGACCTTTATATAATTACCACCTTAAGTTATGAAGTTACCATCATTTGCGCTTTTAAGTTATCATATGCAGTTTTGATAAATTACCACCTAAATTTTAGAAATTACAATCATTTTGCGAGTTTGTGTAAAAAAATGTTTGAAATTTACCGTTAGTTGTACCCTAAGTTATCATCTGTATTTCTCATGAGTTATCACATTAAGTTACAATTTTACCATTGTTTTGGTGATTTGGGTGTAAAAGGTTCAAAAATTACCGTTAGTTGCATCCTACGTTATCATCTACCCTTCTCATAAGTTATCCCATTAAGTCATAAATTTACCGTTGCTTTGGTGATTTGGTATAAAAGTTCAAATTTTACCACTAGTCACATTAGAGTTATCATTTTGCACTTTTCATTGGTTCCTAGTATATGACCTAAATAATTAGTGGTTAATCTCATGGTAAAAAAGTAGAAATGGGTGTTTACTGGTTAATTTTGTTTACAGCTACACTTATGTGATATTATTCAATTGATAACCCAACAGTAATGATGCTCCTAGCTGTTTCATCTCAATACGCTCCCCAATGCGAGTAAAGATGGCTAGATTGAGTGCACATGGTCACTTGATTAATGCTAGTTCGGTTCACACGTCATCGAGAAGGAACAGTGGACATAGTACAGCCAGGGAGGCAAATAAATTGCATTTGTGGGGGCCACAGCAGACGCGTAGTGCAAAGCGTAGCACATCAGATAGACACGACAAAAATACAGTGTACAAGAGAGATTGATGGTGAGAAACAAGCCTACATCGTGCTCAATCAGACAGCTCCTCACCTAGGTGCGCATTAAGACTAACGTGCACTCGGGTGCATGTTAGATTTTTCATTTAGATTTTAGAACTCAAATTTCAATCAATGATTGATAGCACTAGCGGTCTCGATCTTTCGATGAAAGTGATAGATTCGATTGGGGAAGGAGATGATGTCGACGACCCGACTACAACCATCCAAGGACGTTGCGCCTTAGCGATCGATACACCAACTCCAGAGGTTGTTCGTGACCTTGTCGGCACATAATCAACCTAACCACGAGGGTATTTGTTCCTGCAAGCAATCGAAGAACAGGCAAGAACAAGATAAACAACAACTCAATTGTGAATAAAAGATGTAGGTTTCAATCGAAAACAAAAAACGGTGGGGTTCTGAAGACAAGTATTCGGACGGTCTTACCGACACGCGCGAATACAAGGCGAAGTAGCAAAAGCTAACTTAGTCTATCAAAATCCAAACCCTAGAAGAGGGTACGACTGTCTATTTAAGAGACACGGGAGGTGGAGGGTCGGCCAACACACATGGAAGCCGAACAGGACTCGATTACAAGGCCCAAGCCTACTTTGACTCGGACTGAAAAAGTGATATAAATTATTTGGCTGTTTCTGACCGGCTCAGATGGAATTTGGAGGTGAGACTGAATTCATCTAAAAGTAGACTTCAAGAGCTTTCCAATGAGTACTCACGGGCCCCGAGAAACCTTCTGGATCAAAAGTTATGGCCGTTTGAAGTAGACGCTGTTAGGAAGGCCGAATCCGAGTCAAACTCGCGAACAGGACTTGGGTTGCGCTTGACGGTTCCACTTCTATACTTGAGCTCACGTGGTTCTTCCCCATGGTTCCTAAGGATGATTAAATCATCACAAAAATTAAGTAGTATTCCATTCTTTTAAACATTTGTATGCAAACTTAGGAACACATTCACCTGATAGTTAAGTTGACGTGCTCGCGCTCTAGTCATTGGTCCTTGTGTCATAGTTTCAGTTTGTTGAGCTTGTTGTGGAGTCGGCACAGTTGTATCTATGGAAAGGATGTCCTCATCAATGATTTTCAATAAGTTTCAACAAATTTCAACCAAAAGTTTCAGCAAGTTTCAACAAGTTTTAGTAAAATTCATCAGGCTTTAATAGGTTCCAACCAAAAGTTTCAACAAATTCCAACTGAAAGTTTCAAGAAGTTTCAATAGGTTTCAAACGAGTTTCAAGAAGTTTCGGTGAGCTCATCTAGCTACAATGGTACTACCACACCGCCGAGAGCTGCCTGACACCATCCGTTGCTGACACACCCTCTTCTCTAACTCTGACCCCGACTACCACCATCGCTATGGAGTTGACCGATGTTGCTCATCGCTGAATCCGCGCTCGAGCCCCTCATTGAGCCTCCTCTCTCTTTTCCTTCCTCAGGTCTGTTCTGAGCTCCGCACCACATTGCCAAGCTGTGTCATGGGCAAATCCAAGTTGGTGTCATCAGATCCAGTCGAATCCATGGTTAGTGATACTCATTGTGCCCACTTGCCAGTACTAGCCCAGCACTACTTTCTACTCATCCGCGCCTTCCATCGACGATTATGAGAGTCGAAAATGTACATGGAGGAGGCGAGGTTGTGTGTAGTACTGAAGGCGATGATGACCATCCCCCACTCCTTGCCTCTATAGTGCTCACCTATGGCTCTACTCCAGTTTGCTCGCCATAGTAGTGGTTGGTCATCCTCAAAGCGTAGCGCGTGCTCCTACCCGTTGTAGCAATATGGTGCCTGGATCCCACTCCTCACTGTAAGGTAGCTCGGCTGAGGGGTACGATAAGAGAGAAGAATATGATGATGATGAAGGAATGGTTCATTGGTTGGTTCGTACAAGTTAGGAAGAGTGGATAAGGTCGCACTAGGTTACATGGGCATCAACAGTTTGGAGATCCAATAGTGTTTTGCTATCCCGTTGGATTGGCTATCCACGGTATATCGTGGAGTAGTTTTCTCCAAGTAATTAGAGAGGCAAGGGCATCAACCTTACAACCACGACTTGATTAGGGCCCCTTATTTTTGGGCTACGGCTGATGATTTTTGGCTACGCTTTTCGAGGTGGAGACATCGATGTGAATGAAGCACATGGTTTTGAACTTGGAAAACTGTTTGAAGAAGTGACTTCGAGAAGTGATAGGAGAAGTCACCCTATGTGTTTTGACTTCGGAAAGAAGCCCAAGTCAAAAGTCATAGAAATCCAAAAAGTACAGTGCCTAGATACACACGTGGGTATCTTGTGCCTATGCAAGTTTACGTTTGGGGTTTGACCTCATAGAACCTACTTCTTTCTTTCATTTGACATGCGAGAGTTGCCTTTCCTGTCCAGTTATTAATTTATACTTAGTAATTAAACAACGCTATACTGTTTGAAACCAAACCAACGATATAAGCCATCACTTAAACAACGCTATACTGTTTGAAACCAAACCAACGATATAAGCCATCACCGTTAGACTGACTTATTCTAGTTATCCATCCCACCATCTACTCATGTCCACAGAAATCTTATCCTCATCTCCCCGAAGCCACCCATGACCACCGACTACACATACTCCTCCCTCTCCACCATCATCCCAAAAACAAGCATCGATAATGCCCAGTGGTGTCAAGTAGGGATGTGGCGGCATTGGTGTCTAGCACACATGAGTAGGGTGTGGATGGTGTGTGAGCAAGGTAACAACAGCTGGATTGCGCAAGAGAGTAGAGGCTAGCTCATGCAGTGCATGCATCACCAATGGTAGCAAGCATAAGAGCACATTGTAGTGGACTGTCATGACCTCACACAAGCGCAATGGCAGTCTCACGTAGCTTGACGAGTGGGCTCAGTCAGAGTGAGGCTCTCGGGACCCAAAATTTGTATTCCGAACCCAATGTGTTTACTGTGTTAGTCCCATGATCAGTGGCTAACACACGTATTCAACAGTATTCATATCATATTCATACATAATAAATTTAAAACAAGGTGGTGCATATAGGTAGCAATCGGACATAAGCCTATACGGTGTAGTTTACATCACTAGGGCCGACCGACCAAATAGAACATACAATAAAAGAGTTCAGCAGAAGCGAAAGATAAAAGAGGCACCAAAATTCAGCAAGTATGTCTCATCCCAACCGTAGGCATCTAATTGGGGCAGAACCCTAGAAATTGGCGTCTTCATCATCAAAACCTGCTGCGTAATAATACTCGTAAGATGGATCTTCTTCTATATCCTCTGAATATGTTCAACAAGTAATGGTGAGTATGAAAATTGTACTCTGCAAGACTTTTAAGCAAATTTATATAGTACGCAGGCTAAGTCAAAGGTAGCTAGTCTAGTCTAATTCAATTTGCAAAACATGCTTTCAATTGAAATAATGAGTAATAGATTGTAAATGAAAGTTGTAAGAGCATTTAAATTTGATAAGTAAATAATGGTAATGTGATAGTAGCGTAATTTAGAACAAGCGGCTTGCTGCCCCATAATTTCATAATAGTGATATAACATTGCTAAACCAAGCTATGCATGGATATCTCACCCATATATTCCCCGAACTATTTTTATAAAACTCAATACTACTAAGGTGGAGGATTCACCATATCATCCATAATCATGGATATGGCTATTCGAATAGTTTTACACTCTGCAGAGATTGCATAGGGACCAAAGGTCATCGGAGGTAGGCTGGCGACGAAGCTTTGTGGCATTGCAGAACGGAGCTACAGTGGCAATAACAAAACCTACTACTCTGGGCTAAACCATTTCATAAACATCAGCAGCTCACCAAGAAGGAATTGGTGAGGATGGCAATGATAGAGGAGGTCTGACGGTAATGAGCTGTGGTGGCAACGACCAGGTGCGGAGCCTAATAAGCCTACCTGGTGTCAAAGGACACCGGATCCCAAACAAATTTAGCCCAATTAACTCATATACACCATATGTGTACCCCCTAATTAAAAACTGTGCACTCGGTAGCTTCTAGCCCACCGAACAAACCAGTAAGAACGCACATGAATTTTCTTCCGCACGGCCCACATCAGCCAGACGGTCCAAACGTGAGACGTGCAGTCTAGGCATCACTGCGTTAGGTCGTAACTGTCCAGTCCAAAAGGCTATTGCTACTAGCATTAGAGCAAGTATAATAAGAGGCTGTTAGTAGGCTGTATGCTGAGGTGGAGGAGAGAAAGGAGGAGAGAGAAGAGAGGTGGGCTGTAAGTTTACAGCCAGCTGAAGCACAAGAACCAAGAAACTTTGTGAGAGAAAGGGGTGCGTCATACAGCCTTCAGCTGGCTGTAAACTACTATATGAATGGGCTGATAAATGAGCTATAAGTGTCCATACAGTCAGCTGAAGGCTGTATTATTAGCCTTGCTCTTAACCAATTACTACTTGCTACAACTTCCAACATCCAATACAACTTCCAACATACGTGCACATATCCAATAGATGATCAAACACATCAGTGAGACAGTGACATCACAGGCCACGACGTGCAGCATGCAAGCACGTAGTGAGTACGCCCTCTTGACTCCCGCACTACTACAGAAATCCACATTACAGACGGTTCAGAAACGTCATCACAGACGGTTTTCTGAACCGTCTGAAATTATGGGTCAGTGATAATCCAAGTTATCACAGACGGTTTTTGAACCGTCTGTGATTATGCGATATCACAGACGGTTTGTCATTAAAAACCGTCTGTGATTATCCGATATCACAGACGGTTTTGTACTAAAAACCGTCTGTGATTATCAGACGGTTTTTAGTACAAAACCGTCTGTGATATCGGATAATCACAGATGGTTTTTAATGACAAACCGTCTGTGATATCGCATAATCACAGACGGTTTTTAATGAAAAACCGTCTGTAATACTCCTCCCCCCAGCAGAATCTATTTCTGTTTATAGCTAGCCTCAGGAAATGCTAGCCATGCCCTCTGAAACAAGCAGATAATCACAGACATAAACATATACAACTCACACATCTCATTTCATTTCAGATACATTTCACATCTCAATTCATTTCACAGACATAAAACATCCAATTGACAACGCACTTCATTTCACAAACATAAAGCATCCATTTCGCAAATCAATTCATTGAGTTGAAATAAAATATCCATTAACAAATACACAATTGTAAAAGATCTACACTGTATTTGCACTTAGAATTACAATAAAAAATCATTCTGGGCAGTGGAACTCTCCATCTGATCTTACGACTTTTGACCACAAAAACCAAATGAGCTCTCCTCGAATTTTTGCAAAATCCGGCTGTGTCAATGCAGATGTAGAGATGGACGCAGCCTGTCGATAGGAATATCAACGCGCGCATATATAAAACTGACATGTATGAAATAAATGTGGGAAGATTGACAAACCTTAGAATTAGTGATCTTGGTGGAATCGAGGAGTTGTCTCATATGGTGGCACATGTAGTATCCACATGTGTTGCCCGGCTCCTGCTGGTGGCACTGCAAAAAAATATAATGTGTTAAATCAAGTGGCATTACTACTATGTGTTGTATATGATTAATTAATGTGTAGCTAGCGAATACCCGAAACTTGCGATCATGTTTCAAGGCCTTGGCCCCTGTCGTCGAGTCACGTGTTTGTTGAACGTATGTGGCGAACGACCTTCGTTATTCGAAAAAGTTAGATTAGTTATTCGGAAGGAAAGAAAGAGTACAATGTACAATGTACGTACCTATCGAGTATTCGGGCGATAGCTGTGTACTTGAATTTGTTCTTACTTAGAGAATCAAGGTATATAGCCTTGTTCCATTTTGGTATAATTACAATTAAAATCTAATGGAAATTCTCATTGTATGGCATAAGAACAAATTCCTTATGTTGGTGAGCCAGCAGTGCTTTTGTAATATAGTCCTCGACGAAGGATGCATTCTCGATGATGGTATCAATGGCGACCAAGCGTGGGTCCAGGAAACCAATTTGTGATTTCGATGATCTAGCTTCGATCAGCATGAATCTATATATAACATAGGAAAGCAACAAATTGTGACATATATCGGTATTACGTGAACAGAGACTTTGATTGTACAGACTTACAGCGTCCAGCATCGAACGAGTGAGGCGTCGAGAGCGTTGAGCGTGAAAAGATCAAATATATCGTCAAAGGTCACCGTGAAGACACAGTCCTGAGCTTCGTGCAAGAAATGTTCCGGCTTGAATTTGACAGCTATACCTGAGCGTCGTTCTGCCTCTGGCTTATTGGACACTTCCATATACCAAAGGTGGAATCTTTGGCAACCAAGTCCTAGTTTTTGGAGCTCTTCCTGGACTACCATCGGCTGAGCTAGCACGAATTTGCGGGCCAATGGCATGGACGGGAATTCGTCATCATCCTTCGTCTTTGATTTGCCCTGGCCACTGCCTCGATTGTGGGTCGACTTTATGCTAGTCGACTGTAATGGTATAGACGGTGCAAGTTGCTCTGGCGAGAATAGCACCCGTGGAGATAGCACTGGTGCAGGTAGCTGTGGTTCGCACTGCTCGTGTGGAGATGGCACCAGTGCAAGTTGCTCTGGCGAGAATAGCACCCGTGGAGATAGCACCGGTGCAGGTAGCTGTGGTTCGCACTGCCCGTGTGGAGATGGCACCAGTGCAAGTTGCCGTGGTTCGTACTGCACTTCTGGTCCTGCCACCGGTGAAGAAGCCTCCAGGGAGATGTCGGTTTTGGGCCACTGGATGAATGTTCCAATGGCCTGTCCTAGATTCACGATCTCGTCGTTGGGGGGCTTCGGTAGCGGGACCACCTCAAAATTGGCATACACACCATCCACATTAACTTTTGCGAAGCCTGGCGCTAAAGCTTGACCATGCACCATGGCCCCGATACCAGACGAATATGCCTGGCCCCAAGCAGCGTACAAGGGAATGGAGCCATATCTCACTTGGAGCCTGCATGTCGTAGGCTCCTACATAACGATACAAAATTAGCTACTCGAATAGGCCTACCAATGGAGCAAGCATTCGAGAGGTCATAATTATTACCAGGATGTCGTCCACAGGAAATTTGGACTGGGTTTGCGTCGGATTGGACGCGCAGCTACTCGGATGGTTGTGCGGGCTAGCTAGCACAGGAGCGGCGGTGGCGACCTGCTGACTTTCTGTCTGTTTCCGCACCTCATCTCTGATTATATCAGCCATCGAACCCAGTATCTCCTCTTTAAGAGATGCCTTGAGCTCTTCTCGTAGCTGTGCGTCACGCTCGGCTTTGTTTCTCTTCCTGCGCCGATACATGTCGGAGTCATCTTGGAAACCATGTTTCCAAGGAACGTAAAGCCCAAGGCCTCTCGTACGGCCCGAGTGCTCCTTGTTTCCCAGGGCCACGGAGAGCATATCATTCTCCCTTGTTCCCTGGAATGATCCCAGGGTAGATTGAAAACTCAGCTCTTCCTGCAAGAGCACGACATGTCATTTCAATTCGTACGAAGTTGTGGAGTAATTACAAGCTACGTAGTTCGATCGATATCTTACCAGGCGCTCGGTCACTTGCTGGTCTGAAGGGTTTCGAAAGGTGATGTCCCCTGATGTCGTTGTAGATGACCTTGCTCTAATCCAATTTCGAGCGCGGTCGTCCGGGATATTGGAAAACGGCGGGGCGATGTCCTGTGCAGCTGCCAGCTCATCCTCCTTCATCCACTGCGTGATTTTACCCGCATACCCAGCTGTGCCAAGTCTGTGAGGGTGTGTATTTTTTGCCTGGAGGGCCTTGTGCGCCACACTTGTACTTTTGAAATCTTCGGTCGTTTTCATCGCCTTGAACTCTTCCCATTGTGGTTCCAGGAATGGGTATTTATGAACAGGCGTTTCGTCCGTCTCCACGTATTTCTTGACAAGCGTGCTCTTGAAGTTCTTCCATGCTTTGCACGCCGCTTTGTAGGTTTGTTGTTGCACAGCGTCCAGGTGTTCTTCTGGGAACTCGAACGATGCCAAAATTTCGGTCCACAGCTCACGTTTCCGAGTGTCAGGCACGTTCTTCCACGAATTGTATGTGATCTCAATTCGTTCTCGTGCAACTACTCCGACCATGGTTCGGAATGCGTTTACTGCTTTTTGAGGAAGGATAGGGACCCAGATGCATTCACCGCTGTGATGATCTGTCGGCCCTCAGGCTTCTTTGATAGCCCTCTTCCTTGGCGTCTTGATGTTGGAGCGGACGCCTCCGGCGATGATGTTGAAGAATGCGCAGGTGACATGTTGCTCATTTTGTGGGTCTATTAAGATAAGATGAGAAAGTAATCATATTGAATTGCAAGACAAGAGAGGAGTAGAGGAGAGGGGGTGATATGGACATAGAGAGGGGGGTGATGTGCCTATCTTACCAATGTACCAATGTATCAAGTCCTTCTTTTTCCCGCAAAATTCAAGTCAATTTTATTACAAAAGTGCAAAAAAAAGACATTCCAGATTCTTCAGTGAGCAGCCGACATAACCGACTTCTTCGGTGAGCGACTATGCATCTGCTTCTTCCCACTCCTTCTCTTCATCTCTGGTCTCCGGATCACGTACGCCAGTAGCGATGATTCATCTAACTGAATCATCGCTACTGGCGTACGTGATCCAGAGACCAGAGATGAAGAGAAGGAGTGGGAAGAAGCAGATGCATAGTCGCTCACCGAAGAAGTCAGCTATATCGGCTGCTCACCGAAGAATCTGGGAATTTGTTTTTTTTTGAACTTCTGTACTAAAATTTCCTTGAATTTTGTAATACTATTACTACAAGGTCTCTAAACAAAGTGCCTATCCTAGCACCTACTTTAGTTGCTAAAACTATAAACCAAATAGCAAAGTCCCTAAACAAAGGTCTATGAAGCAAATGACACAAACTGTGTATCCGGTTCATTGAACGGGAACACTATAGTATGTCACTTGCTTCATTTGCTGTTTTTTGTCTAGATACATGGAGCATTTGGGTGGAAAGATCAACTATTTCGTCAGGCGCATGACTGCCAATTCGAAGCATAGCATAGCATCCGAGGCACATCCGAGGCCTGCTGCTGTGTCTTGAGGAATGCCAAGAGCTGGTATTCAGATGGGTTATGAAAATAAGATTCATAATTTATAGTTTGAGGAATGCCACATCTGAAGACCAGCTCTTGGGATTGCTCAAGACACAGCTGCAGGCCTTGGATGTGCCTCGGATGCTACGCTATGCTTCAAATTGGCAGTCATGAGCCTGACGACACAATGTATTTCTTTCCACCCAAATGGTCAATGTATCTTTTGCAATAATCGCAAGATTTCTTTATCCAGATACACTAGAAAGAGATCAGGAGAGGAGTAGAGGGAAGGGGGAGAAGGGAGGAGAGGAGTAGAGGGAAGGGGGACCCAAATGATTTCAAACTATATACTATGTACTATATACTATATACTATATACTATATACTATATACTATATACTATATACTATATACTATATACTATATACTATATACTATATACTAACACAACAAGCAATATGTACCAATGTAAACTAAGCAACTGCAGTAAACAATGTACCAATGTAGTATGTACCAAATAGCAAACTAATTAAGCTACTGCAGTAAACAATGTACCAATGTAATATGTACCAAGCATCAACCCTAAACACTAACAGTAAGCATGAAGCATCAACCCTAAATATGTACTAAGCAACTAACCATAACAGTATGAAGCATCAAGCATCAACCCTAAACACTAACAGTAAGCATGAAGAATCAACCCTAAATATGTACTAAGCAACTAACCATAACAGTATGAAGCATCAAGCATCAACCCTAAACACTAACAGTAAGCATGAAGCTCGGGGAGGGATTTGATGACCTTACGGTTTTGGTGACCTTAGGGACGCTGGAGGAGGAGGCGGCGGCGACGGAGGAGGAGGAGGAGGAGGCGGCGACGACGACGGAGGAGGAGGAGGCGACGGGCTCGGGGAGGCGACGGAGGAGGAGGAGGCGGCGACGCAGGAGGAGGCGGCGGCGACGGAGGGGGAGGAGGCGACGGGCTCGGGGAGGCGACGGAGGAGGAGGAGGCGGCGATGCAGGAGGAGGCGGCGGCGACGGAGGGGGAGGAGGCGACGGGCTCGGGGAGGCGGCGACGGAGGAGGAGGAGGCTGCGGCGACGTCTTCGTCCGGGGAGGCGGCCGGCGAGGGCTGGGGGAGGCAGCCGGCGAGGGCTCGGGGAGGCGGCGGCGACGACGGGCTCGGGATTTAGAATTAATCGAATAACTGCAGCGCACACGGAAAACCCTAGCGAGAGGGTATATGTAGGACGATTATCACAGACGGTTCTAAACTTAGAACCGTCTGTGATAACATATCACAAACGTTTTTGAGTTAAAAACCGTCTGTGATAGTTTACTATCACAGACGGTTCTAAACTTAGAACCGTTTGTGATATGTTATCACAGACGGTTCTAAATTTAGAACCGTCTGTGATAAGCCTTTGCCGGCTGTTGCAATTAAGACCACCAATAACTACACAGCTGCATTCATATCAACTACCAAACAGCTGCATTCATATACAACACCAACCAGCTGCATTCACACAGTGTATTTCTTGATACATTTTGTCATTCTCAAATACATCACACATTTTCACATATACATCTCAAAATTGACTACATCACACATTTTCACATATACATCTCAAAATTGACTACATCACACATTTTCACATATACATCTCAAAATTGACTACATCACACATTTCCACATATACATCTCAAAATTGACTACATCACACATTTTCACATATACATCTCAAAATTGACTACATCACACATTTTCACATATACATCTCAAAATTGACTACATCACACATTTTCACATATACATCTTAAAATTGACTACATCACACATTTCCACATATACATCTCAAAATTGACTACATCACACATTTTCACATATACATCTCAAAATTGTCACACATTTTCACATATACATTCTTATTGTACTTGCTTATTTCCTTTAAAAATTAGCCCTTCATCATGATCAATGCGTACGTAACTAGTTTCGTCACGTTGTTCATCGTCGACCCTTATGCCATTTCCAAAAGGAGGTAACTCGTCAAATTGATTGTATTCCTCCTCGTCCACTACATTCTCCACTCCGACAATTCTCCTTTTTCCATGAAGAACTACATGGCGTTTCTTATTTGCCGGGTCGGTTACATAGAAAACTTGAACAACTTGATTGGCGAGTACGAATGGTTCATCTTTGTACCCGACACGTTGGAGGTCCACGGTCGTGACACCGTACTTGTCAACCTTCACCTGTGGGAGATGCACCCAACGGCAGCGAAATAAGGGGATCTTGAAAACCACATAGTCGAGCTCCCAAATCTCTTCTATGAAGCCATAGTACGAGTTTCTCGACCCATCGGTACTGAATGCATCTATGCGGACACCGCTGTTCTGGTTAGTGCTCTTGACATCCTGAGACTGCGTATAGAATGTGTACCCATTTATGTCATATCCTTGCCATGTCACAACTGTAAATGTCGGCCCTTTTGCCAACCATGTCAGGGTCTCACTCGGCGAGCTCCTAGCGATTTGCTCCTTCAACCATTGGTTGAACCGACGGTTGTGTTGCCTCATGATCCAAACATCCGGCCGCTCCAGATTCTGTTGCCGAAGCACACCCTTGTGCTGGTCCACATAAGGCGCCACTTCAGTCATGTGTTGCAACACCGTGAAATGGGCTTGAGTATACATGTCCATATCTGGAGTGATTGCTTTCCTTCCGATAGTTCCGAGACCCTTCAGCCTCCCCTCATGACGAGATTGAGGGACACCTATCGGTTGAATCTGAGCCATATAATCGACACAAAACTTAATGACCTCTTCGCTTGCATAACCTTCGACGATGCTGCCCTCCGGCCGAGAACGATTCCGTACGTAGGACTTGAGAATTCCCATGAACCTCTCAAATGGGTACATGCTATGTAGGAATACGGGCCCGCACATTTTTATCTCCCACACAACGTGAACAATGAGATGGACCATGATATCAAAAAACGAAGGAGGGAAATACATTTCAAGGTGACATAGAGTCATCACCACCTCGTCCTGCAGAGCATCTAGTCCTTCGGGATCGATGACCTTCTGAGCAATTGTGTTAAAGAAATAACATAGCCTCATGATTGTCTCTCGGACTTTGATCGGCAAAATATTTCTAATTGCAATAGGGAGCATCTGTGTCATCAGCACATGACAATCATGAGACTTCATGCCATTTAACTTCAAATCTTGCATCGAAACAACTTTCTTCACGTTGCCGGAGTAACCAGACGGAACTTTGACACCATGCAAGCACTGGCACAGTTCTGTTTTCTCAGCCTTGGACAGAGTGTAACACGCAGGGGGAAGGTACGTTCGTGCATTATCAGTGCATGTCGGTGCTAACTCAGGCCTGATGTGCATATCAGCCAAGTCAAGTCGTGCGTTGACGCCGTCCTTTGTTTTATCACGGATGTTCAGTAAGAGACCAATCAAGCTGTCGCACACATTCTTTTCTACGTGCATGACGTCGATGCAGTGCCGCACATCTAGGTACTCCCAATAAGGTAAGTCCCAAAATATTGATCTCTTCTTCCAGGTGTTCTTCTCATGAGCCCTCAATTTACGTCCCTTTCCGAGGACAACATCTAAATCCTTAACCATATCATAAACCTCGTGTCCCCTTAAATGCTTTGGAGTTGAACCGTCTTCCTTCTCTCCGTCAAATTGTTTCTTCATCTTGCGGTATGGGTGAGCCCTCCGAAGGAACCGGCGGTGACGCATGTAGACGGTTTTGCGTGAGTGTCTCAGCCACACACTCTCGGTACCATCTAAACAGTGAGTACAAGCTTTGGCACCTTTTATACTATGGCCCGATAGGTTACCAAGGGCAGGATAATCATTTATGGTGCAGAACAATAAGGAGCGCAGAGTGAAGTTCTCTCGTTTGTATGCATCCCATACCTGTACCCCTTCGTTCCACAGTACTTTTAGATCTTCCACCAACGGTGCTAGGAACACATCGATATCATTCCCAGGTTGTTTTGGCCCTTAGATAAGTATCGACAGCAAAATGTACTTTCGCTTCATACACAACCAAGGAGGAAGGTTATAGATGCAGAGAGTCACGGGCCATGTGCTATGTCGGCTGCTCATGCTACTGAATGGATTCATTCCATCTGTACTCAGTCCAAACCTTATATTCCTTGGTTCTGCACCGAACTCTGCAAAACTCCTATCGATGTTTCTCCACTGCGCGGAATCAGCAAGGTGTCTTAGCATTCCATCCTTCTTGCGCTCCTCCGAGTGCCAACGCTGCAGTTTTGCCTCCTTTGGATTTGCATAAAACCTTTTCAAACGGGGAATTATAGGAAAATACCATGCCACCTTAGCAGGAGGTCCTTTCTTCGCCTCTGTTCCCTCGCCATCATCTGATTGATTGTTACGTTTGTATCGGGATGTGTTGCACACCGGACATACATGCATGTTTGCATACTCTTTACGGTAGAGGATACAGTCGTTCGGGCATGCATGTATTATTTCTACTTCCATTCCCAACGGACAAAGAACCTTCTTGGCTTTATACGTGGTTTTAGGCAACTCATTTCCCTCCGGAAGCATGTCCGCTAAAAGACCTAGCAGCGCCGTGAAACTCTTGTCGGACCAACCGTTGCTTGCCTTCAATTTCAACAGTTCAAGCACGCCCGACAACCTCGTGTACTTGCAACCCGTGTACAAAGGTTTCTCTGAGTCCTCCATCAAGCCACGGAATTTAACATACTCTCTCTCATCATAGTTCTCTTCTACATCGCGAAGCATCTGATCCAGATTATCATCGTGCAACCTATCCGAATCCGAGCCACAATCGACATCAGCCGGCGGCATGTCATTCACTTCACCTGCGATGTCATCCGGGGGCATATCATTCACTTCACCGGCGATGTCATCCGGCGGCATATGATCATTCACTTCGCCATGACTGGTCCAACACGTATAATCCTTTTTGAAACCCCTCCGAATCAAGTGCGCTTCAATTTGCCCTTGGTTCTTAAACATCTTCAAATTCTCGCAGTCAGTGCATGGACAGCACATATATTCCACCCCCTTATTCAACATATCCTCCTCGGCGGCTCTTATAAAAGCAGAAACACCATTAATGTACTCTTCACTCACACGGCTCGCGGCATACATCCAACTTCGGTCCTACGTTACGTACATATATAACAACTTAGTATTAAAATCTAGAATAACTAATTATAACTACATATATACCGGCCACATTTATTATATTGAGACTTAATTTCCTAGCTCAATTCATATTACAAACACAATAGCTATTATATAACCAACAATTTTGCAAATTAATTAACCATCTTCAAAAACCACTCATGGATTACTTACACCTAAATTGTAATGCAATTAAAAATAAATAAATTTCATTACTAACCATATCTACAGCAACCAGGAAAGTCTGAATCTTAATTCAAAGCTCAATCTCTGCCTCTTCCCACCAAATTAACTGGCCTGAAATCGCTCTAGCTTCCTCCCGAGTGAAAAAGTGCGCAGCAGTGGCTAGATCTGGATCGAAATGAAGACGATGCGGTCTGAGCAGCGCAATAAATGCCGTAGTCATTATCACAGACGGTTTTTAACTAAAAACCGTCTGTGATAATAAATTATCACAGACGGTTTTTTATAAAAAACCGTCTGTGATAAGCTTCATACCAGAACGCTTCGCGCGTGTTCGATGCCAGAACGCTTCGTGTTTCGATCATCTAATTAACGTCTCTCGATCATTATACGAAGCGTCTATATCATTAATGTTTGGGTATACGAATCGTTTGTGCTAAAGGTTAAATATTCGCTCCTAATCCAGGTCTCTTCTACGTACGTACAATACAATATACAATACAACATGGCTTCTACTACTGTTCTTGTGATCATCTCCTTCTTCTCATCTGTTCATCACGAATTGTTCGGCCGGAACCTTACACAGGCGGCCAGCAATTTGCATCTGGAGCAGCTTCTCCGCACCCGCCCTGCTCTCCTTCCCCGACTTTCTTGCATCCGTCAGCTTGACCTGATCCTCCGCCGTCGACGGAGGCGTCTCGCTGCCGCTCAAGAAAGGGAAACAGCCCTCACCCTGGTTCTTCTCCACAATGTGCGCAATGCGGAAGAAGCTCTACACGCATTGCAGAGACTAATGGATAGCCTTGCCGATCAAGCAGAAACGGCAGATTCTGAGGAATCTTTTCATGCTATCATGTACGACATTATGGATGCTGCTGATCATTTGCCCAGGATGCACGAGGAAGTGCTGAGGACAAGGGAAATCTTAACGGCGTTCGAGAATTTAGCGGTTGATCCTCCAAGTCCCCAAGTTGAAGAAGAAGCGTACGAAGCCCAAAAGAATACAATCTGGGAAACTCTTTACCTGTGCGACTTTTGTAATAAATTTGCCTCTAATTGAAATTAATAAATTTGCCTTTAATTTGTGACCTCTTCTCTCAGTAGTTCTGTAGTTAAGTTATTAACCTCTGATCTAGATTATGACAGACAAAGGGACATCACAGCCGGTTCTTGTGAAAAACCGTCTGTGAACATTCCCAGACGGTTCTTAACAACAACCGGCTGTGATAGTCGACACAACACAGACGGTTTTTAATAAAAAACCGTCTGTGATAATCCCAGATTATCACAGACGGTTTTTAATAAAAACCGTCTGTGATATTCCAGTATCACAGACGGTTCAGCAGTAAGAACCGTCTGTGATACTCCTTTTTCCCGCCACAAATACCACAGACGACCTCCAAATTAAAACCGTCTGTAATAGTGTACATTACAGACGGTTTCACAAAACCGTCTGTGATTTGGCGTCTACTATTAGCCTTTCTGTAATAGTGTCGGGTCCCACACGGCCATGCATCACGTGAAAGTTGAGACACAGCTTTGACTTTTCGGTTTCGCAAGCCCATCGCCGTCATGCGGTCATGCAAGAGTGTTGGACGCCCGATAGTCAACGCTCTCATCAGTCGTCAGTTCACCAGCTGATGGTCACCTCGCCATCCGACATCAGCCCAGGATTCTGGTAGTACAGTACAAAACTGATAATATTCTCTATATTTTTCTAATATCATTTAGACAAAAAGACTAAATTTGTAATTTATGATTTTAATGTGGTGATTGTTGTTTGTTTTTTTAACAAATTGTAACTTGTAAAGATACATACTTATGACATTAAGAAAGGCTAATGTATATTTTGAACTGGATACGAGTAGAGCTGGGACTTGGGCCGTGCTTTTTTGGGCCAGCCCGAAGCACGGGCGGCCCGGCACGGCCCAAGCACGGCCCGGCCCGACACGTGGCGTGCCGTGCCGGCCTGGCACGAACGGCGAGCCGTGCTGGGCCTGGAAAACCAGCCCGGTGGGCGGCACGGCACGGCACGGCGATTCGTGCCATGCTCAGGCCGGCACGGCACGGCGGGCTCTGCCGGCACGGTGGGCACGGCCAGCACGGCGGAGGATGCCACGGCCTCTACCAGTCCACAACCATCACAGAGCATACGCACGGGCGGCACAACGGAGGCCTCCCCCAGTCCCCCTCCCGTCGACATCCCAATCCCCACAACCACAACCATCACAGAGCAGAGGAGAGAATAGAGGGGAAGGAGGCACACCGGTCAACGGAGCACGAGTGGACGACGGCCGCATCGCCGCAGCATCCCGCATCCCGCGCGATGACGAACTCGTCGTCGGCGCCCAAGTCGCCGCCCGGCCATCCGCCGCTGGTGGTTCGCTCTCGGAGTAGTTGAGGTCGTCGTCACCGTCGCTCGGAGCCAGGGGAGGAGGGGGCGGCGGGGGAAGGAGAGGGTGCCGGGGGAGAAGGGGGTGACCGGGGAAGGAGGGGGCGGCGGAGGATGGGCATTGGGGGAGGAGGGGTGGCGGCGGGGGAAGGCGGGGGCGGGGGAAGGAGGGGGCGGAGGAGGAGGAGGGGGGCGGGGGAAGGAGGGGGCGGCGGAGGAGGAGAGGGCGGCGAGGGAAGGCGGAGGAGGGGGCGGCGGAGGAAGGCGGCGGCGGCGGAAGGAGGGGGAGGCGGAGGAGGAGGGAGTGGCGGGGGAAGGCGGGGGCGGGGCGGGGGAGGAGGGGGGCGGCGGAGGAGGAGAGGGCGGCGGGGGAGGAGGGGCGGGGGCGGCGGGGGAAGGCGAGGGCGGCGGAGGAGGAGGGGCGGGGGCGGCGGAGAAGGCGGAGGCGACCGGGGGAGTAGACGAGTAGTGGGGCGGCGGGGAAATGAATCGAGCGGCGGCGGCGAATGATTTGAGGTTTAGGGTTTTTTTAGTTTTTGACGATTTAGTCCTTCAGGTTTTTGTTTATTTTGATTTCTTCTATTTTAGCCCTCAAAAATTCAGATTTCATCGCGAAAAGATCCTGCACATCCGTTGTGACATGTACATTTGTATAGAGCAGTCCTTAGAATGCCAAATTTGAAGATTGAGTTGGGTTTTAGAGATGTGAATGTGCAATGTGTGTGTATATATATATACGAGATGAGGAGAAAGATGCGGATGGTTGGATCTTAATCCAATGACTGAAAAGAGTGATTGAGATATGTTATGATTTAGGCCAAGTTTATTTTTGCACTTGTGATATGAGGTGTCTTTTCTTGTTCTTTATTTTTGCACTTGTGATATAAGGTGTCTTTTCTTATTCATGCTATGCAAGATATGCATGCTATTGGACTAGATGACCAAGTTCGGAGGTGGAATGGTATGAGACAATAGTATGGAATTGTGATATAAGGTCCTATACATCTGTTGTGACATGTACATCTATACGGAACAGTCCTTAGAATGCCAAATTTGAATATTGAGTTAGCTTTTGGAAATGTGAATGTGTGATGTGTATATATATGAGATGAGGAGAAAGATAAGGATGGTTGGATCTTAATCTAATAGCTGAAAAAAGTGACTGAGATATGCTGTGATTTAGGCCGAGTTCATTTTTGCACTTGTGATATGAGGTGTCTTTTGTTGTTCTTCATTTTTGCACTTGTGATATAAGGTGTCTTTTATTGTTCTTTCTTAAGAAACATCATCATACAAGAATAATGAGTATTTTCAATGTTGCTCCTCCTTAGGTTAGCACTACTGAACCCTAGGTCGCATCCTCACGGCTTTCTTGCTTCTTTGTGTAAAATCGGTAGGGCTGGACTGCTAGAGAAGAAGATCAATCAGATCAACATATTCTAACATATATTATAATTTGACAACATAGCTCACCTCCATTGTGATTTTATTTTATGTAAGCAAATTACTACTATATGCGCTTCTAATTCTAACATAACTCCCTTCACCGACTGCCTTTTTAATTCGAGCATTTGATGAGATAATCACCCCATGTGTGTTACAATTAACCATTATGTAAACAGAGATAGACTGTTATTGGTGTGTGTATTCCAAGTAGTTACTAAATGTTCGAGAAATTATTTAAAATCGATTTCTTAACTATAGTAAATTGCACTCATAACTCTCTTTGAGCTTTTCTATTTGACTAGTTGGGCAACGCTATGCTAGATTGCCAGGCGATGAGCTAGATGTCCACATACGCCACAGTCCAATTTGCACCAAGATATGTATACCATTAGACTAAATGACCAAGTTCGGAGGTGAAATGGCATGAGACAATAGTATTGAATTTTAAGTAGGTTTTAATAAGGCGGGTACAAGAGAAAGGAAGATGGCGGCCACCGCTAGCATCGTCACCGTCGCTTTCGTCGTGTATAGTTACTTTGGGCTGGGCTGGCACGGCACGAACACCGGCACGGTGGGCTTTGGGCCGTGCTTGGGCCTGGCCGGAGGCGAGGCGGGCCGGCACGGCACGACACGGCGGGATGACTGGACCGAGCCGGCACGGCCCGAAGCGGCCCGAAGCACGATGGGCTTGGGCCGTGCCGGCATGGCACGGCCCAATTCCCACCTCTAGATACGAGTAGGAAGAAATGGAAATATCGAATACATTTCTTCATGTCTTCCCCTTGTCCTGCCATGTGACACAATACGATTAGGAAGAAATGGAAACCACAAGTGTAACTTCCTCCTATCCTCAATAGAAATGGTGATTATATGAATAAATGTACGTTGCATAGCATAAAGCATAACAATCTATCCAACATATTCTAGCATCCTAACCTTAGCACTATTTATTTGTTCTGAATCTGGATGCTATTGAACACAAAGTAGAGCAGAGCCATAGAATTTTAGAAGACTATAGGGCAGTTTGATAACAGAAAACATTACTTTCTTAATGCCAACTACAACCAGTAGCCAAGCTCCAAACATCTAGTTTTGAACATGACATGATAACAATATCTAATTGAGTTTTCGAATACTCGATAAATGGCAGGTAAATTTATGGAGAAGTTTCTGAAAAGGAAAGCGCCAGATAATGCTGCTAATGCTAGGAATTCACTTCCAAAAGATATCAATTGGGAAGAGGAGATTTAGTTTGATCCAACAAACCCCTGAGATTACTGCTCACACAATAGTGGAGCATAGGGATACTTCATTCTTTTAGGATATTTTTCCTATGAGAACTGCTGGCAGTATTTCATGAACTGAGAATGTTTAAACTGAAAAATATTAAAAGTGAGAATAATCAAAGTTTTGAACTTTCCACCATTTTCTAAACCAATATGTGATATCCATGAGGAGAATAACAATCTAGTTATAGAAGCTTCTCGCAGGAGCAAAAGACAAAGGATTGAGAAAACATTTAGTGATGACTTTATTGTATACCTCAAGGATGATGTTCCAAAGACTCTTTTAAAGGCTTATGTATCTTCTAATGCTGAGTATTGGAAAAAGACAATTCGTAGTTAGATGGATTCTATCATAGCTAATAGGACTTAGGAGATCATTGATCGTCCTATTGAGTGTAAGGTATAGGATGTAAGTGGGTCTTTAAAAAAAACTGTCTGATGGTATGAGAAGTATAAGGTAAGACTTGTGACCAAGCGTTACACCTAGAAAGAGGAAGAAGATTGTTTTGATACATATTCTCCTGTCACTAGACTAACCACCATTAGAGTGCTCCTTGCGTTAGCATCTTTCTATAGTCTGCACATTCATCAAATGGACGCTTTTTCTTAATGAAGAGTTGGAGGGAAAAAATTTATATGGATCAACTAGATAGTTTTTTATTTTTGGATAGCAAAATAAGGTAGGCAGATTATTGAAATCTTTGTATGGCCTAAAGCAAGCATCTAAACAATGGTACGAGAAGTTTTACAAAACTTTAACATCCATCGGATTTGCTATGAATAAAGCTGATAAATGTGTATAATTATGTTGGGAGTCAAGGAGTAATCATATGTTTGTATGTGGATGACATACTTATTTTTAGAACAAATACTGTCAAAATTTTCTTATCTCGATGCTTTGATATAAAAGACTTGCGAGAGGCAAATATTATTATGAATATTAAATTGATTAAGAATAAAGATGGGATCACTTTCAACAAATCTCATTATACTGAGAAAATATTGAGTCAGATTGACTTTAAAAATTGCAAAGTTTCTCCAATAGCTACGAAAGAATCAGGGACTAGAAAAAAATCAATTGATATATTAGCAAATTATTGGGTCACTCATGTGTTTAGTTAGTGCTACAAGGCCTAACATTTCATTTGCTATGAGCAAGTTAAGTCGGTTTACATCTAACACAGGAGATGATCACTATGAGGCACGTGAAAGAGTGTTTTGTTACTTTAGAGGCGCAACATGTTTTGGAATTCCTTATACTTGATATCCTTCTATATTAGAAGGATATAATGACTCCAATTGGTTATCTGATACAGATGAGATCAAAGCTATAAATGGCTATGTGTTTACTTTAGCTAGTCTTGTTGTTTTATGGAGGCCTTGCAAATAGGCTACAATGACGAGGTCAATAGGGAAGCTGAACTTGTATCACTTGACACAATCACTATTGAGGTTGAATAGCTGAGAGTGTTTCTATTGGACTTGCCATTGATTGAGAAACCAATACTGGCAATCCTAATGTACTGTGATAATCAAACAGTGTTAGCTAAAGTTACTAGTACTAAGGATAATATGAAGTCTTCCAAACATGTAAAGCATAGGCTTAAATTTATCAGGAAATTGAAAAACTTCAAAGTGATTGCTGTGAATTTTGCGGTGAGAAAAATCTGTCACGCCCTTCTACAAAGAGGTTAGCACAGAAAGTGATTTTCGTTGCATCTATGGATATGGGAATGAGGCCTGTTTGAGTTAAATCACAATGGTAACCAATACCTTATCGATCGTAGATCCCATGACTTAGGCCATGGGAAAAACAAATTGATGTTGTAATAAGAGAGTATAACAATTGTGCCTTAATGTATTCTATTGTCCAAATAAGAAAAATGCATTTGCCCACAGGATACCTAGAAAGAAAACACCTACTTGAGGCTAACTGTGTGGTCACAATTCACGAGAAAAGGGCATTCTTTATAAAGTGAGAGACCATGTGGAGGTGTCCCCTGTGTGTGATGAGTAATTGACGTGTGTTCTGAAAGTTTGAGTTTGATTTTCGTGCTTAAGCATTCTCTATTAATGCTAATGTATGGTTACAATATTTCGAGCGGTGCTATGTGATGTGTTTCTTGTCTATGAAGGCTGCAGGACCTTGAGGCGGAGTCGTGGCGAGGCATGGATGGCCAGACTAGGCATAGGCGGTGCTGAGGTCAAAGCGGTCAGGAGATGCCGAAGACGGCAAGGACTCGAGGTGGTTGCGAGGCTTGGACGGCAAGAAACGAGTAAGCTTCCGGGAAGGTGCAGGGGTGGCGTTTTGGCAAATTCGCAGGGCTGCACAAAAGGAAGTGGATTTGGTTTTGAGTTATTGGATAAAGCACTGAGTTAGTTGGAGTTATTGGGTAAAGGAAGTTGTAAACCCATTAACTAGAGGCTATAAATAGGTGCTAGAACTCAGGTGCATGTATGAATTCCTAGGGTTTTTTTGCTTTGTGTCTCTTTTTGTTGAGGAGTTGTTGGCTGTAGCAGAGGTTTTTGTGTTTGCTTTGGTGTGAGCTTCCCAGAATGCAAGAATGGGTGTGTGATGGCTGTAAGAAACATCCTTTGTAATCGCTCATCTCTCTGCATCAATATCAATATGAGAAGGATAGTTGTTGGGCTATTCCTGTTTCCTGTTTATCGCTATGTTTTAGCCTTTGTTCCTTCTCTTCTGCACCCTGTTCTTCTTTGCCTCTTGCATCTCTGAGTTGATTTCTTGTTAAGCTGCAGAATCTTGTTGATCTAAACTGAGAATATCTTCAAGGTCTTTGGCTTGCTTTTGTCTGAGAGCAAACAATTTATTTTCAGTTTTTCTTCTCGAGAGTTCATCAGTTGCATCTTCCTCTGTTCTTGGTTTCCTCGGGTTTGGAGGCAGAGCACTTTTGCTCTCTTGATTTTCTCGGTGAAATATTGAATGAGGCTTGTGATTCTTTATCCTGAGATTACTTCCCTGGCATATTCAAAGGGTTCATGTTTAAAGATCTCAAGAATCACAAGTTTTTGATTTTCTTGTCTCCTCTGCTGTGTTCTTTTCAGGAGTATCAGGTTTTAGTTCAAAAGGTTCAATTGCTGGTTATTGCTCTGTCCTTTGTCCCTGCCGAACAAGCTCTGTTAATCTATTTCTTCACTTCATGGGGGTGGTTGGCTATTTATTGTGAAGTCATGTCCAATTGATCGGAAGAGCAGCAAGCTACTTGATTTCTTTGTTTCTTCGGCTGTTTTCAAGTATCTACTGTGCCAACTGATTTTTGTTAGCAGCCTTCGTTTCTTTTCAGCCTGCCCGACTACTGCTTCTTTTTCGGCTTTGCTTTTCTTTTTGCTTCCCTGTTCTTGCTTGGCTATTCAGTTTAGAGTGCTAGTTTCCTTGGTCTGAAAGAAGTAGAGATTCTTCGGAAATCCCTCCGCTCTTTATCTCTTTGGCTGTATTTCCTGTAGCGGCGGTTTTCAGGCTTCTGCTGTTTGGTTTTGCATTCCTGCCTCTTTGTTGTCAGTCCGGCTGCTACTTTCGGCAGCAAGATTTGGAACCGGTTTTGTTACTGCTTTTCAGTCCGGCTACTACTCTTGGCAGTAAGTTTTGGAACTAGTTGAGGTACTGCATTTTAGTCCGGCTGCAGCTTTCGGCCATCTTAGTTTCTGCGGCATTCAACTTTGATACTTTAGTTGTGATCGGTTGTACCATTGCAGTTGCTCTTGCCAGAAGATTTCAAATCAATTTCCAGAGAGAGTTTCCTACTGATTTGTGTTATCTCTGTTTTCCTTTTTCAGATCCTCTCTTCTTTCAGTTTTGTATAGTGTTTACTGTTTCTGATCATTTCTGAGTCAGGTTGGCTGCATGTGTGCTATTTTATGTTTCCAACTCATTATATGTTGAGTCTAGTGAGATAATCACTGTGCCAGTGTTTCCTTTGCAGATTTTCAACCGAGTGTTGTTTTAGTCCTTTTTGTGAGTTTTCGGCCAAGCCTGTGTTATCTCTTTTGTCGATCAGACTTTGACATTTTGGTAAAATTCCATCATCTTCCTTCATAGCTTTTTATAGCTATTGAAGAAGAAGATTGTGAGAATACTCGGGGACGATTTTTAAAGGCACCATTCACCCCTCTCTGTTGCCATTTTTGATCCTTCATAAAGTTCATGAGCAGATAAGGGAAGCATGACCATATAATGCTCTATTTAGGCATGGTTCATTAGCAGCCTAGTATCGGTTGAGATTTCAAGTGATGTCTGATCACGAAAAGCTGTGAATTCAAGGTGTAGTCCATTCATCAACTTTGCAAAGATGAATCTTACTAATTTAGTTGCAAGTTCAACCTGTACGAGACTTACACCATAAGGCTAGTATATTAATAACAATTCAGTACAGTGATCTTTATCATCTTTTCTACCTTTTGCTTTAGAATTGGTGTGGCATTGTTCAAAATTAGCCCATGAGTTGAGGCCCATTTCCATTAAAAATTCCAAAGTATACATAGTTTAGTACCATATTACTTAGCCAAGTGGAGGGAAAGTAATTTATAAGGTAGCGTCCTTGCCACTCCTTAAAACATATGACACATGGTATGAGGATGGCATAAGGAGGACGTTGGATCAACACATATGTGCGCACGCACGCGCATGCGCGTATTCATGTATTTTTCATGTGAAAAATCACATGACTTGTGACATGTCGTGTCGTAGTGTGTCTCCTACCACTTTAAATTCACCTTTTTATTTTGCTGAATCATGCCATCATCTCTCCTTTTAACTGGTCATGTGACTGCTTAATTATCATTATTTGGGGTGAATATTAACAGTTACCAATGAATAATTTAGTAGTTACCAGTGGATTATTTTAGTTTAATGGTGTTAGTTACTAGAGAGTAATTCGCACGTCTATAAAAGACCTAGAGACATCCAGGCTTGGTAGACTGAACTCCTCCATTTCTTTCTCACATTGTTCTTCCTCTCTCGTGAATTTGTACTGAGTGTTGAGAAACTAAATCCCATCGACCTTTCTTCTCAACGTGCATTGGAAAGGAGGGAAAGCATCTATATTTGAGCCATTATTGCAACGAGTACCTGTATAGGGCGACAATAAAATTTCTTGTCAGCGCAACATGCTTGACCGCTCCTACTCTATTTCATCTATATTCTGCACTGCATCGAGGCTACGCTGCTTCCTATTCTTCATCGAACCCAACAATAAGTCGTTCACACAATCGATTGACTTTATTATAAAAAAATTTCTTTTGTATTTTTTGAAGTATAATGAGTAGCATGTTGTTAAATTCGTTTATTGCATTATTGGTCTTTCCCTGTATTTGTCTTCTCGTAAAATTTGAAATTAAAATATTACCTACATTTTCAATAGAGATGGTTATCATGGCCGCTCTAGTGACGGGATGACTTGGGCGGTGGCAGGAGGCAGATGGGCGTGTGGAGAAGGGTGTTCAAGGCAATCGGTGAGCATCTCGGCTTTGGCATAGTACAGAGTAAAGCTTGCAGGCTATCATCCATGGCGCGGGCACGAGGTGGAAAATGAGAGAGAGAGCTAACATGAGAGAAGGCGGGAAAATGGAAATACGCTTTCACGCTAGGAAGATGGAAAACCGAAATAGTGCTAGGAGAAGTTGGGCCGAACAGTAACAGATTAGAAGAGGAATGGGCTAGGATAACAGGGAAAGAATTGCCCCATTGAAGAAAACAAATTTTCAGTTTGTTTTCTAATTAATTTAATTACTAATATTAAGTTTGAATTTTTAAAACTAGCAAATCTACTGAAAGATTCCTAAAATTTTTTGGAGAGGTTCTTTAGAATATTTACAGCCCAAATAAATTATTTTCAAGCTCCAGTGAAGTTTATTAATTTTTAGAAATTTATTTTCAGATGTTGAAAAATATAGTACCCATGTTAGAAATGCTGAAAATCCTGGAAAACTCCATGATTTTATGATAACATTACTTGTTTTTGGAAATTTTTGGGTTGTTACAGAGGCGAGTGGGAACAATGATCAGAGGCGAGTTCGGCAATGTGTGGGAAGGTGAGCGAGTGTAGCGGCCTGGTGAGCGCGGAGCCATGACCAGGCTTGGTGGTTGGCGTGCAGTAAGGCCAATGATAGTGTTGTCTTGGCACGTTAGGATTTTTGCTCTTGTTTGACTTTTATGAAACTTCTTTAAACTTTTATTTAAAATTTGACGGAACATGTTAAAATTTTTTGAAACTCTCTGGCTAAAACTTGAGCTCTAAAATCTAAAACTCGAGTTCCAAAATGTTAAACTCATTGAAATTCAGCTTAAAACTTTCTTGAAATCTTCTGAAAACATCTACAAATGAGTGACATTTATTGAAACCTGATTTTTTTTTAAGAATGCTTCATCAAACTTCCTGAAATATCATAAAATTTCTTGCTACACTGTGAATGAGAACGGGTAGGCTACGCTAGCTGCAACATTTGATTTTCTACCGCGTTCAACCAGAAAACATGCGTATAAGGGAGTCATGGATAGTTACCACTAGATGCACTGCGCAGCGGAAGAAGAGTTGGAGCAGCCCGGTCCAACGTAGATGCGCGTTGATAAAGAAGAAGCAGTCGATCGTTTCACGAACTGAATGTCTCCTCCTTGCGTCATAGCAATAGCCTTGCGCTTCTCGCCGATCAGCACAGCAGCAACAGCAGCGGCGCCTCCACGGAGTCCACACGTTCGGGATGGAACGCCGTGCGCTGGTGTGCTAGCACCGCGCGCCCGACTAGGGTTTCGGGATACAGCCGACGGGAGGTGGCGGCCAGGGTCTTCAGCATGGTAGTCTATCTTACCTGCAGCCCCGCCTCCACATATTTATAGAGCATGCTAATGGGCTTCCACGTTGTAGGCCTATTAGAACCCTAATCCCATATAGATCAATATCCCTTTTGGCCTATAAAACCGAATTGTTTATGATTGCCTCTTGGGCACATTACTAACACACTGTTCTTTCTACTTTTGTTTTGTTTCTCCAGCTTTCAGGTCGTATGAACCTGGATGTACCGTCGGTTCTGGGTTTTGGGGTAAAAATTCCAAAGCGCGCGGTTAGGTTGGACGAGCGGCTCCCGTGGCTGCCTGCCCGCTCCGCCTTCTGCTCTGCTCTCGTGCACGAGATGCACGAGAGGCGACGCCCACAACGACATTTCTACCACAGCTAATCTAGCTTCGTTTACATGCTCCGTCGATGGCAAAACTGTACCTTGTCACTGTTGATGTGTTTCTTGAAAATGGAAGACCATGAATGATGTTGGGGGATCGTGACTTAGTTGTGAGCACATTCAAGTTTAGGTTTACGGCAAGCTTGGACACATCCATTTGACCGACCCCTGTAAGATGAGACCATGAGCTCATCAAAGGTTGAGATCACTGAAAATTGATGATATGTCATGTGCCAAGAGGGCAATCGGGGATATGCTACTTAAAGCAGTTAAATTTATATTGCACCACTCAATTCAGCGTTTGATGCTATTTTCTCCGAAGTTCATAGGCTTACTAGGAGCTTCTTAGTGTTTAAATTGATATTTGCTCATTGGGATTGTAACCTAGCTGCTTATTTAGGGGGTGTTTGGTTCGGTGGATGGAACCATTCCATCTCGGACGACACCTCGTTCTCTTGTTTGGTTCGGTGAATGAAATCATTCCAATCCAAATAAGATGGTTCCATCTAGGTGGTTTGATGAAGAATATTCCACCTAGATGATGTATAACGTCGTTCAATCAAATCGAGCGAGTCACGCCATCCTAGACAGGATTATTCTATCCACCTTGGTACCAACCAAACACCCCCTTATGTGCTAAACAGGCTTAATCAAGTTCCCGATTTTCTTTGCAGTTGTCTTCCAAGATTGTATTCCTACCAATGAGTAATGAAATTTGGCCCCCTGATTCAAAAAAGTATTGATTAAGAGGATGTTCGTATTAGTTTCTATTTCTGACTTCTTCAAGAAAAAACAGAAACTAATATAAATACATAATTTCTTGAAATAGCTTTTTCACTGTTCTCGTTCCCGACTTACTCGAAGAATAAGGTAGGGGATAAAAAAAATATTAGGTAGTTGCCATGGACTTGGGAAATTAAACCTGGTCTTGCCCAGACTTAGCTGGGATATCGACAAACCCAGTTGCATCCGCGGTAGTTAAAGTTGAGATTCTGAGTTGGATCAATTTCCTTCATGCAGCAGCGTCGAATCGTGTTATCGAATAGTGGAATCTTAGATTCTACCAAATTTATAAAAAGTACATGCATTTTTACTATCTACACTAATATAAATCAATCTTTTCTTAGGGTCATCAGAAAAAATATGGTGCCAGAATGTGTATCAATATTTTGCCCAGGAAACACTTCTCATATAAGTAGGTTATAATATTGATGTCATTTTCACACATGGATCACCAAAATTGGCAATTATATGTGATGGGAAAGTGTGACCTTTAGTCCTAGTTTACACCTAAAGTGATGTACTACTAGCTAGCCAGGTGCAGGTCCAGTCCAATTCACGAGCTTGCCGGGACGATGAGAAGCTCATAGTGTCATCTCATCTTACAGAGGTCTGTCAAATGGACGTTGTCCAAGCTTGGCGTAAACCTAAACTTGAATGTGCTCACAACCAATACACGATCCCCCAACATCATTCATGGTCTTCCATTTTCAAGAAACGCATCAACAGTGACAAGGTACAGTTTTGCCATCGACGGAGCACGTAAACGAAGCTAGATTCGCTGTGGTAGAAAAGTCGTAGCGGGCGTCGCCTCTCGTGCATCTCGTGCACGAGAGTAGAGCAGAAGGCCGAGCGGGCAGGGCAGCCACGGGAGCAGCTCGTCCCACCAAACCGCGCGCTTTGGAATTTTGCCGCACCGAATCGGCACGCGCGCGGTGCGGATCGTTGGCGGATCCATCTGAGCCGCACGATCCAGCTTCCCACAAAACCCAGAACCGACGGTACGTCCAGGTTCCAACGACCGGCTAGCCGGAGAGACAAAGCAAAAGCAGAAACAAAAGTGTAGCAAGAAATTTTATGGTGTTTCAAGAAGTCTGATGAAAAAAATAAATTTTTTTTGAAGGTAATGGCCTTTGTTCTTGTTGCAAGAGATTGAACGTTACCAGCTGCGATGCCATTTTTTTTATGAAGTCATCAATGCAAGAATCAAGCTCTGCAAGTTTATTACTCCCTCCATTCTTTTTTATTTTTTACTATAGAATCTGTACCATCAAACTTATCATCAATATGTTTAAAACTATTTCAATTAGTTATATTAGATGACACTATCAGCTTGTCATCGTCCCAGCCAGCTCATCAATTATATTGGACTGGTCTATCACCTGGCTAACTAGTACTCTCTCTGTCTAAGTTTATTAGACATATTTTTTAAATGATCTTATCTATAAGTATAAGATGTATTTCATATTCAATGCAAAATTAGTGTGAGGTTTTCTCTGTACCCCTAATAAATATCCCGTTTTATTTTATGTTTTCTGTATATATGCATTGAATATAGTGTTCAGATATAATAATTATGGGTAGTTTAGTTATTTCTAATATCTCCTTGGTTTATGTGCTTAGAAAAAATACAAATTATAAACTTGGATGGAGTGAGTAAGTACATTTCATCACTCTAGGTGCAAACTAGGACTAAAGGTCACACTTTCGCATCACATATAATTGCCAATTTTGGTGATCCATATGTGAAAATGGCATCACTGTTTATAACTTTTTTCATACGAGTAGTGTTTCTGGGCAAAATATGGGTTCTGGCACCATATTTTAGTGATGACCCTAAGAAAAAATTGATTTATATTAGTGTAGATAGTAAAAATGCATGTACTTTTTTTTATATATTTGGTAGAATCTAGGATTCCTCTATTCGATAACACGATTCGACGCTGCTGCGAGAAGAAAATTGATCCGACTCAGAATCTCAACTTTAACTACCTCGGATGCCACTGGGTTTGTCGTTGTCCCAGCTAAGTCTGGGCAAGACCAGGTTTATTTTTCCTCAAGCCCATGACAACTACCTAACATTTTTTTATTAGGCAACGGCATATGGAAAAAAGGCCATATATATAGGAGAGTACAAGGGGATATGCCATATAGAGATAAGGCATATATGGAATAGAATACAAACTCTATCTCTAATACCCTTATCTCTAATACCCTTAACACCCCCTCAAATGCAAGGCGTATGCAATAGTGTCAGACCCAGATTTTTCAATCTGAATCTTACTGTGTTTCACTGCACTAATCCCTGGATCAGTAGTTAGTGCACACAGGTACATTGCTGAATCATTTCATACATCGCATAATCAACCATTATATTACATAAACTGAAATACACCACGTCGGGTGATAGAGTTTACAAAAGGGGCCGACTAGGCCAATTGTCATTATTACAAACACGCACCGCGGAATTATAACAAAAGTAAACCCAAATCCACAGGTAAGCGACTGGAAGGTACTGTGTGCATTATATGTCACCAGCTAACTAGTAATATACGTGCACACAACGCCATATGTCTACTTGTCCATGACTAAACAGCGAAGCCTACGCCTTAGTTTTCTTCGTCATTCTTCTCCTCCGTAGCGGGAGCTTCCTCGTAGGCGTAGTGGTCTTGCGCTCCTGTTTCTGGATATTTGCCGCAAAGCGAGCGTGAGCACTCCGACCCCGTGCTCAGCGAATCAACACACAGAATGCAGTATATAACATGTATGGCTATTCAAAGGATGGCTTTGGTTTATTTTATTTTTGCGAAGAGTGCTTTTGAATACAATTATATAAAAATTTCCTAAGACCTAGCATTTGAACAAAAGCATAATGTTCAAGGAGTATTAATATGAATTTCCATACATATGGCATCACACCATATGCCTATTATTACCATAACTTCTCCCTACATACGGCATCACACCGTATGACCTTTTTCAGCGTTATAGCTGCTTAACTTACCACTGGGACGACACCCAGGAACAACTGGAACGACATCCAGGAACGACTGGGACGACACCCAGGAACAACTGGAACGACATCCAGGAACGACTGGGACGACACCCAGGAACAACTCAAATCTGGGCTTTCCTCTGCCCTTCCACTTTTCCATTCCCATTTTTCAAATACTTTTGTAAACAGAACTATATCTAGTTAAGTTCCCATGTCTGCCCCTGACCGTGGGCACGGCTATTCGAATAGTTTTGACTCTGCAGAGTTTTGCACACTTTACCCACAAGAGATAAATCCACCCGTTGCCCCACATGATTCCTTAGCCATGCGGTTGAGTAGACTATCACAGGATTGTTACAATGCATAGTCCTACTGTGGTTACGCCCGCTAAGGTCTATCTTCCGTAGGATCCGACCATCCCTCGGGAAGGGTCCCTCGTGAGCCATCACGGGCAAAGGCGGGGATGCGACCATCCATCCCTTTGCTCGTGGTCATACCTTCACGTAACCACCTAGAGCCACACAAATTAGTAAACCCTGCCTACACTTTGCCAGCTTGTGGTTGTACTGTTTTACACGGGTGACATGACAAGATTCAGTCCTTAGTGGTATCTGGGCGGTCTACCACTAACCCACTTATGCAATCACTGCACCACACACAAACACACCATCGAACCAATCCGCCCAGATAATTAAGCAAGTTGGGGATCTTGGGAGTGTAAAATAATTGTATTCAACATATACCAGTCATTATCACAATGACTGCCCAAACCAATTTCTCATGAATAAGAGTGATGCTCGGGACAATTTCTTGCCCCGAGTTCCTAATCAATGCTAAGCATGGCATACGATTACGGACTTATTTTCGAAATGCTACTAATATATTTTTGCTAGGGCGACAAGGTTCACACATTCAATTACTCAAAGGAGGGGGTAATATTATTCAAGGTAAACAATGGCATATAACTAGAATATCAATTTAGCATGTATTTGCATAAAAATAACAGCAATGCAATTTGTTAATTTAAAACAAAGTAATTTGTAGAAATGTAGGTTCAACATGATCAAAGTATTGACTCGCCTTGGTCACAGTGGTCGGGTGCTTGATTGTCCGGGGCTTCTAGTGCTGCGGCCTCGATCTCTTCCTCTTGAGCTTCGTATGCTATTTAATCGTGCGAAATACCCAAATAAAAGAAAAGCAATCCATCACTCAAAAGATCACCAGAAATTCAAATGAACTTTAAAATTTATTATTTCAGTTCCATTGGATAGATCTTGATTTTATATGAATTTAGAAATTTGTCCCATTCAATTTGGAGTTAAAATGAATAAGTTATGATTATTTGAAGTTCTCAGTTCAGCAAATTCCAAAAATTATTAAATTTCTGACAGTGGGTCCCACATGTCAGTTTCTTTTTATTTTAATTCTTTTATTGCTGTGTCGCTGACAAGTGGGTCCAGGTACTGTTCACTGGGGTCCATCTGTCAGCCGGGTCTCACCGCAGACGTGTCACTGACCGGTGGGACCCAGCGGTCAGTCGGCTGCCCCAGCTGCACAGGCCGACAAGCGGGGCCCACCTGTCAGCGACGCAAATTAAAAGAAATCGCTCGACCGCAGGCGCGGAGCCGAGGGCTCGAACGCGCGCCGCGGGAGCGAGGGGGAGGGGAGAGACGCGCTGATAACCAAGTGGGCGGGGGAGGCATTGCCTACCCCATAAGGGCAGCATACCCTTTTAAGGGGGCTCTCGGAGGCGGTCGGCAGAGGAAGTCGGGGGCGACGGCGACGGCGCCGGCGGCGAGCTGGGGTCCGGGAGGCTCGGGAGTTTCGTGATATATAAACTCCGCGTGGTGGTGAAGCTCCTGGTGATGTCAGCGGGGATGGAGGTGTACGGTGGCGGGCCGGCGGCGTGTGACGGCGGCAGCTCGGGGAGGCTGCTGTCGCCGGTGAAGCTCGGGTGATGGGAGGTCCGGTGAGGGAGGGGTCAGCTTCGCCACGCTCTCGTGAAGCTCTGGGAGCTTGGGGGTTACTCGGAGGTGGCTGAGAGCGGCGGGGAGGGGGCGCCGGAGTTGGGGAAGAAGGAAGGGGCCGGCGGCGATTGGGGGGGTTTTCAGGCCGATTGCTTATAGGGGAGGGAAGAGGATGGAGCTGCGACGCGGTTGGAGCTTCCAAGCACGGTTTTTATAGCCGGGAGAGGCACGCGGCGAGGGCGGCACCTGGCGCTCCGCCCTGTTTGCGCCGGCGAGGGGGAGGGAACCAAATCTTGCCGAGATCTCGCGGGAGAGAGAGCACAGGGGTGCTTTGAACCTTGCCCACAAGGGGTGAGAGAGAGCGGGGAGGAAGATCAGCTGCGGCTGCGCGAGGGAGAGCGAACGCGAGGGGCGCGGCCGCGTGGAGAAGAAGGGGAGGAAGAAGAAGGCGCTGACAGCTCGGGCCCACTGGCCAGCGGGAGAAGCGCGGGTGGGAGCGGGCCACCGGTCAGCGGGGGGGGGGGGGGGGGGGAGACGCACGCGGGAAGCGAACGGGCCGGATGGGCCGGACGCGCATCGGACGGCTGAGCGAGGACGAGAGGCGGGCGTTGGATGGCGCAGGCGGGCGACGTGCCGCGCATCTGGGCCGGCCAGGTGGCGGCCCAAGAGGTGGGGAAGGCGGGATGAGAGCGACGACGTGGGCGGCATCTGGCCGTCCACGCGGCGGCCGGAGGGTGGCTGAATTTCCGATTTTTCCAGATTTCAATTTCTTGCTTTTAGGAAATGCCAGAAAATTCTAATAATGTCAGAAAAATATGAAAATACCTCCAAAAATTTAGGAAAAATTCCCAGAAGCTCATGAGGACCTTCTGGAATTAGCAAAATAATTCCAACTATGGTTGACATTTAATTTATTTGATTTCCTTGCTATGTATAGCTGGACGCGCATATATATACATATGAATTCATTCTTAACAACATCTTTGTTTTTGCTTACCACATTTTCTAGGGAAGATACTTCATGCTTATTTTCATTTCTCCCTCATTATTTTATGGATCATCTTTTCAGATTCTTTATGTGATGCTCATGTTTTATTATTTTATGTGCTCTTTTCCTCTTTGGAAATCCTTTATATTTGCAAAAAGCCAATAAACTCCAATTCAAATAAAAAGCAATAAAATAATCCAAAAACTCCATAATTTATTATTTATATTTTTCAGGCTGTTACAAATCTACCCCCCTTAAAAAGAATCTCGACCCCGAGATTCGGCCTAGCTAGTGAATAGGTCGGGGTAATCTTGACGCAGTTTATCTTCTCGTTCCCAGGTAGCTTCCTTCTTGGAATGGTGACTCCATTGCACTCTACACATACGAATGATTTGGGTCCTTGTCTTTTTCTCCACGGTATCCAATATTTTGACTGGACGCTCTTTATAGGTTAAATCTTCTTCTAGCTCAATGGTTTCAAGTGGAGTTTGATCTTCTGGTACTCGTAGACATTTCTTGAGTTGGGATACGTGGAAAACGTTGTGTATATCAGATAGATTTTGTGGTAACTCTAACTGATATGCAACTTCTCCTTTCTTGGCCATAATTGGAAATGGTCCCACGTAACGAGGGGTAAGTTTGCCTTTGACTTTAAACCTCTTGACTCCTCGTAGAGGTGACACCTTCAAGTAGACATAATCCCCAACTTCAAATGTCAGGGGTCTTCTTCTCTTGTCTGCATAACTCTTTTGCCTAGACTGGGCTGCCTGTAATCGATCTCTGATTAAACGAACCTTCTCTTCAGCTTGTTTGAGAATGTCGGGTCCAAATATGGTGTTTTCCCCCACTTCTGACCAATATAATGGGGTTCTGCATTTCCTTCCATATAGGGCTTCAAATGGTGCCATCTGAAGGCTGGTCTGATAGCTATTGTTGTATGCAAATTCAGCATATGGCAAACATTTATCCCAGTCTTTGGAGAAATCCAATGCATAAGCTCTAAGCATATCTTCTAGTATCTGGTTCACTCTTTCTGTTTGTCCATCCGTCTGAGGGTGATAGGCGGTGCTGAAATCCAGGTGAGTGCCAAGAGCTTCATGTAGGCTATCCCAGAAATGCGAGGTAAATTGAGAACCTCGATCTGAGACTATCCTTTTTGGCACACCGTGCAAGCACACGATGTGGGACATATACAGTTCTGCTAACTTGTCTCCCTTGTAGGTTGTCTTGACTGGAATAAAGTGGGCAACCTTGGTCAACCTATCAATTATCACCCATACAGAGTCATATCCTGACTTGGTTCGTGGAAATCCAGTGATGAAATCCATTCCGACTTCTTCCCACTTCCATTGGGGTATCTGCAATGGCTGTAATAGTCCTGCAGGTCTCTGATGCTCTGCCTTCACTCTCTGACACACATCACAGCATGCTACATGCTCTGCAATGTCTCTTTTCATACGGGGCCACCAACAAAAGTGTTTCATACCTTGATACATCTTAGTGCTCCCGGGGTGGAGGGAATACGGAGAGCTATGTGCTTCCCTCAATATCAGATTCTTAAGATCCTTGTGATGTGGGACTACGATACGTGTTCCATATCGTAGAGTACCCTCATATTCAATTTTCATGTTAGGTGCCTTCCCTTCTTCCATTAATTTCTTCCATTTCAAAATGGTTGGATCATCTTGTTGTGCTGCCATAATCATTTCTTCTATACTCGATTGAAGTTCCAGGGCAGCTAGAGTGCTTGGCTCCACTATTTCCAAATTCAAAGCTTTTAATTCCTTGTAGAGCTCGGGTTGATGTTCCCGTACCATGAGATTATTGCAATAAGCCTTACGGCTCAATGCATCTGCTACCACATTGGCCTTTCCAGGGTGGTAGTGTACACTCAAATCATAATCCTTGATTAATTCTAGCCATCTTCTCTGCCTTAAATTAAGGTGAGCTTGTGTGAAGAAATACTTGAGGCTCTTGTGATCTGTATACACATCACAATGGTTACCAATCAAGTAATGCCGCCAGATCTTCAATGCATGAATCACTGAGGCTAACTCTAGATCATGAGTGGGGTAGTTAGCTTCATGGGGACGAAGTTGTCTGGATGCATATGACACAACCCTGCCTTCTTGCATTAGTACGCATCCGAGTCCTTGATGTGAGGCATCACAATATACCTCGAAATCTTTGCGTACATCTGGTAGAACTAATACAGGGGTGGTGGTCAATCTCTTCTTTAATTCTTGGAAACTTTCTTCACATGTCTTGGTCCATTCAAACTTCTTCTCTTTCTTGAGTAATTGGGTCATTGGCCTGGCAATCCGGGAAAATCCTTCTATGAACCTTCTGTAGTACCCAGCCAAACCGAGAAAACTCCTCACTTCAGTGACAGACGTAGGCTGTTTCCATTCTGTGACCGCTGCAATCTTGGCGGGGTCAACAGATATTCCTCCTGCTGACACTATGTGTCCTAAGAAACTGATATCCCTCAGCCAAAATTCACACTTGCTTAATTTGGCAAACAGCTGATGCTCTTTTAGCTTCTCCAACACTAGGCGCAGATGTTCTGCATGCTCTTCTGAATTCTTGGAGTATATAAGGATGTCGTCGATGAAAACCACGACAAACTTGTCTAAATACTCCATGAATACCTTGTTCATCAGATTCATAAAATAGGCTGGAGCATTGGTTAATCCAAAAGACATGACTAGAAATTCATATAGTCCATATCTCGTGGTAAAGGCTGTTTTGGGTATATCTTCAGCTCTTATCTTCAACTGGTGGTATCCTGACCTCAGATCTATTTTGGAGAATACAGTAGCTCCTCCAAGTTGATCGAACAAGTCATCAATCCTGGGGAGAGGATACTTGTTCTTGATAGTCATCTCATTCAAATCACGGTAGTCCACACACATCCTGGCGGTGCCATCCTTTTTCTTCACAAACAGCACTGGAGATCCCCATGGCGATGAGCTGGGTCTAATGAATCCCTTCCCTTGTAACTCTTGGAGTTGTTTCTTCAATTCCTCCAATTCTTCTACAGTCATCCTATAGGGCCTTTTGGAGATTGGAGCGGCACCTGGCTTCAAATTGATAACAAATTCCAAGTCTCTATCTGGGGGCATGCCTGGCAGTTCTTCGGGAAATACTTCGGGATAGTCTTGCACTACTATCATTCCTTCTAGGGGTACGTCCTCACAATGATAGATTGCACGCCCCCAATGGTATGGTCTGTCCACTTTTATATTTATGGTCATTCCAGGACACTTGACCACTTTCACTGTTCTGGTGGCACACTCTAGGACACCTTGATTCTTAGCTAACCAATCCATTCCTAGTATGATGTCTAGGGTCTGGGAGTTTAATACTATAAGGTCTGCTAGGAAATCACACCTTTCCATGGTAAGGGGCACCCCTGGGCATACTAAGGTAGCAGTAATTGGTCCAGCTGGTGAGCTAAGCACCAATGGCTTCTTAAGGGTATAAATAGGTAATCCCAACTTATCAGCATACCCCTTAGATATAAATGAATGTGAAGCTCCTGAATCAAATAATACTTGTGCGGGTATAGTCTTGACAGAGAACGTACCCATTAGAACTCCAGCGGCTTCTTGAGCTTCTTCAACGGTAATATGGTTGACTCTTCCTCGGTTTGGTGCTGAAGTGTTCTTGCTAGCTTGAGAGCTTTGCTGTCCTTTGCCAGGAGCTGTAGCTTGACTGCGGGCAGGGACATTCTGCTTATGTGGACATCTGTAGGCAAAGTGTCCCTTCTCCCCGCAGTTATAGCAATTAAAATTTGCTGCGGGGTTTATACCGCCAACCTGTCCTCCTGGGCGTGATGTTTGAGACATACTCCCACCAGGTCTAAAGGCTGGGGCTGACCCACTGGATTGATTGGACCTTGAGAATGAGGGTTTGAAGAATTTCTGGATAAATCTTCCTTGTGGCCGTTGAGTTGTCATCTTGCGTTTACGGCTGGCCTCAAGAATCTTCTTCTCATTTTCCAAGGCCAGTGCCTTGTTTACCAACTGATGAAAGCTGGTGAAGTCCTGGGTGATCAGCTGCACTCTCAGTTCATCTTTCAACCCTTCAAAGAATCTGTCAACCTTTTCTTCTTCTTCTTCTATATCCTTCTGAGCATACCGGGCCAGCTGCGTGAATTTTGTAAGGTATTCATTGACAGATAGGTTCCCTTGCTTGAGATTGCGGAACTCATTTTTCTTTATCCGCATTATCCCAGCTGGAATGAAGTTGTCCTTGAAAGCTTTCTTGAACTCTGCCCATGGGATAGCTTCAGTGTCACTACTGGTGGTAGCATCTTCTGGGCCTCTAGCAGCTACATAATTCTCCCACCATGCTGCGGCGGCTCCCTGAAACAGGTGGGTGGCAAATATGACTTTATCCTCTTCTGCGCATTTGATTAAGCGCAACCTCCTTTCGGTATCCCGAAGCCAATCTTCTGCTTCCAGTGGTTCTTCTGCTGATGTGAATGTAATTGGTCTGGTCCTCTGGAAATCCCCTAAGTCAGCTTGGTGTCCACTAGAGCTTCCTTGCTGTCCAGCATAAATGGCTTGCAGAATCTGGGTTTGTTGTGCCATTACTTGGGCCATTGTGGGATTAACTGGAGGGTTTGGGAGGTCAGCATCTGGGTTCTGATTTTCCTCGGGGTTTTCGCCATGGTTTGAGTCTACCTCAGCATGCTGAGGGTTAGCATGGGTCCGAGATCGGGTAACTCTTGGATTGGACATCTGCAGTTACAGTTTCACAACTTAGTACTAAGACTACCCTTGAGAAAAATGGAGGGTACCATCCCTTGCTATGCAAATAACACAAGATAAACGGCAAAAGAACATTCCACATAAGGCCTTATGCCTGGCCATTCATTATCATACAGGCATTCACATAGCCAGCCTCCCAGGCTGGGCTTACAATAACATAGCAGCTAGAGTTCACTTGACCGCAACTACAATATAACAGGGCTAAGGCAACACTTAATTTACAAGCTTGATATGACGACACTTCCACTACTATGCCGCGTAGCGATCACCACTGACGGAGGGGTCGTAGTTTGGTGATCTGGAGCGGGATCGACTGCCACTAAACTCCGATGGGTCGGATCCATCAGAGTCCGTGGGAGCACATGGGGGGCTGCGGCTTGGTGGAGGCCTTCTTCGTCGAAGTGCAGACTGGAGACTCGGAGGTCGCGCACTCTTGCGTGCAGTCAGCCGGGTGCGGGGGCCTGATCCCATTGAAGGAGGTGCCGGTGCTGCTAATGGAGTGAGAGGTTGCTGGAGCTGTGCCTGAGCTGCTGCGGCTTCTGCCTTGGCGGCTGCCAGTGCCTGCTGGCACTGGGCGAGCTGGTCACGAAGGGTCGCCACCTCGGTATGCCGGGCAACTAGGTGCATCCGGAGGGCGGTCATCTCTTCCAGTGCAGCAGTATGAGCTGCTCCCATGGCTCTGGTAAGATCAACTTGGTGGGTGAGCCTTGGATCATCCTCATTAACCGGCAGGTAGGTCTCGTTGTGGCGTACTCCCTCCCTGCGTGAAGGGTAGAAGCAGAAGGGTGTGCGGAGCAGGGAGATCTGGTAGATGTCACAAAGTCGGGCGGCGGCGAGACGAGCAGCATCCTGGAGTGCGGCCGACCTGGTGCTTCTTGGGTGTTCTGTCTGGAAGACGTGGGGTGGGTCATGTTCGCTCTTCGGGTAGATGAACACTTCAAACATCCAGCAGTACACCCCTCCTGCAGATGTCTGGCGCCCACGATAAATGGGCTGCTCCGGGTATTCCAGGTAATGGAGGAGCTTGCGCAGGATTCTTGCGAATACGCCCTCATAAACTCCATGAGCGACGTAATCCCAATTGCCTTCTTCTCCTGCCATCTGTAAAAGCAATTACTTTGCATTGGTAATGCTTTAAACTAATCAATTGAAAAGTGAAGGGGCGTAGCACTAGGAAGGGTACGAGTAGCAATAATACGCTATACTTTCAGAAATACTTTTTATACATTAACATTTCCACCCTAAGGTTCTTCTAACGACCATTCTACGGCTTTTACCCTGCAGTCGTATGCTCTGATACCAGCGCTGTCAGACCCAGATTTTTCAATCTGAATCTTACTGTGTTTCACTGCACTAATCCCTGGATCAGTAGTTAGTGCACACAGGTACATTGCTGAATCATTTCATACATCGCATAATCAACCATTATATTACATAAACTGAAATACACCACGTCGGGTGATAGAGTTTACAAAAGGGGCCGACTAGGCCAATTGTCATTATTACAAACACGCACAGCGGAATTATAACAAAAGTAAACCCAAATCCACAGGCAAGCGACTGGAAGGTACTGTGTGCATTATATGTCACCAGCTAACTAGTAATATACGTGCACACAACGCCATATGTCTACTTGTCCATGACTAAACAGCGAAGCCTACGCCTTAGTTTTCTTCGTCATTCTTCTCCTCCGTAGCGGGAGCTTCCTCGTAGGCGTAGTGGTCTTGCGCTCCTGTTTCTGGATATTTGCCGCAAAGCGAGCGTGAGCACTCCGACCCCGTGCTCAGCGAATCAACACACAGAATGCAGTATATAACATGTATGGCTATTCAAAGGATGGCTTTGGTATATTTTATTTTTGCGAAGAGTGCTTTTGAATACAATTATATAAAAATTTCCTAAGACCTAGCATTTGAACAAAAGCATAATGTTCAAGGAGTATTAATATGAATTTCCATACATATGGCATCACACCATATGCCTATTATTACCATAACTTCTCCCTACATACGGCATCACACCGTATGACCTTTTTCAGCGTTATAGCTGCTTAACTTACCACTGGGACGACACCCAGGAACAACTGGAACGACATCCAGGAACGACTGGGACGACACCCAGGAACAACTGGAACGACATCCAGGAACGACTGGGACGACACCCAGGAACAACTCAAATCTGGGCTTTCCTCTGCCCTTCCACTTTTCCATTCCCATTTTTCAAATACTTTTGTAAACAGAACTATATCTAGTTAAGTTCCCATGTCTGCCCCTGACCGTGGGCACGGCTATTCGAATAGTTTTGACTCTGCAGAGTTTTGCACACTTTACCCACAAGAGATAAATCCACCCGTTGCCCCACATGATTCCTTAGCCATGCGGTTGAGTAGACTATCACAGGATTGTTACAATGCATATTCCTACTGTGGTTACGCCCGCTAAGGTCTATCTTCCGTAGGATCCGACCATCCCTCGGGAAGGGTCCCTCGTGAGCCATCACGGGCAAAGGCGGGGATGCGACCATCCATCCCTTTGCTCGTGGTCATACCTTCACGTAACCACCTAGAGCCACACAAATTAGTAAACCCTGCCTACACTTTGCCAGCTTGTGGTTGTACTGTTTTACACGGGTGACATGACAAGATTCAGTCCTTAGTGGTATCTGGGCGGTCTACCACTAACCCACTTATGCAATCACTGCACCACACACAAACACACCATCGAACCAATCCGCCCAGATAATTAAGCAAGTTGGGGATCTTGGGAGTGTAAAATAATTGTATTCAACATATACCAGTCATTATCACAATGACTGCCCAAACCAATTTCTCATGAATAAGAGTGATGCTCGGGACAATTTCTTGCCCCGAGTTCCTAATCAATGCTAAGCATGGCATACGATTACGGACTTATTTTCGAAATGCTACTAATATATTTTTGCTAGGGCGACAAGGTTCACACATTCAATTACTCAAAGGAGGGGGTAATATTATTCAAGGTAAACAATGGCATATAACTAGAATATCAATTTAGCATGTATTTGCATAAAAATAACAGCAATGCAATTTGTTAATTTAAAACAAAGTAATTTGTAGAAATGTAGGTTCAACGTGATCAAAGTATTGACTCGCCTTGGTCACAGTGGTCGGGTGCTTGATTGTCCGGGGCTTCTAGTGCTGCGGCCTCGATCTCTTCCTCTTGAGCTTCGTATGCTATTTAATCGTGCGAAATACCCAAATAAAAGAAAAGCAATCCATCACTCAAAAGATCACCAGAAATTCAAATGAACTTTAAAATTTATTATTTCAGTTCCATTGGATAGATCTTGATTTTATATGAATTTAGAAATTTGTCCCATTCAATTTGGAGTTAAAATGAATAAGTTATGATTATTTGAAGTTCTCAGTTCAGCAAATTCCAAAAATTATTAAATTTCTGACAGTGGGTCCCACATGTCAGTTTCTTTTTATTTTAATTCTTTTATTGCTGTGTCGCTGACAAGTGGGTCCAGGTACTGTTCACTGGGGTCCATCTGTCAGCCGGGTCTCACCGCAGACGTGTCACTGACCGGTGGGACCCAGCGGTCAGTCGGCTGCCCCAGCTGCACAGGCCGACAAGCGGGGCCCACCTGTCAGCGACGCAAATTAAAAGAAATCGCTCGACCGCAGGCGCGGAGCCGAGGGCTCGAACGCGCGCCGCGGGAGCGAGGGGGAGGGGAGAGACGCGCTGATAACCAAGTGGGCGGGGGAGGCATTGCCTACCCCATAAGGGCAGCATACCCTTTTAAGGGGGCTCTCGGAGGCGGTCGGCAGAGGAAGTCGGGGGCGACGGCGCCGGCGGCGAGCTGGGGTCCGGGAGGCTCGGGAGTTTCGTGATATATAAACTCCGCGTGGTGGTGAAGCTCCTGGTGATGTCAGCGGGGATGGAGGTGTACGGTGGCGGGCCGGCGGCGTGTGACGGCGGCGGCTCGGGGAGGCTGCTGTCGCCGGTGAAGCTCGGGTGATGGGAGGTCCGGTGAGGGAGTGGGTCAGCTTCGCCACGCTCTCGTGAAGCTCTGGGAGCTTGGGGGTTACTCGGAGGTGGCTGAGAGCGGCGGGGAGGGGGCGCCGGAGTTGGGGAAGAAGGAAGGGGCCGGCGGCGATTGGGGGGGTTTTCAGGCCGATTGCTTATAGGGGAGGGAAGAGGATGGAGCTGCGACGCGGTTGGAGCTTCCAAGCACGGTTTTTATAGCCGGGAGAGGCACGCGGCGAGGGCGGCACCTGGCGCTCCGCCCTGTTTGCGCCGGCGAGGGGGAGGGAACCAAATCTTGCCGAGATCTCGCGGGAGAGAGAGCACAGGGGTGCTTTGAACCTTGCCCACAAGGGGTGAGAGAGAGCGGGGAGGAAGATCAGCTGCGGCTGCGCGAGGGAGAGCGAACGCGAGGGGCGCGGCCGCGCGTGGAGAAGAAGGGGAGGAAGGAGAAGGCGCTGACAGCTCGGGCCCACTGGCCAGCGGGAGAAGCGCGGGTGGGAGCGGGCCACCGGTCAGCGGGGGGGGGGGGAGACGCACGCGGGAAGCAAACGGGCCGGATGGGCCGGACGCGCATCGGACGGCCGAGCGAGGACGAGAGGCGGGCGTTGGATGGCGCAGGCGGGCGACGTGCCGCGCATCTGGGCCGGCCAGGTGGCGGCCCAAGAGGTGGGGAAGGCGGGATGAGAGCGACGACGTGGGCGGCATCTGGCCGTCCACGCGGCGGCCGGAGGGTGGCTGAATTTCCGATTTTTCCAGATTTCAATTTCTTGCTTTTAGGAAATGCCAGAAAATTCTAATAATGTCAGAAAAATATGAAAATACCTCCAAAAATTTAGGAAAAATTCCCAGAAGCTCATGAGGACCTTCTGGAATTAGCAAAATAATTCCAACTATGGTTGACATTTAATTTATTTGATTTCCTTGCTATGTATAGCTGGACGCGCATATATATACATATGAATTCATTCTTAACAACATCTTTGTTTTTGCTTACCACATTTTCTAGGGAAGATACTTCATGCTTATTTTCATTTCTCCCTCATTATTTTATGGATCATCTTTTCAGATTCTTTATGTGATGCTCATGTTTTATTATTTTATGTGCTCTTTTCCTCTTTGGAAATCCTTTATATTTGCAAAAAGCCAATAAACTCCAATTCAAATAAAAAGCAATAAAATAATCCAAAAACTCCATAATTTATTATTTATATTTTTCAGGCTGTTACAAATAGCATTGCATTTGAAAAGGGTTAATACTAAAACAAGAAAAATCCGAAGTCCGAGTCTTGATGATGTCGTCGTTGCGTGCAGCCTTTGAATAAACTGTCAAATCAAGCCGAAGAGGAATAGATAGATGAATGACGGCGCAGATCGAAGCCCAAGAGGCGGCGGCGCAGTGCACAGAGGACGCGCGGTGGCCTTTGAAGCTCGGGGCGGCGGCTAGAGAAGCGGCGACATCATAACGACTTCTACGATCTGCACGCGGCTCAGAGAGTAGAGCGGCGGCTGCTGCCATGCAAAATAAAATTCCTATACTTCTATGACTGACAATAAATTTGTGGACTCGCACGGCTTGAACAAACTAAAAAATTTAGAACTACGGACTTTTGGATAGACACAACGAAAAACTCACGGGAAAAATGACTCGAAAACTCAACGAATGCCTGGATCGGCTTGTGGGCCTGGCTCCTTGGATGCACTTGCGGCCCGCCCCTCTCTCTCTCAGGGTTCACACCCTCTTCACTCCCCCGTCTCCTCACTCGCGCCTACCGCTTCTCCACCCTCTCCCTCCCATCTCACGACGGAAGAAGGCAGCAGCGCGGGCGCGGCGGCGCGGGCGCGCAGGCGGCCCAGCGCGGGCGCGGAGGCGCGGGCACGCAGGCGGCCCAGCGCGGGCACGGAGGCACGGGAGGCTGCGTCCGAAGGCGGAGGCATGGGCACGGCGACCGGGAGTCGGCGGCGGCGCGGATCCAAGGCGGCGGCGGACGGAGGTGGCCAGAGAGTGACAGATCCGAGCCGAGCGACGCGGCGGCGACCGGATCTCGGCGGGGCAAGGCCAGATGCGACGCGGGCCTCGATCGTGGAGGCGGCGGCGGCTTCGAGCGACCGAGGCCAGGCAGCGGCCGTGCGACGGCCGGATCCAGCGTGGAGGCGGCCGGATCTGACGGATCCGGTGAGGAGTGGGCGGATCCAGGTGGGAGGCGGTCGGCCTCGATTGTGGAGGCTGCGGATCCGTGCGGTGCCAGACCGGCGGCGGCCAGATCCGAGGCGGCGGCCGGATCGAGCGTGGGGCGACGCGGCGGCCGAGACGACGCTGAATCCGAGCGGGGCGCGGCCAGATCTGGGGCGTGGCGGCCGGATCGAGCTCGGGGTGGGCGCGGCGACGGCCTCCACGCGACGACGTGACGGCGGCGGCCAGCGAGCGGCGGCGGCGGCGATGCGGACGCGGCCGGGAAGAGGTGGCTGCCCCCGGGAGCGAAGATCGCTCCTCCCGGGGGCAGCAGATGCGGAAGTCGAGCGGAGGCTAGGTGGAGGCGACGACGGGTACAGTAAACCCTAACCCTAACCTAAGCTCTGATACCATGTTATGAATTTTGTGTATTGATATGAGACCCAAAGGGCCATGTATATAGGAGAGTACAAGGGGATATGCCATATAGAGATAAGGCATATATGGAATAGAATACAAACTCTATCTCTAATACCCTTATCTCTAATACCCTTAACACTGATGATTTTTGACTAAAATAAATAAATAGTGATTGAAAGAAGTAGCTTTAAAAAAAAAGAGACGAGTGTTGTAAAAAGTAAGGGAGAGGTATGTATACAAAACAGGAGTAAGAGAAATAAGGTACATGATGTAACCGTGACTCCTTGTCTTATTCTCGGAGCAAGATAAGAGTGAGAGAAGTGGAGAAGTCATTTCAAGAAGTTAGGTGTTCATATTTGTTTCTAAGCAGAAGTTAATACGAACACCCTCTTAATCTGTACCTATGATGCACGGACACGGATACGTCAACATGACATGACACCGATACAGGGATTCGTTATTTTCCCAAAAATACCGATACGACAATACGGCTATATATATTTAAATAATAAGAATAAATTACATACGTGTATTTTTTTAATGTTTCTTCATGCTTGTCAAACTGAAGTAATGTAAAATATAAAGTAAACTCGGAATATGTACCTCTCAAAGATGACCAACCCTCACCTATTCATTCTTCTTGCAGTCAATTCATGATATGTTCAATTGTTCATGTGAATACCATTTTCAGCAATAATAATTCCGTTAACCTGACAAAAAAAAAGTAACATGATCATTGATCAGCAAGACTATAAAGATAACACACACACACACACACACACACACACTATATATATATATATATATATATATATATATATATATATATATATATATATATATATATATATATATATATATATATATATATATATATATATATATATATATATATATATATATATTGATTCTTGAATAATCAAAGCATTAGAGCAACAATAATTGATAAGTGATAAACAACAAAAATTAACATAAGAACAAGCAATCAACCAATCATCAACTTACAATTGCAAACATCTAATTGAATCATGCTGAAGAGCCGTAAACCACTGATCTACTGCTGTTAGCTGCCCCTACCCTGTTTAGTTATAGCAGCTGTTGAGATCCCCAACCAAATGGGAATATGGGATCTTGCTTTTCGATGTTACAATACATATTCAGCTGAAATAGATGTATAAAACTATGAATCAATAATGCATTGCCAAATAGTGGATTTTCTTCATGCTACTTGGTCGTGGAGACTGGAGACTATTTTTGTTACCTATACAAGTTTTTAGCTGAAGGTAACCCAGAAACAATTTCCAAATGTGCGACTACTGTCATAAATTCGGTCCTTTCTCCATGATCCTTAGCATCTTCAGATTTTCTTTTGTTTACTTGTGAAGACTAAAGATGATTTACTTGTGAAGACTGAAAATTTTCAAGTGACGAAGAGAGGAAGGACCTGCGGTATCCGGCGGCGCGAGGGAGGATCTAGCGGCGCAATGGAGGACCGGCGGCTTCCGATGGCGCGAGGGACGATCAATGGGAGCCGGCGACGCCACAGAGGATCCAACGGTGCGAGCGAGGATCCAGTGGCGCGAGGAAGGAATGGCGAGAGCGGTAGTGGGAACTGACGATGCCCGCGAGGAGAGTGACAGGGGATGACGGGATGGATCAGGATATCCTTTAGGGCACACGCGTGATGGGCTACTGGGTTGTGTCCTAAGCCATGTCGGATTCACGGTCACGCTGTGTCCAACACATGTTAGAAATTTTAAAAATTAAGATTTGTTTTTAAACCAGCTGATACGTTATAGATACGTGTCCATAGCGTATCCATATCATACTGTAACACCCCATTTTCAAAATCTGGCCTAATGTAAAATTCAAATGTATGTTAATGAATTTCAAAAGCGTTTATTCTCAGTTGCTTATTCCTTTTTGGTTTTCAAAAGAAATTCCAAGCTGTCCGTAAATAATTTAAATTGAAAACCTTGTTTTACCTCCAAAGAAATAAATCGAGTTAATCCTTTAAATCAAGATTTTGAATTTTACCTCAAGGATTAGAGGATTCAGGAGTCTAAGATTTGTGAAGAAAAGATATATATATATATATATATATATATATATATATATATATATATATATATATATATATACACACACACACACACACACATACATATAAGCATATATATATACATATGTGTATAGGCTAAATTGAAGGAAAGTCTTCCCAGCCACTCCTGGCGTCCACCCCCTTTCTCATTTCATCAGAGCCGCCCCTCTCATCCTTCTCCTTGGCCGCCGCCCCTCTCCCTCGGTCTGCCGCAGCTCATCGCCACCCTTCCCTCAACCACCCGCGGCGGCCATTGATGGCGGCGTCAGACCTCGTCTTCAGCACCGCCCTCGTCTTCAGCGCTCAGCCGCAACATCACCTCCCGCGCGACCCTCGCCAGCGCTGGCCTCGCCCCGCCGTGCACGCCACAACGCCGGTCCCCACCCGTGAGCTGCGCCGCCGTGGTACGCCCCGGGTCACGCCCGTCGTGTCGTCCTCGCCCAACTGCCTGCGCCACGTCTCATCCCCTGCGACCGTCGGACAAAGCGACGTCCTTCGCATTCAATTTGCGCCCAACAACCCTCCGGTGGCCGCGCCTGCACTATAGCCGCACGGCGATGACGACCCGCACGCTCGGCACCATGCCGCTCTGCCCCCCCGGCTCCACACCTCTCTTCCCCGGCTCTATAAATGGGCGTCGGAGCTCCATTTCACCGCCCGACCGAAGCGCGCCCAGCCACCGCCTCCTCTGCCTCTGGTGCGCCGCCGGCAAACCCCGCCGCCAAGCACCGTCGGTCGACACCCGGCCCCCTGAGTCTCTCCCCGCGCTCCCCACTATCCCCTCTCCCTTCTCCTCGGCCTAATCGTCCTCTCCTCCTCTGCAGGCCGCCGCCGACCTCGTTCATCCCCCACCGCCGGCGTTGGGTCTCCCCGGTGAACCACGAAGCCCCGGGCCAATTCCCCGCGTGTGAAGCGTCAGCAGGACCCCGGGAACCCGCCCCCCACCTTGCCGGACCCCGCGTCCCTCCCAGGCGAGCCGCCACCGTGGTCTTCCTCGCCGCCAGCCCGCTCGGCTCCACCCCGGCAGCCGCTCGAGCTGTAGGTGAGCTCCATGACGCCCCGAGATGCTCCCATGTGGAGGAATCGAGTTTCCACGACCCGAGGCGCCGGCGCCTTGCTCCCCTGCTCCGACCGCCGCTCTACTCGCCACCGGCCACCGTCGCAGCGAATCAGACCGATTCCTCTCTCCTCGGGGTGCGCGTCGGGTCGTGTGGCCCATTTTGGCCGGCGTCGCCGCGTCTCTGTGCTCCCTCCGCCGCCGGATGGCTCCGCTCTCCTCACGGCCGGGATGAGCTAGAACGAAAGAACCTCCAGTGCAATCATATTGCTAATTAAATACCTGCCCTAACCGGCCGTTAAAGGGTGTCTTAATCCGACCAATTAAAAATAATGACACCACTAATGAGGGCCCGCCGCCGGCTGCAGTAATTAGCGTGCATCATTTAATTCCTTTCGGACCCACATGTCAGCAACTCATACCCTCTCTCCCCTTTCATTTTCTATATTTTCAGGATTTTAAAACTTGGAATTGCTATAAATTTCTAACCCTAACTCCGAATTTGACAAAACCAACTTCTAATTTTTTTTCTAAAATCAAGACCTGTCTAATGGTTCTGGTTTGGTTCAGTTTTGAGTTCATTTGTTCTTTGATTTATTTTATTTGGTATTTACTTGCTTCCGTTCTCGTTTGTGTTGTCTTTTTTTTCCGGTACGATCTTCCGAGTAGAGTTCGAAGGCGCGAACGAGCCCCCGCTTGAAGCAGCACAAGACCCCCAAGCATTCGATCCAGGCGAGTCAATACTTTGATCATTTTGCGCCTATATTTTATGTGAAACTATGTTCATTTAAATTATGAAAACATGCATGCTTTACTTTATACACAAGTGTATGTCACTCATAAGGTAGCTAACAACCATATGTCTACCCAATAATAAGATACCCCACCAGTAACATTTGAACAAACATGATCCTTGTCGCCCTAGAGATAAAATATAACTATGATAGTTATAAGTCATATTACTGCCATGCTGGCCATGTCAAGTCCAGGGCACTAGTGGCCCTGATAATCATTCTTTACTCATGGAAAACGAGTTTTGGGACAGTCATGGGATGTACGTGGCTGAATATTTATGTTAAATTGTGATATGCTTCTCAAAACCCTAAAAATCTACTAAACCTGTCTGGGCGGGTGGTAAGAGTGGTTGGTGCAGAAGTAGCACGAGAACCCGTGGTTTGTGGTAAGAACCGCCTGGACAGATTAAGGACTGAATCTTGTGATGACCTCCCGGTGTAAAACAGTACAACCACAAGTCTATAATGGGTACGACCTAGCTGATTAACTTGCAAGGGTTTAGTTTGGATATCACCAGTGGTAAGTGGGTGCCAGGGTGTACTGGTTACTCACAGTGAGGCACAGGGATTTACTGTACTCGCACGGCGCCAGAGGGGGCTTCTGACTGTGGTGGATGTAACCCCTCAGCGGTGAAACCTCAGCGGGTGGTGTCTGGCTAGATCGGAGTAAGGTAAAGGCTTTGTGATAAATTATCTGGGACTCATGCCTAAGGAAGCATGTTGGCTATTAGGATAATTCATCTCTTGTGGTGAAAGTGTACAACCTCTGTAGAGTGTAAAAATGTTCGAATAGCCGTGCCCACGGTCAAGGGCGGACATGGGAACTTACTCGAGATAGTTCTATTTCAAAACTTTTGAGGTTGGGAATAAGAAAACCGTCAGGCGGATGTAACCTGACTTTGATAATTTTCCCTGGAGGGATGTACTCCAGTGTTGGTATTAAGGTGGAAGTAACCTGCTGCTCAAAATTAAGCATTGGTGGATGGAACCTACCCCGCTTTGGCTACTGCACAATTTCAAACTCCTTAAAGCATGATTTGTAAAATGCTAAGTCATAGGAATTTTAATTATGATTATTCCAAAAGTCGCATTTAAGCAAATAAAAGAACCCGAGCCATCCTTGTTTAGCCTTGCATCTATATTTATATGCATTCTGTGTGTTGGCTCGCGGAGCACGGTTGATTGTGCTCATTCTCGCACTTAACCCCCTTTCAGAAGCTGTGAATCAAGAACACTACGCCTACCATGAGAATCAGGATGCCGACGGCAATGAAGATGGTGGATATTAGATTAGGCTTCGGTAGTCTTGCCTCTCGCCTCAGTCCAGTTGACTAGGCTAGTTTTGGTGGGTGCATCCGTTATTAGTCAGATCCCTGATTAATAGCGGTAGTACTCAGGTTGACCCAGTCGCTTGCATGTGGTGAGTTGTGCCCCTACGCTATGTACGCTTCTGTTCCCGTTCTTTATGTAATGTAAGACATTTGGCCTGATGGCCCTATTGTAACCTCGACCCGACGCGGTCTATTTGAACTCTGGTATTGTAATGTATGGTTTTGTCGTGTATGAAATGATGCAGCATTGTATCTGTGAGCATTATCTACTGATCCAGGGAATAATGCAGTGTTATCACAGAGGATTCCAGGTAGAAAACTTGGGGTCCGACAGAGCTGGTATCAGAGCATATGACTGTAGAAACCTTAGCTAGGCTGGTCATGATTTAAGGTCTGTGTCCTATTTATAAAAACTATGTAAAACTTTTGCAAAAATATAGTGTAATACTGCTTTACTCAACTCTCTTAGTTTCTATACTCACCCAAAAATTCTTTTGTATTTTCATCTGTTCTAACCTATTGGTGTTCAAAATTTTTAGATGGCCGGAGCTACACCAGTTGGTCCATGGGATCACATCTCCCATGGGGAAAGCGAAGGAGGGTTCGCCGAGATCCTGCGGCAGCTGCTACGTTGTCTCGGTTACACCCGCCCGCCCGTTTACCGAGGCAGGAGAGCCCACATCCACAGCATGGATTTGTGGACCATGGAGGTCTTCATCTACGCACGAGATAGTAACAGGGAGCTCCACTCCCATACTATCCACGCCGAGCCTCCACGGATGTACCTCGTCGACGCCATCCAGGACGCGGCACATCTCGCCGTGGCTCACTTGTGCCAAGTGCACGAGGAGGCTCTGCGACAGTCGCCTTTCGTCCACTCCCCTCGCATCTGCCAAGAGCAATTCCTTCCAGATCGCCTCGACCACAGGGTGGACAACCCCCAGCTATCTCACCAGATCCAGCTGACGCAGGCGATGTCAGTCTCCTACGCATTCGCCCTGCAGGAGATTGGGCATCTGCGCATTCTCCTGACCGCAAGCCTGCAGCAATCGGACGTCCTCAGCGCCCAGCTCAACCATTACCTGATCGCCTTTCAGGCGGCAGAGCGCGAGAGGCTCGCCGCCGAGGCTGGGCTTGAGCGCTTCCGAGCCAGAGCAGCCTACCCTCAGTCTACGCCACCAGCACCAGTGCCAGTTCCAGCTCCAGTGCCAGCTCCAACCCCAGTGTCAGCTCCAGCTCCCGCATCCGTACCAGTGTCCGTTCCAGCCCCAGCTCCGGCGCCAGCACCGGCTCAGCGCTAGGGACCTCGCCCCAGGTTGACAATACGCACGAGCGTGCACCCACCGTCCAATGGCACCCTCGCAGAGCCCAGCAGGGGGCGTCGCTCGTCCCACTCCCGTCCCTCCAACAACGGATCGAGCCCTTCTCGGTCCCATTCTTGCTCCCGATCTCCCAGCATCGTCTCCTGCTCCCCCTTTCCAGGTGATTGCGTCTTCTGCGGTCAGACCCACTCCCCGTCCCGGGAGGCGGACTGATGTAGGTTAGACAGTACTATGTCTAGGCAGTCTCTTTTTGGTGTGCACGCACACTCCCCCAGTTGTACCCCTTTATGTACCCAGTTAGTAGACGTTGTGTATGTGGTGTCGTGACTTGTTGTAAGCCCGTGCGCTGTGCCCGGCTGTCATGTAACACCTAACCCCCCTTAATGTAATGAACTACCCTAGGCATAATGCCTTGTGTTTTATTGTCTCTTTTTCGTTTGGTTTTCTGCTGTGCTATTAGGGGGCTAGCAAACCCTCATATATGCCTTTCCCTCCTTCTTTTAGTCTCTAAAAGGCTCTAGTTATTCCAGATGGCTCCCAGGAGGACTGTTGCTTGTGGTAGAGGCCGAGCCCTAAGGGCCGCAGCTCGTGGAAGAGGCCAAGGCCGAGGCAGAGGCCGTGGTTTGAATTTGCCACCACCAGCAGCACCACCAACCATGGAACAAGTATTAGCATAGCAAACGCAAATCCTCCAGGCAATGCTCTCTAGTCAGCAAGAGATGAGAGCACAACTGATTCTACACGACCATCCCAGCTTCCACCATCTGGTGAATAAGGATTTCATCCTAGAGAATGCAAGGAAAACCTTGGAAGCCAGTAGGAAGAGGAAGTGGACAGCTCAAAGGCCTCAAAGCAGTTTTCAATCTAAACCAGTGTACCAAGGCAGCACCTCCTTCCGTCAAGAGACAACGTCAGTACCCAAAGCTCCATTCCAAGCGCCACGCTCCAACATTAGTGGGATTCAGGTGTCTCGCCCCATAAGACAGTCTTCCACGACCAACCCTGCTGCAAACCTTCGTTGTTTTAGCTGCAGAGCAAAGGGGCATTTCGCAAAAAAATGCTCGGATCGCCAAGCTACTCCAAGGAAGTTCAATCCAGGAATCTATTCATCCCGAGTTCAGTCGTCATCATCAAACAAAGCTTATCAGGCACCTCAAGCATCACGGACAGCATCAGCTCCACACCATGGCCGTGTCAACCACATCATTGCAGAAGATGCTCGAGATGCCACCGGAGTACTTATGGGTACGTTCTTTGTTAAGTCGATACCCGCACAAGAACTGTTTGACTCCAGTGCTCAGCATTCTTTTATTTCTGGGAAGTTTGTTGGAAAGGTTAAGTTGCCAACCTTTGGACTAAGGAAACCTGAGGTATTTAGTTCCCCAGGAGGACCTTTAACTGCTACTCTAGTTAGCCCTAGGTTAGAAGTCACCATGAAATATTTCGATATCCCAGCAGACCTCTTGGACTTGCCATCTCAAACTTTGGACATCATCCTAGAGATGGACTAGCTAGCCAAATATCAAGGAATGATAGACTGTGCTAATAGGAAGGTAGTACTCACCAAGTACCCTAGGAAGGAAATAAAAGTTAATGTGGATCGCCCCTCTTCGAGTCGCGAATCCATCACCTGGAAGCAAGGTCATTAGGAGAAACACCGGTAGTTCAAGATTACCCAGAAGTCTTTCTAGAAGAGCTACCACGCATGCCGCCAGATAGGGAGATAGAAATTGTAATCAACCTAAAAGCCTGGGACCGCTCCAATTGCTAAGAGACCATACTGAATGACAGTAGCTGAAAAAAAAATCAAATTGAGGATCTCCAAGCCAAAGGATTCATTAGACCCATCTCATCCCTGTGGGGTTCCCCTGTATTGTTTGTCAAAAAGAAGGATGACACCGCCAGATTATGTGTGAATTACAGAGCCCTCAATGGAGCAACCACTCCGAGCGAGAGGCAACCTAGGAGCGAGAGGATCAGCTTAGAGCTGACTTTCCCTTTCTTTTTCCAAAGTAGTGGAATCTCGGGGTCGAGATTCATTTTAAGGGGGGTGGGATCTGTAACACCCCATTTTCAAAATCTGGCCTAATGTAAAATTCAAATGTATGTTAATGAATTTCAAAAGCGTTTATTCTCAGTTGCTTATTCCTTTTTGGTATTCAAAAGAAATTCCAAGCTGTCCGTAAATAATTTAAATTGAAAACCTTGTTTTACCTCCAAAGAAATAAATCGAGTTAATCCTTTAAATCAAGATTTTGAATTTTACCTCAAGGATTAGAGGATTCAGGAGTCTAAGATTTGTGAAGAATATATATATATATATATATATATATATATATATATGTATATATGTATATGTATATATGTATATATATATATGTATGTATGTATGTATGTATGTATGTATGTATGTATGTATGTATGTATGTATGTATGTATGTATGTATGTATGTATGTATGTATGTATGTATGTATGTATATATGTATGTATGTATATATACATACATATAAGCATATATATACATATGTGTATAGGCTAAATTGAAGGAAAGTCTTCCCAGCCACTCCTGGCCGTCCACCCCCTTTCTCATTTCATCAGAGCCGCCCCTCTCATCCTTCTCCTTGGCCGCCGCCCCTCTCCCTCGGCCTGCCGCAGCTCATCGCCACCCTTCCCTCAACCACCCGCGGCGGCCATTGATGGCGGCGTCAGACCTCGTCTTCAGCACCGCCCTCGTCTTCAGCGCTCAACCGCAACATCACCTCCCGCGCGACCCCCGCCAGCGCTGGCCTCGCCCCGCCGTGCACGCCACAACGCCGGTCCCCACCCGTGAGCTGCGCCGCCGTGGTACGCCCCGGGTCACGCCCGTCGTGTCGTCCTCGCCCAGCTGCCTGCGCCACGTCTCATCCCCTGCGACCGTCTGTCGGGACCCCGGATTTCCGAACCCGGACCCTCTGTGTATTACCGCACTAGTCCCAGATCAAAGCTAGTGCACACAGTCAAACAGTGATGATTCGTAACCAACAACGCTTTATTACAATAATTGAGAGTACAGACCGAAAGGTCTCTTATTACAACTGAGGTTTCAAGACCTCACACACACACAAAACACAGCGGAAGCAGAAATAAATCCAGTGAAGACCCATCAATACGCCACAGGCAATTGACTGGGGAAGCGCGACCTAGAACTCCGGGAAGCCTTCATCGAATCCACACGCGAAGTAGTCGTAGTCTGCCTCCTGAGCTTCGTATTCTTCTGAGATTTATTTTTGAGAGCAACGCGTGAGTACATAAAGTACTCCGCAAGTCTTGGGAAAAATGCATAGATGCAAGGCTTAACAAAGGAAGGCCATATAGTTCTTTTGCACAAATCAATATTTTAAATTCAATTACTACTAATTATTTTCGAAGGCATCAATTTAATGAAGTAAATGTTTTAACAGAATTAACTTTCTAGTGAAGGTTCCAACTACCAACACTTGCTAACCAATTACAATTGGTCAAGTTTTAAACTGCGGGTTCCATCCACCCTCTCTGGCTCCATCCGCCAGGATTCCCTTCCGAGAGTTCCCTCCACCCTCGGAATACAAAACTTTTGATTTTAAAACAAAGCCAGAAATCTACCATGTGAATGCATTCCTTGCCCACCCTTGACCGTGGGCACGGCTATTCGAATAGTTTTACACTCTGCAGAGGTTGTACAACTTTACCCACAAGAGATAAATTATCCTAAAAGTCAACACGCTTCCTTTGGCATGAGACCCAGATAAAATACCACAAAGCCTTTACCTTATTCTATTCTAGCAAGATACCACCCGCTGAGGTTTCACCGCAGAAGGGTTAAATCCGCCCAATCTGAAGCCCCCTCTTGCGCCATATGAGTACAGTAAATCCCTGTCCCTCACTGTGAATAACCAGTCCATCCCTGGCATCCACTTTCCACTGGTGGCACCTAAACTAGACTATCATAAGTTAGTCAGCTAGGTCGTACCCATATAGCAATGCACATAATTTAAAATATTTTAAAAACATTTCAAAAGCATAGGCTCAAAATGATCAAAGGAGACTTGCCTTCTTGTGCACTGGTTGGCCCCTCTTGCTGCGGTTCGACAAACTCTTCGGCGATGTCGGGTTCTACGCGCGAAACGATAAAACAAACAAAACAAATTCAAATAAAATTCAAATGAACTCCAAAAACTGTAAACCCAGAACCAAAAGATAGAGATCAATTTTAGATGAATTTAGGAAAACAAATCGGGTTGATCGGAGTTCGGAGGAAGGAGAACGAGCGATCTAAAGTTTGCCGGGGCGAGAAAATGCTGGAAATTCACAGATGTTACTGTTCATCCAAGAACAGTACTTTTGGCGAGAAGGCTAGCGCTGGCGAGAGGAGGCATGGAAGGTGAATCTAACTAGCAAAATGGGTTGCTAGGGACCCAAGGCACACATAGGAACTGACGGCACGCCAAACGGAGACCGTTGATGGCACGGGCGGCTACAACGACATGGGTAGGAGAGATGAATAAAATCCGGGCATGGAACATGGAGAATTAGGGTGAGCACGGGCTAGAACACGGCTTGGCAAAGCTAGGAAAATTGTTGGCTCGGCCAAAGACCCACCGGAGATGTCGCAAACGGCGTTTGAACGACATCGGGAAGGAAAAGGAAAAACTTAATATCTTCATGCTCGGTGAACGAAATCTAAAACTATTTGGAGGGTAGCTACCTGGGATGGTTTGGCACAAAGTGACGCGAACGGATTGGTGAAAACATCACCGGGTAGATGGGGACACGAGATGCCATTGACGGCCATGGCGAGGTTCGGAGGCGAAAATTTGTGGAGGCTTTCTGGGGAAAAGGGAGTGAGCACGGCGTAGAACGCGATGAGACAAGTCTAAAAAAAATTACGGCAAGGGATAAAGCTTACCGGAGGCGATGAATCGACGTCGGGAAGCGCTCTTGACCTAGATTGGGGAAAACTCGATTCCGGGAGATTGGCTGCACCAAAACCAAATTAACTTGGCAAGAAGGTAGATGGAAACTGATGGCACAATGTGACGCGAAAGGATCACAGAAAAACTCACCGAATAGCTCGAGACGCGACGAGCAAATTCGGGACCGAAGGGCCTCGATGCCGACGGCGTCCTGAGCTTTGAGGGACTTGCCACGGCTTGGGATGAGTTTAGAGGGGTCAAGGGGTCCTATTTATAGGCTTGGAAGGGGTAGAAACCGGCTCCAATTCGCGGATTTCGGTTTAGAGTCCGTTTTGGAAAATAGGAGATAAAAGACAAACGGATGAACGAAATGGAAAGAGGTCAATTGGGATGGATTCATTGCGTGATTTGGCACAACTTTCCTTTTGAGAGGATATTGAGATAAGGTCCGGATTGGAAGTTATGAAGAGAGAGAAAATCGGAAGGAACTGTACAGTTGAAGACGCATGAACAGTACCGCGCGGGTACTGTTCATTCTCTCTCCTCTTTCTTTTTTTTGGAAATTTCAAATTGAGCTCAAACAAACTCCGAAAAATCCAAGAAAATACAAAAAAATTCCTTGTGACACAAGGAATACAAATAAAATATTTTTGGCAAATGTTAATATTTAATTTAATCATATTAAGTATTTTTATTTAGTAAAAATTCCAATTAAGCTTTAATTAATTCCGAAAAAATTCAAATGGTGAATTTTATTTTTAAAAGCTTCAAAAAGGCTCTGAAAATCAGGATGTTACAAATCTACCCCTCTTAGAAAGAATCTCGTCCCCGAGATTCGGACGGAATAGGAAAAAGAAAGGAGAAGGAAACTCGGCCCTTAGGTCCTCTTCATGCTCCCAAGTTGCTTGACTTCGAATGGTTGCTCTTCTGCACTTTGTGGAATTTTATGGTCATGCTTCTTGCGTGGCATTCAGTTTCCTTCATGATTCTATCTTGTTGTTCGATGCTCTGAAGTATTCCATTAACTGAGAAATATGGAAGACAACAACAAATCGGACTGGTACATCTTTAGTCGCCTACAAGCTTTGGGTTAACTTCAATTGCCCTTATCATATCGATTAATTCAGTATTCCACCAAAAGGGCTTAACTTCCGCAAGTGTTCATCCGAGAGAGACATAATTATTTCAACTCTTCAAAATTCTTGGTTCCAAAAGCATATACCACAATTGCACCTTATTGATTTCGACAAGTAATCTCATTAACTTTTAGTCTCTGCTCTAATTTGAATCGACGTCAAACCATATAATTTTTCTAACAAGAATCCAATAACATTGTAGTTTGTGATTTCCACCAATTGTTTTATGATCATTATCTAATTCAACAAATCCATAGCTCTGATCAAATTATAAGATTAATCCAACCTTTTAGTAATCATCGATCAAGTTTAAGATCATCTAAGCCATAATTTAATATTCATTAATCCACCAATATCAATCTCTTGATAACCATCATTTTGGTTCCACCAAATTTGAATGAATTCGAATACCTCAATTAATTCTTATCGGACAATCTCTCAATTAATTCTTATCGAACAATCTATCTCCCATAATTAATTTAAATCCTCCAGGTTATCCATTTGAACATCCTTAAATGATCTAGTTAATCCCATTAGTTAAAATCCAATTATCTAACAATGATCTATTAAATCCACCAATTCAAATTGACATATCAAAGTCTACTTTGCAATGATAAAATTAATCCACCAAGATATCTAAGTGTATTATCTTCTGGAATTCCACTAGTATCCACTCATCATCAATAGGTCCACCAAACTCTGATAATCAAGTAACTCCACAAAATTCATCTACTCTTCATGATTAAACCAAATCACCCAAAATTGATATAATAAATTATTTATGATAATTCAACTTCTTAATCTTTTAATCTCCCTTTACTGGATCAATCTCTTAATACTAATTCTCCAATGATCACAAATAATCCCTCCAACAAAATCTTGTTTTACATCCAATTGCTCCTTTCAATCCTAGATAATAAATCCAAGGCAAAGTTTAGACTCTTCCCATGATCTAATTAGCTCTCCCAAGTTTACTATTGTACTCATTCTCCATGATCTATTTAATCCACAAGTATTGCTTTCTTCACATTTATTCATAATCAATTGGTATCTACAAATATACCTTTGTTTTTCTCAATTCATTCAATCTTGTCAATTATAAATCCAAGATATATCACTCTAGCAACAATTCTCCAAATTACCTATCTTAACATGCACTAATTATGACGACTTTCCCGACAAGAGTACTTTCCATAAATTTGTTGTCTTCCATATACTCTAGGTCTCCAAGGATTCTCCAAACTAGGACGGTGGTGAAAGGATTGAAGTTTGCATTATTGCGGTAACTGGGGTTAGCAAAAGATAAGAGGGAAGTAGCACAGGTAAGAGATTAGGGGGAAACTAAACACCATCCCAAACAAACACACAAGAGAGAAGCAAACAAAGACTTGGAAGAAACTTAGCTTGAAATCAAAATAGTTTTTTTAAGATAACTGTACTACAAGTATACAAAGACTTGGTACAGTCCACCTAACACACAAGCAAGTAATATATAAGCGTTCTAAAATCGTAAGACTTTACTTGGGTACTACAACTAAAGAACTAGTCCTCGCTCCTTCATGATGACGCGCTTCTCCAAGTGCTTCTTAGACGCAACTTCACTGAGCCGTCTATAGAAATTACAAAGGAAAGGGGTACAATTACCATTCCAAAAAGGAAATAAGCAGATAGATAAGGGAGAATGCCATGACGAAGGTAAGGATAGAAAGACAAGAAAAGACAAAGATAGCACATTATTAAATTTTTATTTTATAAAATAAATTTTGAAGCTCTTCTTTTAACGACCATTCTAACTAGGTCACGTCTTACAGTCAAATTGGCTCTGATACCATCTCTGTCGGGACCCCGGATTTCCGAACCCGGACCCTCTGTGTATTACCGCACTAGTCCCAGATCAAAGCTAGTGCACACAGTCAAACAGTGATGATTCGTAACCAACAACGCTTTATTACAATAATTGAGAGTACAGACCGAAAGGTCTCTTATTACAACTGAGGTTTCAAGACCTCACACACACACAAAACACAGCGGAAGCAGAAATAAATCCAGTGAAGACCCATCAATACGCCACAGGCAATTGACTGGGGAAGCGCGACCTAGAACTCCGGGAAGCCTTCATCGAATCCACACGCGAAGTAGTCGTAGTCTGCCTCCTGAGCTTCGTATTCTTCTGAGATTTATTTTTGAGAGCAACGCGTGAGTACATAAAGTACTCCGCAAGTCTTGGGAAAAATGCATAGATGCAAGGCTTAACAAAGGAAGGCCATATAGTTCTTTTGCACAAATCAATATTTTAAATTCAATTACTACTAATTATTTTCGAAGGCATCAATTTAATGAAGTAAATGTTTTAACAGAATTAACTTTCTAGTGAAGGTTCCAACTACCAACACTTGCTAACCAATTACAATTGGTCAAGTTTTAAACTGCGGGTTCCATCCACCCTCTCTGGCTCCATCCGCCAGGATTCCCTTCCGAGAGTTCCCTCCACCCTCGGAATACAAAACTTTTGATTTTAAAACAAAGCCAGAAATCTACCATGTGAATGCATTCCTTGCCCGCCCTTGACCGTGGGCACGGCTATTCGAATAGTTTTACACTCTGCAGAGGTTGTACAACTTTACCCACAAGAGATAAATTATCCTAAAAGTCAACACGCTTCCTTTGGCATGAGACCCAGATAAAATACCACAAAACCTTTACCTTATTCTATTCTAGCAAGATACCACCCGCTGAGGTTTCACCGCAGAAGGGTTAAATCCGCCCAATCTGAAGCCCCCTCTTGCGCCATATGAGTACAGTAAATCCCTGTCCCTCACTGTGAATAACCAGTCCATCCCTGGCATCCACTTTCCACTGGTGGCACCTAAACTAGACTATCATAAGTTAGTCAGCTAGGTCGTACCCATATAGACTTGTGGTTGTACGGTTAATGCTCAGTTTGGACAAACACAAGCGTCGGTCCTTAATTGACTAGGGTGGAACATACACTTAACAAGTTCTCGTGCTTACTGCACCAACCCAAACAGCCATCCACCCTAATCTAAACCAACTTTCACATTTTTATTTTATTTTAAAGATTCAGTGGCAACTCCAATTACCACTACACTTTGTAAACACAAGACTATTACAATAAATCATAATTTCCCATTTTCAAGATTTTCCAAAGGATATTAGATAGCATGACTAAGCATTATTCTATCATTCTAATATTCACAAAGATTAATAGTAATCTCATTATTGAGACAAAGGAAGTTCTAGGGTGACAAGGTACATGGCAATCAATATCAAATGAGGGCATAACAAAGTTGGAGTAACTAATTCCTAAAGACTTGAACTAGTGACTTTATGTAAATAGCAATGCACATAATTTAAAATATTTTAAAAACATTTCAAAAGCATAGGCTCAAAATGATCAAAGGAGACTTGCCTTCTTGTGCACTGGTTGGCCCCTCTTGCTGCGGTTCGACAAACTCTTCGGCGATGTCGGGTTCTACGCGCGAAACGATAAAACAAACAAAACAAATTCAAATAAAATTCAAATGAACTCCAAAAACTGTAAACCCAGAACCAAAAGATAGAGATCAATTTTAGATGAATTTAGGAAAACAAATCGGGTTGATCGGAGTTCGGAGGAAGGAGAACGAGCGATCTAAAGTTTGCCGGGGCGAGAAAATGCTGGAAATTCACAGATGTTACTGTTCATCCAAGAACAGTACTTTTGGCGAGAAGGCTAGCGCTGGCGAGAGGAGGCATGGAAGGTGAATCTAACTAGCAAAATGGGTTGCTAGGGACCCAAGGCACACATAGGAACTGACGGCACGCCAAACGGAGACCGTTGATGGCACGGGCGGCTACAACGACATGGGTAGGAGAGATGAATAAAATCCGGGCATGGAACATGGAGAATTAGGGTGAGCACGGGCTAGAACACGGCTTGGCAAAGCTAGGAAAATTGTTGGCTCGGCCAAAGACCCACCGGAGATGTCGCAAACGGCGTTTGAACGACATCGGGAAGGAAAAGGAAAAACTTAATATCTTCATGCTTGGTGAACGAAATCTAAAACTATTTGGAGGGTAGCTACCTGGGATGGTTTGGCACAAAGTGACGCGAACGGATTGGTGAAAACATCAACGGGTAGATGGGGGACACGAGATGCCATTGACGGCCATGGCGAGGTTCGGAGGCGAAAATTTGTGGAGGCTTTCTGGGGAAAAGGGAGTGAGCACGGCGTAGAACGCGATGAGACAAGTCTAAAAAAAATTACGGCAAGGGATAAAGCTTACCGGAGGCGATGAATCGACGTCGGGAAGCGCTCTTGACCTAGATTGGGGAAAACTCGATTCCGGGAGATTGGCTGCACCAAAACCAAATTAACTTGGCAAGAAGGTAGATGGAATATGATGGCACAATGTGACGCGAAAGGATCACAGAAAAACTCACCGAATAGCTCGAGACGCGACGAGCAAATTCGGGACCGAAGGGCCTCGATGCCGACGGCGTCCTGAGCTTTGAGGGACTTGCCACGGCTTGGGATGAGTTTAGAGGGGTCAAGGGGTCCTATTTATAGGCTTGGAAGGGGTAGAAACCGGCTCCAATTCGCGGATTTCGGTTTAGAGTCCGTTTTGGAAAATAGGAGATAAAAGACAAACGGATGAACGAAATGGAAAGAGGTCAATTGGGATGGATTCATTGCGTGATTTGGCACAACTTTCCTTTTGAGAGGATATTGAGATAAGGTCCGGATTGGAAGTTATGAAGAGAGAGAAAATCGGAAGGAACTGTACAGCGAACAGATCGATCGCGCTGGAGGTTGAAGACGCATGAACAGTACCGCGCGGGTACTGTTCATTCTCTCTCCTCTTTCTTTTTTTTTTGGAAATTTCAAATTGAGCTCAAACAAACTCCGAAAAATCCAAGAAAATACAAAAAAATTCCTTGTGACACAAGGAATACAAATAAAATATTTTTGGCAAATGTCAATATTTAATTTAATCATATTAAATATTTTTATTTAGTAAAAATTCCAATTAAGCTTTAATTAATTCCGAAAAAATTCAAATGGTGAATTTTATTTTTAAAAGCTTCAAAAAGGCTCTGAAAATCAGGATGTTACACCGTCGAACAAAGCGACGTCCTTCGCATTCAATTTGCGCCCAACAACCCTCCGGTGGCCGCGCCTGCACTATAGCCGCACGGCGATGACGACCCTCACGCTCGGCACCATGCCGCTCTGCCCCCCGGCTCCGCACCTCTCTTCCCCGGCTCTATAAATGGGCGTCAGAGCTCCATTTCACCGCCCGACCGAAGCGCGCCCAGCCACCGCCTCCTCTGCCTCTGGTGCGCCGCCGGCAAACCCCGCCGCCAAGCACCGTCGGTCGACACTCGGCCCCCTGAGTCTCTCCCCGCGCTCCCCACTATCCCCTCTCCCTTCTCCCCGGCCTAATCGTCCTCTCCTCCTCTGCAGGCCGCCGCCGACCTCGTTCATCCCCCACCGCCGGCGTTGGGTCTCCCCGGTGAACCACGAAGCCCCGGGCCCATTCCTCGCGTGTGAAGCGTCAGCAGGACCCCGGGAACCCACCCCTCGCCTCGCCGGACCCCGCCTCCCTCCCAGGCGAGCCGCCACCGTGGTCTTCCTCGCCGCCAAGCCCCTCTCCGCCGCCAGCCCGCTCGGCTCCACCCCGGCAGCCGCTCGAGCTGTAGGTGAGCTCCATGACGCCCCGAGATGCTCCCATGCGGAGGAATCGAGTTTCCACGACCCGAGGCGCCGGCGCCTTGCTCCCCTGCTCCGACCACCGCTCTACTCGCCGCCAGCCACCGTCGCAGCGAATCAGACCGATTCCTCTCTCCTCGGGGTGCGCGTCGGGTCGTGTGGCCCATTTTGGTTGGCGCCACCGCGTCTCCGTGCTCCCTCCGCCGCCGGATGGCTTCGCTCTCCTCACGGCCGGGATGAGCTAGAACGAAAGAACCTCCAGTGCAATAATATTGCTAATGAAATACCTGTCCTAACCGGCCATTAAAGGGTGTCTTAATTCGACCAATTAAAAATAATGACACCACTAATGAGGGTCCGCCGCCGGCTGCAGTAATTAGCGTGCATCATTTAATTCCTTTCGGACCCACATGTCAGCAACTCATACCCTCTCTCCCCTTTTATTTTCTATATTTTCAGGATTTTAAAACTTGGAAATGCTATAACGTTCTAACCCTAACTCCGAATTTGACGAAACCAACTTCTAATTTTTTTTCTAAAATCAAGACCTGTCTAATGGTTCTGGTTTGGTTCAGTTTTGAGTTCATTTGTGCTTTGATTTATTTTATTTGGTATTTACTTGCTTCCGTTCTCGTTTGTGTTGTCTTTTTTTTCCGGTACGATCTCCCGAGTAGAGTTCGAAGGCGCGAACGAGCCCCCGCTTGAAGCAGCACAAGACCCCCAAGCTTTCAATCCAGGCGAGTCAATACTTTGATCATTTTGCACCTATATTTTATGTGAAACTATGTTCATTTAAATTATGAAAACATGCATGCTTTACTTTATACACAAGTGTATGTCACTCTTAAGGTAGCTAACAACCTTATGTCTACCCAATAATAAGATACCCCACCAGTAACATTTGAACTCACATGATCCTTGTCGCCCTAGAGATAAAATATAACTATGATAGTTATAAGTCATATTACTGCCATGCTGGCCATGTCAAGTCCAGGGGCAATAGTAGTCCTGATAATCATTCTTTACTCATGGAAAACTAGTTTTGGGACAGTCATGGGATGTACGTGGCTGAATATTTATGTTAAATTGTGATATGCTTCTCAAAACCCTAAAAATCTGCTAAACCTGTCTGGGCGGGTGGTAAGAGTGGTTGGTGCAGAAGTAGCACGAGAACCCGTGGTTTGTGGTAAGAACCGCCTGGACAGATTAAGGACTAAATCTTGTGATGACCTCCCGGTGTAAAACAGTACAACCACAAGTCTATAATGGGTACGACCTAGCTGATTAACTTGCAAGGGTTTAGTTCGGATATCACCAGTGGTAAGTGGGTGCCAGGGTGTACTGGTTACTCACAGTGAGGCACAGGGATTTACTGTACTCGCACGGCGCCAGAGGGGGCTTCTGACTGTGGTGGATGTAACCCCTCAGCGGTGAAAGCTCAGCGGGTGGTGTCTGGCTAGATCGGAGTAAGGTAAAGGCTTTGTGATAAATTATCTGGGACTCATGCCTAAGGAAGCATGTTGGCTATTAAGATAATTCATCTCTTGTGGTGAAAGTGTACAACCTCTGCAGAGTGTAAAACTGTTCGAATAGCCGTGCCCACGGTCAAGGGCGGACATGGGAACTTACTCGAGATAGTTCTATTTCAAAACTTTTGAGGTTGGGAATAAGAAAACCGTCAGGCGGATGTAACCTGACTTTGATAATTTTCCCTGGAGGGATGTACTCCAGTGTTGGTATTAAGGTGGAAGTAACCTGCTGCTCAAAATTAAGCATTGGTGGATGGAACCATGAAATTGGTGGATGTAACCTACCCCGCTTTGATTACTGCACAATTTCAAACTCCTTAAAACATGATTTGTAAAATGCTAAGTCATAGGAATTTTAATTATGATTATTCCAAAAGTCACATTTAAGAAAATAAAAGAACCCGAGCCATCCTTGTTTAGCCTTGCATCTATATTTATATGCATTCTGTGTGTTGGCTCGCGGAGCACGGTTGATTGTGCTCATTCTCGCTCTTAACCCCCTTTCAGAAGCTATGAATCAAGAACACTACGCCTACCATGAGAATCAGGATGCCGACGGCAATGAAGATGGTGGATATTAGATTAGGCTTCGGTAGTCTTGCCTCTCGCCTCAGTCCAGTTGACCAGGCTAGTTTTGGTGGGTGCATCCGTTATTAGTCAGATCCCTTATTAATAGCGGTAGTACTCAGGTTTATTTGAACTCTGGTATTGTAATGTATGGTTTTGTCGTGTACGAAATGATGCAGCATTGTATCTGTGAGCATTATCTACTGATCCATTTAATAATACAGTGTTATCACAGAGGATTCCAAGTAGAAAACTTGGGGTCCGACACATACCCATCTCTGACACAGTATCAGACATGGAAACGGCAGAAAATGGATGTATCCGTGCTTCATAGATCCGTACATGTTCATTGCCAGTGTACAATATTGGAACATACAGCTGCAAAGAAAATCGGGCACTTGATTAAGCCAACTGCATCGTTGCCTGGCTCTAGAAGCCTGTTTAGCGCATAAATGAGCAGCCAGGTTACAATCCCAATGAGCAAATATCAATTTAAACACCAAGAAGCTCCTAGCCTCCTAGTAAGCCTATGAACTTTGGAGAAAATAGCATCAAACGCTGAATTGAGTGGTGTAATATAAATTTAACTGATTTAAGTGGCATATCCCCGAATGCCCTCTTGGCATATGACATATCATCAATTTTCCATTGATTGAGACCTTTCATGAGCCTATGGTCATGGATGACGAACGGCGGCGTAAGAGCACTTGAGCAGACATGACGGTCAGATGTACATAACTGGCCCTCACAAAAAGATATTACACATAATTGGAACTAATTTAGCCTATTATAGGGCAATCAGTGCGGTAGTCTAACCATTGGGATATCTAATTAAGCCTAGCCTTAATACTCCCTCTATTATTAGCCGGAGATTTCCGGGAGCTCACCCTGCCACATCACCTTTTTGTGAAAAAACCCCCACATTTTTGGAATTATGTATGAGTTTTTACTTTTTCCAAAAAAGCCCTTTAAAATTACATATAGGTCCTTATTTTTTTTAAAAAAAAAGCTCTCTTTTTTCCTGTAAATATGTACAGATTCTTACATTAAGTTTTTCGCATACACCGTAATTACATACGGTTCATTGCTTTCTGTTTTTCGCATATTGGCTCTTGCGACGCAGCGTAGCACACTCTTTTACTTTCGTTCACGTTACAGCTAACATGGCGTGGCACCGTGTTTCTACAACTAGTCTATACCAATGCTGAGTGCAAAATAAGAGACAAGAAAGTGCCACGTCATCACATTTGGTCTGAACCATCCAATTTGCATCAATGGACGCAAAATGCATCAATGCACATTAGCTCTTAAAGTGTGGACCCCACTGCAAACTTCTATACGCCTCTCATCTCTTATATGGTTATAATATACCTATATCTTTCTTGACTGCAAATTCTATCTTGCAGGAGTGTCATATTTATAATATACCTAAATATGCATTGCGGTCATATTTACTAGCAAAAGCAGGAATTGTAAACTTAATCTTCGATGGTTAATGCATTATCACATACCTCTCGCTGATTTTTACCCATACCTCATCGATTATGGCATAGTCAACGGCGATCTTGATCTTCTGAACCCTCAAATTTTGTATCAGCGACATATTTCTCTCCAACATCTTCCTCCTCATCCGCCGAAACGCGAACGGGGGGTAGTGCACGGCGAGAGGAGGGTGCTTATTATTGGCTACAGCTGACCTTCCTTGCTTGAGGTGTTCAATGCATGTGCGGAGCACCGCAATGTTGTCATTGACTTGATCCAAAGCTTGGTGAATGTTCTCGCCATGCCTGCTGAGCAAGCGCTCAAAGTGTTGTATGATCCCTCTTGTACAAGGTGAGGGGTCATGCACTATCTTGCTCCATAGAATCATGTGATCATGCCATGATTAGTAAGTAGCAAACAAAAAACTCACAAAATATGTTAGTTCCTATCACTATTAGGTATTGGGGTGAATCAATCACACATGCTCAAGCTCTTATCAAGCTCTTGGAAGTTCTCACCAATGCAAACAGGTAGCATAACCGGTGGCTGGTTCATGATAACTTGACTCAAGTGATAAGTAGAGCGATTGCGAGCATGGCGTGACCTGTTTGGTTGGTAGAAAAGTAGAGCTTGGACAGGCTTAATATATAGCAAGGAATAACAATAATCAATTCCAGAAATTGCACTACCTGAAAATCAGTCCAAAGTATCCGTCTAAATTACTAGCCCAAACTAGAACTCAGCCCTAGATCAAGGAAGCAATAACGGACAGCACAAAAAGGCTATAAATTACAAAGATGCAATTTCTGATATTTTTTATAATAATCAGTGCAACTCTTTTATTTTTCACTTGCCTTCTTTTTTTGAAATCAGTGTGGCTCTTTTGTTTTGCACTTGCCCCCTCTTTTTAATATAGACTACGTACACACTAAATTAGGGACTAGAAACAAAGATTACGTGATTTGGGATCATAGAAAGATGCAAACTAGACAACGACAGAATGGCAAAAATAGGTATTGAAACTTCAGAGGTCATTTTGAGGCCCTAAATGACTTTTTTGGGTGTTACACTTTTTCTAGAGCCTCACAAGGTGAATTAGACCCATCCTTATGGATTTTTTGATCTACCTTCTCGTTAGCTTTTCCAACGAGCACTTGAACACCCACAACAAAGTCCATTTGCAAAAGTTATGGCTGTTTTTCTGAACGCTGTGTAAGAATTTCAACCAACAATCGGATTTGCGTAACAAATCGCAAGAGACTCCCAACAATATCAAACTGAATACAAACCTAAGCCTAACTAGACCGAGAATAGATCAGACCAGCAACTAGAGTCAAGGATGGACTCAAATTCAACACAGCAAACCAAAAATTGAAAATTGCGAAGGTTGAAGTGTTTCGAACAAGGGGAAAATCGAACGCAAAATATTTTTGCAGGCTATTTTTTTGGATGCTAGGTATGAAAATGAAATGAATGTACTAAATTATCACTGGTAATCTGAGGCTCTAATACCATCTGATGGGGGCTTTGGTCCTGATCTTCCGATGAAATGATAACTACAATTTTTGTGGAGGTGACTTTGACGACGTAGGCTACCTTCGAACATGACCAACATGCCAGGCAATCGCTAAACTACACCCAAAGTCATTATCAACTATGCCAAGAATGCGGTTGACCTGAACACGACGTTTAATTCCTGCAAGCAATTGAAGAACAAGATGAAAAGCAATATGAAATTACAGGTAATAGATGAATGCTTGAATTGATGAGGTAAATGTGGCACAAACATGGGTATATATGAGAGAGGGGTTAGGGGATGGCAGCCAGGGGGTGGATGTGCGCCCGTAGGAGGTACAAGACCTGTGGACCCAACTGGAGGCAGCGCAGCACCTTGGATTTGGATTCAAAATCAGCCCCAAATTGTTTTTGTGAATATGGTGTGCACAAAAGGAATTTAAAGGTGAGGCTAGATCCATTGGAAAGAGGACGAGATAAGCTTTCCATCATGTACTCATACACCTGAAACGGAGTTCGTTTGCAACTTCTACATACATTTGAAGTTAGTGCTGTCTCTAAAGGCTGAATTGGATTTCAGAATGTGTTCTATTGGAACTCTTCCTTGACTTGGAACCAAAGTGACATAGGGACCTTCCTTGTACCATGCTTGCACAAGCTTCTCTTCATGTTGTAATCCTCCTTGTGCTTGATAAGTTCCTGAGTAAAAGAACAACATATGCATTAGGTAGCATTCTATTCTCTATTGCACAATTATGCATTCTTGGGAACAAGTTCACCTGATATTCATAAAGATATCGAGAGACAAATTCTATATAGTTCGACTAAGGGCCTATTTGGTAGAGCTCTAGATTCTGATATTTCAGCTCCCGCTCCTGATTCTCTAAGAATCCACTCCTCTGAGACTCTGGAGTTGGCTGAGGGAAGTGTTTGGTTAGGAGGTTAGCTTCCAAAATCCTAAAAGAGCGGATTGGTGGAAAAAAAGTCCATGCTACCCTTGGTTTTCACACTTCAAGTCTATTTGGTTCTTACTCCTTTCTACTTGTACACAATTTTTAAAATTTAATTTCAAATTCCTCATGACTGAGTTAATTTGAATGTCATAGCAAAATTATTGCAACCAAGTTCACTCAATTGGCAAAAAAACATTATGAAAACTTCAGTAACAAAATACACAATCATCTAACAATGCTTTGTAGATGTGAAGTGAGAGAAAATTGACTGAACTATGTGAAATCTCATGCAATAAACTGATCCAGTTCTACCCAAGAATCAGTTTCACAACTCAACCAAGGACAATATCTAATCCTTGCGACTGACTTTTTTTACAATTGTATACAGAATTTTGAAAACGCTTTACAATCGTAACATCCATATAACACATGTTTGTTCAACTGAACGAACTGAAGAGGAATCAATATGAAAACAATTATAGTGTTTTGGTTTCAGAATTTACACAATTTTAGATGTAGTTCAACCAATTCGACAATGCCCTTTGAAAGTTTATGCATCTCCAAAAATTTATACACTGAACTTTGACTCGTTGTACAATTATGTCAAAAAAAGATCTCTAAACACAATGACAACTCTGAATAAAAACAACTAATATAGCAAGTAAATATGAATGAATTGAAGCTTGTTTGGTACAATTTCTAAACTAGGATGTGATGATACTCATTCACAACAAGTGCTTCATGCTGTTTGGTACACCTAGATGTTACAACCATCACATTTCTAGCTGCATAAAAACTCATCTATCAATAATTAACATCACTTATGACCAGTTCAACTAGAGTAATTGCCAATATATACATCACTGTCGTTAAAATAAACCAAACAAAATTGAACTACCAATGTATACATCACCACTGCTACATCAATCTAACTAGCATGAAAGGTAGAACCATTGCAGCCTCAAAAACCATAGCCATCTTAACATTCTCCTATTCAGTTTTTCCTTTAGAACCTCCATCCAGCCATCTTTCAGAACCTCCACCTTCCAAACCAAAGAAATTTCATAGTGTGCAAATATGAACATTTTACAAATTGTTGCAGTTACAACATTGCCTTAATACATTACTTTGAGTCTCACAGAGCTGATGGAAGATATTAGTAAATTAGCACATTGCTTCGATTCTTATAGATAACATTTTAGTAGGCAAAAAATTATAAGGGTTCCAGATCTTGACAAAGAAGAAGGGGATTAGTCTTTGGGAAGCAGCAAGAAATGGATTTGTATCGCGGCACACGCCATGAGGAGGACATCGTGGCCAGCGAGGTAGGGGATTGGGATTGGGCGCCGGCCGGAGTGCGCTCTTCAGTTTGGAGGCAGCCGCATCATGCCTTGTAGGGGGTGTTGCCTAGGTCACCGTGATGATCACTGAGGCGATCAGGAGGAGGAACAGTGATGTCGCCAAGGAAGATGCGGTCATCGGTGTTTGTTGTCATCACCAAGGAAGAGGAAGAGGTCAGCGACACACTTAGGGTTTGGGGCAGCGGTGGCAATGGTTGAGGGTGGCAGTACCATAACATGACAGAAGTAGCAGAGGCAGTGCTCGTGGGATGTAGGCCTTTGTCGCTGAGGACGCTTTTCGCTAGGGCTCATTGTCATCGCCGAGGAAGACAGCCGGCAATGAGGAACTTGAGTTCACCTTCTGCTCGCCCACCTGTGTTCGCGTCTTACGCCCGACTCTAGTGACGAATGGCTTGAAAGGATAGGGGAGAACTGAGGATAGGATAGGTATATCGATGGCACTTGCGGGTAATTTCAAAGAACTCTTGAGGGCATTCTTAAAACATGGGCCGCAACTCCCCACATGGAGCGACTTTGGGCAGGTTATAGTACAAAAATTGCTCCGAATCCTTGCTGATTCGGCTTTGAATTTACTTGAGTTTAAACTGTTTGGCTCAGCTCCTTTGGCTCCCAATGAGAATATAGGAACATGAGCTGTACCAAATAGGACGTAAGTGTGTTATGAAACGTAGTTGTGTTATGGCTGGAGCACTTGTATATATACCATAGTGCTACTTCCAGTACTACAAAAATGATCATCACAGATGGTTCAAAACTGTCATCGCAGACGGTTTTCTGAACTGTCTATATTTATGTGTCAGTGATAATCAGAGGTTATCATAGACGGTTTGTGAGCCGTCTGTGATAAAGACAACCTAGATGGTTTGTAACTAAAACCGTCTATGAAGAACACTATCACAGACGGCTTGAACCAAAAACCGTCTGTGATACTCACACATCATAGATAGTTGTAGTTATCAACCGTCTGTGATTAGCGAGTATCACAGATGGTTGGTATGTAGATCTGTCTGTGATAGTCCTTTATAGGCGGTTTATAGCACAAACCGTCTGTGATAGTTCATTCTATACCTAAAATTTTTTCTGTTTTTCTGGCTAGCCTCAAGAAATAATGTTACCTATGCCTTTTGAAAACAAGCAAATATAGTGGCAAACATAACAGCACATTCTATTTGCATTAATATTAGAATCCACCATTACAGCATAAGAGGATAACGAACCCAACTCTTGAACACGGTAATAATATATAAGAAACAGAGATCCTAGCAGACCGGATATCACCGGCAATGGAGAGATAGCAGTAGCGCCACCTTTATGGCATGACGGTGAGACTACATAAGACACTCTTACGATACTTACGACAAGAGTGTGTTATACAGTCGACCGTGGTGTCACAATGGAGGCGCTAGCTCACGGCGGTATTCAGCGTCGTTGAGAACAAACTGGATGCATCGGATGGCGGTAGCACCACCTTTGTGGCACAACGGTGAGACTGCATAAGACACTCTTACAATATTTACGACAAGAATGTGTAATGTAGTTGACTGTGATGTCACAACGGAGGCGCTAGCTCATGGTGGTGGTCGGCGTCATCGAGGGGAGGATGCAGGAAGCTAGCTAGTGGATGAACTCACACGTGATTGCCGATGGAAAGGTAGATGGGGAGTAATTAATAAGGGCCAAGCAGTGGGTGGAACTAGTGCCTACCATTCCATGTGGAGAAAATGGACGAGTGAGATCAAAATCCTAGTGGATATGCCATGGATCGGTGACGTGTCATTATCAGAGATGGTTTGTTATACGAACCGTCTGTGATAATACACATATCAGAGATGGTTCGTATAACAAGCCGTCTCTAGCAAGTCAAATATCAGAGACGGTTTGTTATTCGAACCGTCTATGATATTAATATCATAGATGGTTTGGTATATGAATCATCTGTGATAATGCTTAAATGTGCGTGCCCTAATCCAGCTCTTCTAAACTATCCTCTCACTCATCTTCTTCACCAAATTTCTCAATAACGATATCTAATATTCTTTTGATCTCCTTCCTCTCATCTATCCATCATGAGTTGTTTGGCCGCAACCTTACACAGGCGGTCAACAATTTACGTCTAGAGCAGCTCCTCCGCTCACGCCCTACTCTCCTTCCTCAACTCACTTCCATTCGTCAGCTGAACCTCATCATCCGCCGTCGACGGAGGTGTCTCATTGCCACTCAGGAAAGGGAAACCACCCTTAGCCTCGCCCTTCTCTACAATGTGCACAAAGCGGAAGAAGCTCTTGCAGCAGTGGAGAGACACATGGATAACATTGCCGATCAAGATGAAGCGGCCGATTCTGAGGAAGGTTATCATGGCATCCTCTTTAAGATAATGCGCCATGCTAATGATTTGCCCAGGCTAGAGGAGGAAGTAGAGAGGGTAAGGAAAATCTTCACGGCATTCGAGAACTCAGCGGTTGATCCTCTAACTTCAAAAGTCGAAGAAGAAGCATATGAAGCCTAGAAGACTAAGATCTGGGAATCTCTTTTTTTGGGACTTTTGTAATAAATTTGTCTTGAATTTGTCTCTCGTCTCAGTAGCTTCTGTAGTTCATACGACAAAGGATAAAACACAGATGGTTGTAAATAAAAACTGTCTGTGATAGTTTCATAGACGGTTCTAATTAAAAACTGTCTGTGATAATGCGTATATCACAGACGACTTTTAAACCTAACCGTCTGTGATAGTTTTAGAGACGGTTTTAGCCATGAACCGTCTGTAATAATTAAATTACAAACGGCTCCACATGAACCGTCTGTGGTGAGACGTCTAGTATAACTTGTTTTGTAGTAGTATTCTCAACTGTTTGATAGTAGCGTGAGTTTGTGCTTCCTGCAACTGCTTACCCTCTGCCGCCGCATTTTCCGTGGCTCCAAAACTCTAATGACCATTTCTTTGAAAAGAAAACTCAAGGACTAAGTCAATTGCTTCGATAGGGCGAGTTTGTTCACTTTCTACTCGCCGAGTTAGGCCCCGTTTGGCACAGCTCAGCTTCACTAGTGAAGCTGTTTTTTTAGATTCAGCTTCACGAGCAGCTTCACCGGTGAAGCTAAAGCTGTTTTAGAAAACTGTTTGGCAAAACAGCTTCACCAACAGCTTCATGCATGGCTGAGAGAGGTCAATTGTCCAAGATGCCCCTGTCTACCTGACTTGTTCTAACATTTGGAGTTGTATATTTGCATATGGTCATATGAATTAAAAAATAATATATTTGAATGAGTATGAATTAAAAAATTAAAATAATAAAATAATAAAAAATTTAAAATACGTGAACGGGAGAGAGCGGTGCGTACGCGAAAGAAAAAAGTGAACGGGATTTTTGTGAACTGAGCGGTGCGTACGCCTGAGGGAGAGAGTGGCAAATATGTGTAAATTTTTGTGAACTAGATGGGCATTCACTTCCTTGGAATATGGGCCTGAGGGAGAGAGCTGTGAAAAGCTACTTTTTTCAGCTTCACCTCTCCCTATTCCTTTGTGAGAGCACAAAAAAAGGAGCTTCATGGGTGAAGCTATTTGCAAAAAGGGTGTTTGGCAAAAAACAGCTCACAACAACTCATGAAGCTGTTGGTGAAGCTGTGCCAAACAGGGCCTTAGTTGCACACTCTCTTTAGCTATGTCAAATTGGTTCCCTGCTTTTTTTAGTCTAGTTAGTTTAATTGCGCACTTGGACGTACGTTGGTTCAGCAAGAAATTATTATTACTTGGGGGGCAACTGCTCGATAGTTTAGTTAAATCAGTGCAATTTTATTGAAAGTGTTATCGAAAAAAGGTAATTGAAAGATAAATTACATGACATTGCCTCTACCAAGACAAATTACTAGACTAGCTGGTTGCTCAAAGACTGAAACAACGTGGTTAGGGCATGTACAACCCACAGACGGATTGCTGTCTGCAAGTTCTTTCTATTTCACACACAGACAATTGAACAGACATCTTGTACAATGGGTCGTATATTTGACTGTCTGCAAACTGTTTAATGCATGCATGCAGCCATGATCAATCATGAATGTAATTCCTGTATACTATTGTGTTGCTTCTTGATACAAAACAGATCAAGCATAAATAAGATGAACATAATTACAATACCTATGAACCTAGCGGAGCCGAGCGTGAAAATCTGAACCCTACGTGCTAATCGCCTAGAATAGGGGCATGCAACGGCGAGAAGATATTGGGCACGCACTGCTTCATTCATATAAAAGCGTAGGTTGCAAAGCAGCCATACAAAAAGGTGTACATGAGGCATCACACCCAACCCCGGCATTACACTTGATCTGCGCCGTTTCCATTGCTCCGAGGAACCTCCTCGAGCCACCGGAGGAGGTCCCCCTCTTCACGCAGAGTCTGCCGCAACGCGATCTTGGCCGCGTCCTCCCCGACATAGCCCCAGATTCGATTATAGAAATTCTATACGGCTGGCTGGTTGAAGCGGATGGCGTCAGACATCACCCCGGGCTCGGCCAGCAGATCCAGCTAAGAGTCCGCCAGCTCGCTGACGTGTCCACATCCCCGGGCGCGAAGCAAAGCGAGGGCGAAGGAGGCACCCATGAAGCCGCAGTGATCACCGAAGGACTTGGCACTGCGGAGGGCGAGGTCTGAGCCCTCTTCGATCCATCCAAGTGTCTCCATCAGGTTTTTGGGGCCATGCGTAACTTCTGGTACATCGACGACAAGGCCCCGGAGGGCCCCTTCCAATGACTCCATCGCCCTCCATGCCGCCATGGACGCATTGTCCAGGGCCTCGGTCCTCTCTACAAGGGATGCAGCGAGTTGGGTCTTCTCCTCCTCTAGCACGGAGATTTGCTGAAGAAAGGCGGTGCGCTGGACCTCCTCTGTGGCGCGTTGCGCCGCCGCCACGGTGTCCTCCGCGTCGAAAGCCATCATCGCCTTTTCTGGCTCCAACCTCCGGATTTGCTCGTCCTTGGCAGCATGAGCATCGTCCGCAGCGCGAAGTTCGCTCTACAGCGGTCTCCGCTCGCGAACGCAAGTCTCCTCTAAGGCTTGGCTGAGGGCAAGAGTCTGGGAAAGACTGTGTGAGTTAGAAGGACCTCAGAAAGCGGCACAGGCCGTAAACCACTTACCCTTATCTCCGAGGCACCCAACGCAAGCGCCGGAAGGCCCCCCCGCACGTCGCCAGTGCCGGCACATCCAAGCTGCTGCCGACGCGCTCTGCAGCCTGGTTAAAAACGCGAAGCATCTCCGATCGCGGGATGAAGTCAAAGATGACGGGCCTCGGCCTAGCGGCTTTCGCAGCACTGGACATCCACGTTGTGTCCTGCATAACAAGGTCGACGACTTCGTGTGTACCTCCGTTGCTCGATCCTTGACCGCGTCCGGGAGACCTCGTCTCGCCTGATGTCGACGACGGAATGAGCGAGCAAATCAGAGAGATTTTCGCGAAGTCACGAGAGGAAAAGGAATCGCGCCTACCTTCGACACGCTGTACCATGGTACAGGGGGGCGCCCGTGTAGCTTCCATACGGGGTATGGGGGCTTCGTCGGCCCGAGGAGCGGCGCCTCCTCCCCCAGCCTCGCCGACCTCACAGGGCGCCAAGATCCCAGTGACTGCGCCAGCAACCCCGAACCGCCCCCTTACAGGCGGAGGCGACTGTACCCGGGGGCACTTCGCCCTCGGGGACGCGGGCCATCCTTCCTCAGCTGCTCCGAGTGTAGGCTGCAAATCCCCGATGGCCGTCGCAGGCCGCAAACCTTCGGTGGCCGTCGCAGGCGACGCCACCTCGTCTCCAGGGCCAACAGCACCGAGGCCTGTCGCCTCATCGCCATCTAAGCCCTCATTAGGGGTAACGTTCCCCCCGAACCGGCGGGTTCGGACCCGGCGCCGGCCGCGCCCCCCCCGTCTCGGTGATCCCTCCCACCGGCATGACCGACGGGCCGGGTGTCGTGGCCTCGACTTCGCTGTCGCCATCATGGTGGCTCGGGGCCTCCACCGGTACCGCGCGCTTGGGTACGCTAATCCCCAGGACCTCGCACACCCGGTTTATACACCCCTGTTTCGCCGAGGCGGTCGCGGCCTCCCGTAGCCTGTGCTCCCTGGCCGTGTATGGCCCGAGGAGCGCAACAACTGCGCGCTCTGCATCTTCTAGCCGGGGCACTATGCACAAAAATGGAGCACCATCCATAAGAAGTCATGTGATCATGCAAACGTGCACACATTCAACGGCCGAAGGACTTACAAGGAGCGGAGGGCCTCAGAAGGCAGGACACTGTCGGGTGGATGCCATCCTTCCGGACACTGCCCTGTACATCGTACTGCCACCGACCAGAGAGCGGTGCCGCCCCATACATGGTGAACTCCTCGGCAAGGTCACACATGTTGAACCGACGGGCGATACCGGCAAGCCTTCGCGCCTTCTGCGCGTCGTCGGCCATCGGCTCCACATCTGGCGAGCTGTTGAACTATATCGGCTGTCCTCGGCACAACAAACCGCTCTTGCTCGTCACGTGGTAGTAAAACCACCGACGCGTCCAACCGGACTCCCATTTCCCTCGCGCGGCCCACGCAGGGAAGAGCCTCGCACACTGCTTCCTCAGCATGAAGTTGACGCTGCCGAAGTTCGATTCCGCTCCCCCTCGAGTTTCTTCGGCTGACAGCGCGCGTTGTGCAGAATGGCGAACAGGCTCGCACTGGGACGGCGACCCTTTGTTCGCAGTGCCCAAGCGAACACGGCCAAGCAGACTATCGCACTGGGGGTCAGCTGCCCGGCATCAAAGAATGCGACGAAGACAATAGCCTCTGTCTCCGCCGGCTGCGGTTCCGTCTCGGTGGGGCCGGGTAGGCGAGCCCCGTCACGTTCTGTGATCTTCCCCTCTCGAACGAGCCTCTTGAGAATCTCTTCAGTAACACGGCTTCGCCCCAGCACACGGGAGCAGTGGCCTCCCGAGTGTTCCATGGCGTCCCACCGCTTGTTGACGTGCGCCCTTCCTCGCACCACCAGTGAGTACTCCCCCGGGGGAGGCGATAGATTGTATCGATCGGATGAGGCGCTGCCACTAAGCCGGCGAGCGGGTTTGTCGCAACAAGCCATTCCTCTCTGAGATAGAGCGCTAAAACAGTAGGAGCAGGGGTGGGTTGCGCGAGCAGTAGAAGAAAGAAGACAAGCTAGAACGACCAACGTGAAGGAGCGTCCCCATGCCGATGGCGACGCCTTATAAAGCTGGCTCAAACCCACCCCCTCCCACCAGCGCAGCACAACCGGCGGGAGCCCAGCGGTTCAGCTACCCACGATCGGGAAGCGCAACCGCTGGCAACTGGGTGCACGCGCTGGTAGGTGGGCAGACGGCACATGACGCGCCCATACCACCCCGCCACGTGTCCCGCCTTTCTAGGGAAGGGGCGAACGGGCGCGGTCGTGCAACCGCTGACAGCCCACGGTGCGCCAATCGTGGCCCGCCGCGTGTACACCCCAAGTGGAAAAGCACGTACGGTAGTAGCAGCCTGCTCCTGCCAGCCCAGGGGTCGGCACGATTCTAAGAACCATTAAGGCGCACTACCGGACCGCGGAGCCGCAAACACCTCGCGCCCAGGAAAAGCCATTGGCGCGAGGTCTGCCTCCGCCCCAACTTCGACTTCGCAGCCCAAACAACCCGCGGCTGAGGTCGGCCTGGGCAACTACCGACACCGCCAAGGCGGATGCGATTTCGACTCTGACTTCGACCCCGACTTCGACCTCGACCTCGCCTCCGGCGATGACTTCGACTTCGATCTCGACCTCGACTTTGACTTTGGCCTCGACCTCGACTTCGACATTGAATTCGACTTCGCACCCGCCACTGAAGGGCTCTACGCACGGGCATGGCTCCACCAACCCGCCCAGCGCTGTACCCTTGCGGCGGGGCAACCACTACACCAAGCAATAAGGCTCCTCGAAAATGTTGGGAAAGCTCACAGGCCGCAGGGACGGAGGGAGCCAAGGGGCTCGGCAATATGGCTTCGGCCCGTGAAGCCCTTCACCATGAGATGCTCCTGTTGTAGGGGTGGCCCCCACCTAAGCCCAGCAGGCCTACTAGAGGGATGTAAAGCCCAGAATGGGACATGTGTAATGACACAAGTGCCCCTGAGGGGGATACATGGATGTAAGGGTATAAGTGTAAAAGCACTCCCCATATGGATATAGATATACGACACAGGCCACGGGGGAAACCCTAAGTCATTGCTCACCTAACTCTCCACTACCATACTCTCTCTCTCTGTGTTTGGTCTGTAACCACAACAGATGTTGTACAGGAAAAAAGACAAAAAACATGCGGTTGTAGTACAGGCTAAGTTTTAAGGCCTTTTGGCCTCTTTTTGCCTCATATTTACAAAAATAATGATAGTTGTGTGGTATTAGCAAAAATATCATTTTTACCGTGTGATCATCAAGCGGCATGGTGATACCGCATAGCCACCGTACGGCCCTGCCCTATGCTGCCCAGCCACTAGATGGAAGCTAATTAAGGCGGCTAATTAGCTGACTTAATTAGATGTCTTAATTATGATTTATGCGTACTGTTTGTTTAATTTTTTAAATATAACAAATGAGCTTAAAAAATTATGAAATTCTATGTACAGCCTCCCGACATAGCGTACTTGATTGTGTATTTTTTATATTTTTATCCACTCTGAGTGTTGTCTTTAAACGATTATATTGTTTGTAGGAGTTGTTACATATAGCAATCGAGTTCCAAAAATTACAAAATTTTACGTGCAATCTCCTAACATAGTCAACCTAATTGTCTAACTTTTTAGGAATTTTATGTGCTCTGAATTTGCTATGTTAATTCATATTAATTTTATCATAATTGGCAACATGTGATGCTAATTTAATTCACAGCTTAAATCGTAGGCTGCATAGCCACCATGCGGCGGCCATTTTTCTAGTGCATGACCTCCCTCCTTCACACATATATTGCCCCCTTGCTACTATCCCCTTTCCCCCTCTCTCCTTCTCACATATGTTGACTCGTCCATGCCGTCCCCCTTGCCTGCTCCCTCGTCTGCACATATGCGAATCTGTCCATGACGTCCCCTCTTGCCCGCTCTCTCATCTGCACACATGTCACTCGTACCATGCCGTCCCCTTTGCCCGTGGTGCTTTGCATCGATAACGAGTCTATAATTTCCGGTGGCAATGCACTGGGTTCACTTTTCGCTTAGCATGAGCCAACAAGACAGCTTTCCAGATCGACATGACCCAACGAGGCAGCTTTGCAGACCGACCTGACCCAATGAGGCAGCTTTGTAGATCAATGTGACCCATGAGATAGCTTTGCAGTGACATGACGCATGCTGCAGCAAGATTTCTCCTTGGGGCCACTACCTCGCGGACGTGAATTTGCATGAACCCAATTGGACTTCTGTCATGTTCACCGCGTCGGCTCCGTGTATAATAATATCCCTTGCATGGTGGCCTTTCACGCAACAAGACTACCACACTAGCAACCTCACATGGAGAAGCAATGGGAGGAGATCACCCGACTAGCAAGAGCTGCTCTAGCCCGCAATAAGCAAAGTGCCCATGCCAGGAGGACACCTCCCCACAATGATCCCCCCGTAGCACCAACCCCTATGACAACATCCCCACCCAGCATTCCCGCAAGACCCATCCGAGGGGGAGACGTCACCCCTTTGCTGGTGCAAAGACACGTGTAAGTTCTTCAAGTTGAAACGGTAGTTGAGCCTGAACATGCGTTACTAGGGTTACGGTAACTACGCCTGGGACTACTATGACTGATACTGGGACACGAGGCGGTACCGCCAGTCGGTAAGGACCAGTTATAGTACACTCCCCTAGCAAATAAATTGAAAGCATGTACTAACTACCTCTCCTATCTACCGTAGTCTCCGGATCCGCTATGCGTGTTCCACAAATAGATCGATTGAGAAATCCAGCCACATGACCAGTGGCATCTCGTCTACGAGGAGTGGGATGCTGACACTATTACTAAAGAGGCTATACTGTACAGCTATATCACAGACGGTTCATACGAAACTGTCTGTGATTAAACTATCATAGACAATTTATACTAACTACCGTCTGTGATATTTTCATAGACGATTATTAACACGAACTGTCTATGATGTATCACAAATGGTTCGTGTTAATAACCGTCTGTGAAAGTTGTGGACATCACAGACGGTTCGTATAAAAAATCGTCTCTGATATTGTGGACATCACATACGGTTCTTATAATAAACCGTCTGTGATATTGCGGACATCATAGATAGTTTGTATGAATAACCGTCTATGAATTATCATAGACGGTTATTAATACGAACTGTATGTGACAATGTTCGTATCACAGACTATTTGTGGTTGGAACCATCTGGGTTAATCTATGCTATTAAATACCGGCTGACGTATATGGTCTCGACATAGATCTATCTTCATTGCACTACATCGGTGGAGCAAAGCGGCCAGCTTTGGGGAGTTTGGTGAAAACATATCGCTTGTAGATCTATATACATCTTCTTAGTGATCAAAGGTTAGTACTCAATTGAATCTAATAACTTATATGCCTTGTAATTGAAAGAGATGATAGCTAGGTTTTTGTTTAGATCAAGATAGCCAGCTAGCTAGGTTTAGAAAGATAATGGTACTTTGATCAATTTCAGAATGGGTAAGTGCTCCTAGTTTACTTCAATATATTCTTGCTTAATATTATTGTGTCATGAATACGTGGCTAGCTAGTTAGCTACCTAATATAGATGTGTGTAATTAAGTAGCTAATCTGATTTGCCAATGTAGCGCTAATAATCTAATTTGACACCCATTTGTTACATGTGTAGCGTAGATATACCAAAACTGGATGTACGTTGAGAACAGTATGAGTGAACAGTATATTAATGGCGTGTCTGCTTTTAGAAGAGCGAGCGAGCTGGATATGTTGAAGAAGGGAATGGAATATATGTACTGCCCATGCATTGATTGTGATAATCTAAAGATGTTTAGTAACTCAGCGCAGATCGAAGCTCACTTGATTCAAAGGGGTTTCAGAAAGGGGTACATATGTTGGACCAGTCACGGTGAAGAGAAGATTACACAAGAAGGTAGTTATGACATCGTCGAGGGAGACAACGATATACCAGTTGTGGACTGTGCTTTCAATGAGGATAGGTCACAGGATGACAATCTGGATTAGATGCTACATGATGCAGAAGGGAACTATAGTGAGAGAGAGAGTTTGGTAAATTCAAGGGCTTGATGGAGGACTCGGAGAAATCATTGTTCTCAGGCTGTAAGCCGCAATACATTAGGTTGTCATCTGTTCTAGAACTGTTGAAATTGAAGGCAAGCAATGGTTGATTTGACAAGAGTTTCACGACATTGTTAGGTCTCCTAGCGGACATGCTTCCAACGGGAAATGTGTTGCCGAGAACCATCTACCAAGCCAAGAAGATTTTTTGTCCATTGGGATAGAAGTAGAAAGAATACATACATGTTCGAATAATTGTATCCTCTACTGTAAAGAGTATGCTAGCTTACATGTTTGAAGGGCATCGAGGTGAAGCAAGAACCTCCTACTAAGATGTTGTGGTATCTTCCTATAATTCCCTGTTTGAAGCATTTATTTGCAAACCAAAAGAATGGAAGATTGGTGCGTTGGCACTTGAAGCAGCGTAAGAAAGATGAATGATAAGACACGCTGCTGATTCTGTCTAGTGGAGGAACATCGATAGGAAGTTTTACACTTCGGTGTAGAACTGAGGAATATAAGGTTTGGGTTGAGTACAGATGGAATGAATCCTTTTGGTAATATGAGCAGCTGACATAGCACCTGGCCCGTGACTTTGTGCATGTACAACCTTCCTTCTTGGCTATGTATGAAGCGGAAATATATTTTGATGTCACTACTTATCCAAGGGCCAAAGCAACCTAAGAACGATATTAATGTGTACCTAGCACCATTGGTAGAAGATCTTGCAATACTGTGGAATGAAGGGGTACATGTATGGGATGTAGACAAATGAGAGAACTTCACTCTGTGCGCCATGTTATTCTGCACCATTAATGATTTTGCTGCCCTTGGTAACCTATCAGGGTTAAGTACAATAGGAGCCAAATCCTGTCCGCACTAATTAGATTATACTGAGTGTGTGTGGTTGAACAACTCGTGCAAAACTGTGTACATGCGTCACCGTAGGTTCCTTCCAAAGTATCACCCATACCACAAGATGAAGAAACAATTTAATGAAAAAAGAGGATGACTCAGTACCAAGGCCTATTAGCGAGAAAGAGATCTATGATATGGTCAAGGATATCAATGTTGTGCTTACAAAGGGACGTAAATTAAGGACCTGTCGGAAGAACATGTGGAAGAAGAGGTCAATATTTTGAGACTTGCCTTATTAGGAGCACTTAGAAGTTCAGAACTGCATTGATGTCATGCATGTAGAGAAGAATGTATGTAACAGTTTGATTGGTCTTTTTCTGAACATTCCTGATAAAACAAAGGATGGTGTCAACACAAGGCTGACTTGGCCGCTATGAACATCAGGACTGAGTTAGCACCGATAGAGACCGATATAGGCCGGACGTACCTTCCCCCAGCTTGCTATACTTTGTCAAAGTCCGAGAGTACACAACTGTGCCAGTCTTTGCAAGGTGTGAAAGTTCCATATGGTCACTCCACCAGATGAAGAAACTTGTTTCCATGGAACATTTGAAATTAATTGGCACAAAGTCTCATGACAGTCATGTGCTAATGACACAAATGCTACCTGTTAGAAGTATTTTGTCAAATAAGGTTCGAGTGACAATCATAAGGCTATGTTATTTCTTTAACGCAATTGCTTAGAAGATCATCGATCCCGATGGACTAGAAGCTCTTCAGACGGAGGTGGTGATGACTCTATGTCATCTAGAGATGTATTTCCCTTCGTCATCTTTTGATATCATGGTCCATCTCATTATTCACCTTGTGAAAGAGATAAAAATATGCGGCTCCGTGTTCCACATCATATGTGACAAGATTCTTTTGATGCGACCAATACCGTCGTCCTCACGTTCCACACCTCCTCCGCGGTGTCCTCCATGTGCAGCAGCCCGGCGATCAAAAAAGTCATGCCGTGGTGGTCGTGGATAGCCTCCACGGCCATCGGACATGTCCTCATCATCTTCGTAGTACCGTGCATCGTCATGCGACTGCGCACATCGCACAAAGTTGGGTACTTGGTGCTGCGCACCGGCCCCTCCTAGCGGCGGTAGTCATCCCTCCAAGTGGCAGAGTGTCACCTCCAGATTGTTGAAGCCCTCCGTGAGGCGAGCATTCAACGTATCTTGCACCTTAGTGATTCTTATATGCACACCATTGATGCTTTGGTCGAAATCAGCACGTATGACGTCCTCCCGGTGTTTGATGTGGCCGGTAAGCGCCTTGACTCGGCTCCGTACAACGGGGGTAAATCATCACCGAATGGTTCGCCCAATTCATCACTGTGGTAGTCGCTCGAACCTCTTCTACTTGCTCTCGACATCCTGAAATCAGCAAGAAACACAAGCACGTACCACGATCAACCACACTCTCATACCACGATGATACGGACCAACAAAGGATTAGTTAATGCGTAGGGATGGCCCGATCTTTCCTGGTACGTTCAGCGAGGTTCCGTCACTTTGCCTTGACGCAGCCAACAATCTTGATAAGGGTAATTTGCACTAGTATGCAAGGTACACACTACAAGCAATCCACCGAACTCTCCAAACCGTGAATTGAGCAAGAAGACACGAATTAGATGAGATGAATCTTGTAGATTTTATGGGCAATCTCAGGAATCTCCTATTCTTGCCTTGCACCAACTCAACAAACTCCAAACGAGAAAACCTTGCAATTATGCAATCTGGCCGCCAACAACCATCATGGTATTCTGTGGCGTCCTATTCTCCTATTCTCTCTAAATTTTCGATGTGACCATGAGTATTCTGTGGCTGGGACCTCATCCATTGTATGGGGCTTCGAAATAGCTTTCCAACGTGTCCAAGAACGCTCAAATCGGACTCCGTTTGTGAAAGTTATGGGCGTTTTAATGTTGGACTTCTTGTCTGACCCGAACTGAATCCGAATTGAATTCAAATCTTTATAGGTTTCCTTTTCTTGTTCAGAGGGCTTCCAAATCCATTTGGAACCTGAAAATGAGTTCTTCTTATTCTTTGGAAAGCCATGGTATGGTCGGATTTTACCCTTACTTATAATGCAATGCTCGGACTCTCTATGTTTGGTAAGTCTCGCGCGTCTCTTCGGACACCTCGTGCAGCAATCAATAAAGTTGCCATAATTTTGTGTAGGAAGCTCCAATCATGCGCCGTTTGATTCATTGGAAAGTAGACTTCATTGGCTTTCCAAATATGTATTTTGTGTGCATTCGAAACCTCACAATTGGCATTGCAATCTTTATGAACATTGTGGACAGAACTGCAATCACAAGAACTTGATTAATCTTGTGTCTTCCTCTTAACCCAAACTAGCTTTCTTTCTTTACCATCCACACCTCTAATTCCATGCATTATTGGCTTGTTTGCATTATGCAAAGGAGGAATCACATAAGCATCCGCACGAATTAGGATATTCTTCTTTCTTCCATAACCGATTGCTTCTTTCTCCTTACGCAATTCAGAGCTACTAGGCCTTGTAACTTCAGATTGCATGGGTGAAGCACAAATCAATGTAGTATTTACACTCTTGGCCACATCAACATACGACATTAATGGCTACACATTTTATACAACAGATCAGGATAGAAATAGCACAATGTAGAACTCAGGTGTCCGCATAGATGCCTTTGATGCGCACGTCAATACCGCTGGCCCAAGCTTGTACTACGGGTTTGTAGAGGAGATTTAGGAGCTTGACTATGTAATTTTCAAGATTTCTCTATTTTGGTGCCGTTGGGTCCAACTCCCACGGGGTGTAAAGGTCGACAAGTACGGCGTCACTACCGTGGACCTCAAATGTGTAGGATACGAAGACGAACCATTCGTACTCGCAAGGCAACTTGTTCAAGTATTTTACGTACCCGACCCAGCAAATAAGAAGCTCCATGTGGTTCTTTATGGAAAAAGAACGATTGTCAGAGTTGAGAATGTCATGGATGAGGAAGAATACAATTAATTTAATGAGTTGCCTCCATTTGGAGATAGCATCAGGCTTGAGGAAGAACAAGGCAATGAAGCAAGCTATATGCGTATCGATCATTGTGAAGGGCTTTATTTAAAAGGAAATAGCCAAGTGTAATAAATGATCTCACATAGCCAGCACCTATTTGGGAACTGTTGCAATGTGATCATAATTAGGAAACTCAACATGTAATTATGGAACTATATTCCATTGTAATTGTAATTGATTTAGTAATTAAGAAATAGTTATATTTATGATTATGCTTGTGTTTTTCATATTGCATGGCCAGCATGATTTTCTTGTGGCTAGATGGAGTGAACTATCACAGATGGTTCTTTTATAGAACTGTTTGTGATATGTTGAATATCATAGATGGATCTATGAGAGAACCATCTGTGATAGTATTATCACAGGTGATTCCATAAAAGAACCGTCTATGATAGTATTATCACAGAAGATTTCATAATAGAACCATCTGTGATAGTTTCCCTATAAATATACCCCAAGGATAGGTTCTGCTTGTAGAGTCCTCACTCACGCACTCCGTCTCCGCTGCCCCTGTTAGGTTTTGCTATATCTGATTGCTCATTCGTGCGCGACATTGCCTCTCCCTCCTGATGCTCCCTCTCACTCCCGTTGCCGGCCACCTCTCCCTCCCGACGCTGGCCGCCTCACCCACCCGACGCCGGTAGCCTCTCCCTCACCCACCGCCTCTCCCTCCTTACGTCGGCCCCTTTCCCTCCCGATGCCGGCTGCCTCTCCCTCATTTGTCAACCTTGTGGTATGTCTCAATAGTTGGCTAATTTATTTTGTGATCTTTAGTAATTGGCTAATTTGTTTTATAACCTTTAGTACTTCATGATATATGCTTCATTTGTTAGCTACAAGATCTAATACTAAAACAGAATATTCAAGCTTGAGCTCTAAATTTTTATATTATTGTCATTTGTTAATCTTGTGGTTTGTCTCAATAGTTGGCTAATTTGTTTTGTGATGTTCAGTAGTTGGCTAATTTGTTTTATGACCTTTAATACTTCATGATATATGCTTCACTTGTTAGCTACAAGATCTAATACTAAAATTGGATATTCAAGTTTGAGCTCTAAATTTTTACTATTACTGTCATTTGTCAATCTTGTGGTCTGTCTCAATAGTTGGCTAATTTGTTTTGTGATCTTCAGTAGTTGGCTAATTTGTTTTATGACCTTTAGTACTTCATGATATATGCTTCACTTGTTAGCTACAAGATCTATTTGGAATGGCATGTTACTGTTCCAAAGGAACTTTGTAGCAATAATATATGCCACATAGACCTTCAAAGGGCATGAAGCAAATTACACACTCTAGTGTATCAGGTTCAATGAACTTGAGACACTGGTGTGTGCAATTTGATTCATAGAATTTTGTTTTATGACCTTTAGTACTTCATAATATATACTTCACTTGTTACCTACAAGATCTATTTAGAATGGTATGTTACTATTCCAAAGGGACCTTGTAGCAATAATATATAACACATAGACCTTCAAAGGGCATGAAGCAAGTTATACACTCCACTATGTCAGGTTCAATAAACTTGAGACACTGGTATGTGTAATTCGATTCATAGAACTTAATTTGTTTACGCTCATAGCTCACTGTAGTTAGTTTTTTTCTTACAAGAGAGATGACGTCCACACAATCATCATCGTCGTCATCTTGGTCTCATGCTCCCAAGATTGGGATAACTAAGCGTGGCCGAGAAGTATCGAAAAGGCCAGAGGACCGAATGAACATCACAGCGGTCACTCTGGATGGGGTCGCTCTGCAATCGAAGAGAGCAGCAACGACATTTTGGAGTACTTGTAGGATAATTGGAAGGCAACAGGTCCCCATCACTATAGCAAGCTGGAAAGATTTGGCAAAGGATCAGAAAAATTAGCTGTGGGAGGAAATAACAAATTCGTTCGAGATCCCAGCAGAAGTACAGGGACTTGTGCAATGATAGGCGCTCCTCGCGATGAGAAAAGTATGAAAGAACTTTAAGAGCACTCTTGTCACACAGTACATGGCCAAGCATCTCACGCCCTTTCGTGTCATTGGAAACATGGGAGGCCTTTGTGCAGATGAAGACAACGACCGAATTTGAACAACAAAGTGCGGCGCACAAGGCTCTCCAGTCACAAAATACTCACCCTTAAAGACTCGACACCGCTAGGTATGCGGGTAAAATCCCACAGTGGAGGATGCAGGACGAGGTCGCAATCCGATTGGAGGCCTCCCCGCCATTTCCTGGGATCGCAAATGAGCGTGCCTGAAACTGGTTAAGAGTGAGGTCATCAACCACGTCTTGGGGTGTCTCTTTCAAAAACCCAACAGATGAGGAAGTGTCCCTACACTTGGTAAGATATGTTAAACTACATAGTTGTTAATACCTCTTGAACTTCATGGGATCGAAAATAACATGATTGCCTCTTGCAGCAATCATTGACTACTGAATCTTCCTGGGGCTCCTTTGAAGAATACAGGGAGAGAGATATATTATCACAGGCCCAAGGAAACAAGGAGTACCTAGGTCGCACGCGAGGCCTGGGGGTTTACATATCTTGGAGGCATGGATTCCCAAATGACTCCGAGACATATAGGAGTAGAAAGAGATCCAAGGCTTATTGCAACGAACAAATAAAATAGGAGCTTCATGCATAACTTGAGGAACAATTATCCGCCTCACTTCAAGAGAAAACTGCCTTACTTTGAGGAGAGATAGATTTATTGAGGGAAGACCTAAGATAAGTCTGCAACCAATTGCAACTCACCCTCGTTAATGTGGTACCCAGTCCCCCTCAACGTCAGAGTAGTTGCACGTCAACGCCAATTACTGAACATAGCGACGCCCACTTACCTATTGATGATGTCCAGGTAATGTACCTCTTTAGAATGCTACATAGATAGACCTACATGGGGGACGCTTTAGCTCATCGTGTATCGTTATGTAGGAGCCCACACATTGCATCCTCAAAGTCAGGCTTGTTGGCTCTATTTTCATTGACGCTGGGTGGGGGATGGTGTATCCATGGCTGTTAGGGACGTTGGTGCACGGTGCCCAACTAGAGATCGGTATCGTGAAGGTTCAGGTGGATATGATTAATGATGTTTTTAGGACCATCCCTCTTGAGAAGCCCCCAACAAAGAGATTATGACATTAGGGATGCTGCCCACACAATCATCCAATGGCCTAAGAGGGACATCGCCCTCGACTCGTCCATGCCGTGATCTCCACATCTAGTGGCCCAAAAGGGGCATAGCCCTGGACTTGTCACATCAACTCCTATGGCTCCACCTCCAGCTTCAGTTCTAAAGCCTATTGCATTGGCTCCCGTGGTAACGACGTCGAAAATGTATCGTAAACGAGGCGCTAAGGCCCAATCAAAGAAGATTAAGGCACCTCCTGAGCAATGGAAGTTTATTCTTGGAGTGTCGTTGGTCCCCGAGTCACAATTACACAGGCTTGGACTGGCTTGCAATACATTGCATACCTGGTACATGTAGAGGTCCAACATGAAGCAAAACCGGCGTAGTGGATTCACTATGAGATATACGGAAGCATATTTCCTCCACGACTTGGGTTACTTCGTCATGACCTTCGAAGAATTATTCTTATTATTCAACCTCGATGAACTTGACGTCTCACTTCTACAATGCTAGACACTATAAGTGTACTTACAATGAAGTTCTACATTCATGTCATACCAATAAATGTCATTAATTTTTTACTTATGTATAGATACATGATCCAACAAGTCCGACGACGGCGACAACCGGTGGGTTTCCTTGACCCACACTTGGTCTCTGAGCAATCCATCAATGATAATGCATCTTTTGTCCAAGATTACATAACGAGTGGATTGATTGCTCACAGTGACAAGAAGTACATCATGGTACCCTTCAACCAAGGGTAAGTGCTTCACTAGTTGCCACACAAGTTTCATTTGTACTTTATACACAACAAAAACTTAGGATTAATTACTATGGCGACATACATGACTAGGTCCCACTGGATTATGATTGTGATTGTAATATACCTTGATTCCCTACTTAAGAGCAACCATGACTTCACTCGTGTAAACTTATTTCCTCCAAACATAACTCTATTGTAATCTTTTCTTCATTTGCAATGGCCGAGGCTAACTTTTTTAGAATCACGTAGGTCGTTTACCGCTTATGTTGCCTAGGGAGGGAGACACAAGGAATCTAACGACATACTGTGACACAGGATGCAATTTCTAGTACTCGCTACAACACAACAATCCTATATCACACTTTGTTATAATGCCTCTAGAATTGATAATACCTATGTATGTAATTCTATTTTTGTAGTGCCACCAGCAGCTATAGGGTAACGTATGTGGATTCTACGTTTGCCGCCATATGAAAGAAATCATGGACGCTAAGACAATTGATCCAGAGGTTTGTCAACCTTCCAATAATTATTATTTTCTGATTATATATGTATATATGCACACACACACACACACTAATTAATGACTTAACATTACTCGTAGCGATTGCGTGTGGACTTCGACGAAAGTGCATTTAATCTTGACAAACTCATCAAAATTTGAGGAAACCTCTCCTAATTCTTGCTAACAGAGGTTATAAATAAGACTGGAGAGTTCCACCCCGGCAATGGTGATTAGATGTTGAAACATTGGATTCAACTGTAATCACTCAATTGTGCTTAATCAAACAATTCATTCAATTAAATTCATTTGTGAGATCTGTGTAATGATTGTCGTGCTATATATGTGATCTGCTTGTGTTGTTTTGTTCATCTGTGTGATTTATATAATGATTGTCTGTGCTATATATACATGATCTTGCTTGTTTTCAGAGGGCATGGCTAGCATATCCTGAGGCTAGCCAAAAAAGAGCAAACAATATCGCTGTTGAAATAGCTATCACAAATGGTTTGGTGTTCCAAACTGTCTGTGGTATATACATACATACATACATGCATGCATGCATGCATGCATACATACATACATACATACATACATACATACATACATACATACATACATACATACATACATACATACATACATACATACATACATACATACATACATACATACATACATACACACATACATATATACACACATACATATCAGACGGTTTCAAACACCGATATCATAGATAGTTTGGAACACCGAATCGTCTGTGATATGGTGATATGCACGATTTCACAGATAGTTTTTGTGATTAACCGTCTGTGATATGCATGATATTGTAGACAGTTTTTGTTATTAACATCTGTGATATGGTGCATATCACAGACTGTTCAACACCGAACCGTCTGTGATATGCACCATATCACAGACAATTAATAACAAAAACTATTTGTGATAATAACCGTCTGTGATATCATGCATATCACATATGGTTAATATAAAAAACTATCTGTGATAGTCGAATATCACAGACTTTTTTGAAAATTGTCTATGTTGTAAGTTATCACAGATGGTGTGGGAGCCGTCTGTGATAATCAGCTATTATCACTGACACATAAATGCAGATGGTTTAGAAATCGTCTGTGATAGAGATTTTGAACCGTCTGTGATTACACTGTCTGTAGTAGTGTGAGACAGCCCATGAGAGGAGGAAGGAGCGGCGGTGCAACGAAGATCACAACGAGCATATCCAGCGGAGGACGAAAGTTTATCTGGAGGCGTGCAGGCGCAGAGAGCATAAGACTCACAAGGAGGAGTGCGAGAGAAAGCACGAAAGGGTGGCTAAGGCCAGGACGGCTGGTAAGGACTACAACGCCAAACTCGGCATAGAGGGCAAATGGCCCCAGTTAACACAGTAGATCATGCAATTCCGTAGTAGCCCCTAGTGAGTCTGAATGCTTATGTTGCTCTGTACCGTAGTAGTACCAAGTTTGGCAAAACTTGAAAGATTCATGTACAAAAGATTTCTGTAATGCGCAAAGTAATACTTTTGGGGCTATCTATTCATTGAGTAATTCAATAAAAAATTAACCATGAAACCCTAACTCAAACGGCTACCCTGAAGCAACGAGGCGACATAGAGTGGTCATGTCATACTTAACTCCCACATTCCAAGTCACATAAAATCATGAAACCCTAATTTTGGAAATGGAAATTTGATTTTCTGAGGCCTAAACCCTTAATTTTTGAGACAATTCTATACATGTAAAGCTCTAGAGAAATGACAAAATTAAATTAACCTTGCTAGTACTATGGTACAGAGATTAAGTATTTTATGTGGATGTAATTAAATTGCTTATGTCGCTCTGTGCTACAGTACTAGTGAGGTTCATATACAAAAGATTTATGTGATGCATAGACTGATAGTTTCTAGGTGCCGATTGAAATACAAAATGTATCTTTTAGTTTATCGAATTAATTCGTATTTCTAGCAATTCGAGATGTAGTATTTCATATGGTTCTAATTGCCAATTAATCAATTGATTACTTAAATAATTAACTCTATAATCTATAATCGCATGTAATTATTTATCAAATCATTGCCATTGAATGGTAAATTTTAGATATATTATTTTTTATTACCAAATTACCAATGACCTAGGGCTCATTGTGCTTTAATAGATGCATAAGGTTATATTTTAATGAGATTTTTGTTTATTGCAGCTTCTCTCTTCATTACAGGCCGCTTGTTATTTTATATGCATATAAAATCCTAGAAAAATTAAACAACGAAGTACACTGCGTATGAAATCTTTTTTGCATAAAAAACTGTACAATTAGTTCATTTGTATGAATTTTTGAGCTAAATTCATAATGGATGAAATTCCAAAAAAATTAAACAATTAGGTTGACTATGTCGGGAGGCTACACATAAAATTTTATAATTTTTGGAGTTCGTTTACTATATGTAACAACCCTATAATAGCATAATCGTATGAATTTTTGTGTAACATTCAGAGTCAATAAAATTATGAGAAAATTACACAATCAAGTATGTTGTGTTACAAGACTGCACATAAAATTTCATAATTTTTGGGCTCATTTTCTATATTTAAAAAATCAAATGAGTAGTACAGGTATATCATAATTAAGGTAGGTAATTAAGCTAGCTAATTAGCCAACTTAATTAGCTACAATCGGTGGCTAGGCTGCAGAGGGAAGGGCCGCACGGTGGCCGTGTGGCCTTCATGTGTCGAACGATGGCTGTGCGGTAAAAGTGATATTTTTGCTAATACCGCATGACTACTATTATTTTTTATAAATACAAGACTAAAAGAGGCCAAAAGTGCCTAAAACTCAAGCTGGTACTAACTTTATAAAAAAGTGATCTTAGCCATAACATGCTACATTTCATCTGAGTATCCCACAACATCGTTGGAACATCATCAGCTCTCCTCAAAGATCACAAAGAGAATTAATTGTTGTGACTGATGATAGCCAAAAAGAGGAGCAAGCTTTACGGCCTATTTGGAAAGTATAAATTTCACAGGAATTACGTAGAAATTTCACAAGAAATAGTTTAACTCTTGCAAGAATAAAAAAAATTACTGCATTCCAAAATGACCTTAAGGATTTAACATTGCCTTTTGGTGCTTGTGTTTGATTAATTCTTTCAGCTGGAGCAGAGCTGAATTATAGAATGCATTGCGATGTATGATTTGTGGATAGTTTACTCTCCATTGGTTTGACATAGGGTACTGCTATTGTTGTAATTTGTAAATAAAATGTTTAAGGAATTTCTTCCATCTTGACACAGCGTTCTATCTATGCATAGACGAGCAAAGAAGAGGGAAGAAAGAAATTCTTCACAAATTCATAGTAGACGGGAAAACAGGGTCGACTTACTGTGATGGTTTCACACAAATAAGCAAACAGAAACACACTGTCATTGATCAAATAGTCGATCTTATGAAATAAATTGAGGGAACTGGCAAATAATCTTTGGGAGAGAACAGTGATGCTCTTTATTGCAATGAATTGGTTACAAGGGTGCTAGTAGATTATGTTGTGAAGGATCGTGCACAATATATCAATCGGTATCACCGATTGCATTAACTTCATGCCTCTGACATGAATCTCCCAATGAGCTCCCATCAAAACTGGGGGAGAGCCTTCCATCACTTCGGCAAAGAGCCTCCACGATGGGGAATGAATGGAGATTACCACCTCCAGTGGGCTTTGTGGTAGACTCAACCTAATCTGGTGGATTGCTGATCGAATGATGAGTATTAACATCTTTACCTAGCTTTTTGTCGATGGTAATTTCATCGACATCGCCACTAGGTGTTGGTTAGCTCCTGGAATACCTAGGAGCCATCGGTGAATATCATTTGCCCATGGCTATATGAGAGTACGCTGACCCTCTGATTGTGGTGTTGAGCTTTTTCTGCCATTTTTCCCACTCAGAAGGATCGGGCTTACAGAGATTCTTGGGCATTCCAAACTAGTCAGAACAACCGATTACTCTAGGGGTGCCACCGATAGGGGTGACGAATATTCTTTCATCTAGTTGATCTCACCGGTTTCAGCGATCAACGAACGTGGGATGGAAGAGGATGACGACAATGCATCGTGTTCCATGGCATGGATGCATGCATCCATGTCGAGATCTGCGTAGTTGCCAAATCGAACCAGTTCTCCTCATCCCACACCCCTGCCATGATCACATGAGTGATGATAATAGGGATCAGAGAAGGATGAGGATTGCTAAACAAAGAAGATATTCAAAGATTCAGCGCCTTGATCCCCACAAATGGCACCACCTGTCGACAATCAAGTCATCGCTCTTATGAAATAAATTAAGGAAAATGTCTAAGAATCATTAGAAAAGAGTAGGGATGCTCGTTATTGCAATGAATAAGTTACAGGGGCGCCTTTGCCAGGCAAAAGACTAGCCCTATTACATGGAATTGTATTCAATCTCTATTATCTTCATCATCTAACCTCAAATACCAACGAAGAGGTGTCAGTTATCTGCCGAAGAGGATACCTTATACAAGCAATGCATCTGGTCTGAGGGGCAGTTATTGTTAGAGAGAGAACATATGATCACCGGTTGTTGTTAACGGGAGATGTACATGGGCAACAAACCGTATGGCAGTTGTTGTTAGTGACTTAGGGCCGCAACGTTGTGCTGTTTGGAGTGGATAAGGCACATGCTCCATCCATCACATGTGAGAGACCATGTGGAGGTGACCACATGTTTGTGATGAGTAATTGACTCTTGTTTTAGAAAGATTGAGTTTGATTTGTGTGTTTTCTGCCAAGTCGTAAGCTCTTGCGGTGGTCAGAAGCTCTTACGACCACATTGTTACCGGCTGGAAGCCTTACGACCGTGTTGTGATGTCTTGGCGAAGTCGCAAGCCAAGTCGGAGGTCGCTAGACTAGTTTACGACCACTTTGGCCGTGGTAGGAAGCCAGCCGAAGGGTTTACAACCATGTTGTCAACGGTCGAAAGCCACCAGACAGATTTACGACCATCTTGTCGAAAGTTGGAAGCCTGCTGGGAGAGTTATGACCATTGTAGTTCATTTTGAGCATGGTCGAAAGGGTTTACGACCACATTATCCATGGTCGGAAACCAGCCGGCATACGTGTTTCTCAAGTGTTCGGAAGTCGTTCGCCTCCCTTGGCCATGGTCAGAGGTCACCAGACAGCTTTACAACCACATTGGCCTTGGTCGGAAGGCCTTACGACCACGTTGGCCATGGTCAGAAGGTTTTACGATCACATTGGCCGTAATTGGAAGCCGGGTTCACTGTCTACAACCACGTTGCGGCATTTACGACCACGGTGTTCATAATTGGAAGCCAGCAAACTAATTTACGACCACGTTGTGAGTCGGCTGGAATGTTTACAACCCCCAATGTCGAAAGTCGGAAGTCTGCCAAAGGAGTTACGACCACGGTAGAGCAATTTGAACGTGGTCAGAAGGGTTTACGACCACGTTATCTCCGGTCGATAGTCGGCAGATGGGCCACGACCACTTTATCACGAGAAGCAGTCGGAAGTCAAAGCTTCGACCACTGTGGTCGAAAGTCAGTGCTCGGGCTTATGACCACTGATCGTGCAAAACTGCACACCCGTAAGTGTACGGGCTGCCGCTAAGATAGCAGCGGAAGTCGTGTTCTCCATAGGGACTAGAGTACCGGTGATAAGACAATCGACTAAAGCTAAGTCTCACGAACTGGGAATAAAAGGAGTTAAAAGGACAACTAGAACTAACTACTGCAAATAGGCCAAAAGAGAAAGGAAAAGTTGATGGAGCTGTGAATGTGAGAAAACTGGACTGAAAGGAGAAACTAAAAGAGGAACCCTAGAAACTGACTCTACTGAGAAAAAGACAGACTGAAGGCTAGCTAGAAACAAAAGAAGTAGATGCTAAAGGGAGAGAAAAAACAGAGAAGAGAAGATGGCCAGGAGATGGTTAGGCTTGCTTACGAGAAGACTAGCAGAAAACTAATAGAGGAACTAATAGAGAAGAAGAGAGAAATAACCAGATAGGAAAGAAAACGAAGAACTAGAAGGCGTGAGATAAGAGAAGTTGAAAAGTTTAGAGTTCTACACCAACCGAGAGAGATAGACTGAGAAAAGATTGAAGGGGAAGATAGATTGATCAGAGTTAAGGTATATATCAAACTAGTGTAATAGATCGACTGAAAAGAGAATACTAGAGAAGAGAAAGAAACAGAGAGAAGAGGAAAAGAAAGAAGGGACTGAAGGATGAGAGAAGAATAAGAGCTAGACGGGAAGAGAGTAAAGAGAGGAACTAAGGAAAAGAGAGAAGGAGATAAGAGGTAAGAGAGAGGCGCAGAGGACGAACTGAAAGGAGAGCACGGCTACGATACTATGATCCCCACCCCTTAACAGTGAACGCATAAACAGTCAAAACCAGGAATAGATCAATACAAGCTACTAAAATACAATCACACACGCTCTACTACTGTAGGAACAATGAAGTACACAAGAAGACAGACAGAAGACTACAAATGGAAGAATCTAAGAAAAGAGGAGAAGAAAGAAAGGACCGAAGGAGGTGAAGAAACTAAGAGTTACACTGGAATCGAGAAGAGAGAGATCTATCGGGCTACAGAGAGAAAGAAGAGAGGGAATGAGAGAGAAGAGACGCTAGACCGAGAATAGAAGATACCTAGTAGAGAAGAATAGAAAGGAAGAAGAAGCCGCAGGACACAGATTAGGAGACTGAGATGAATACTACAGCTATAGCTAACCATTCACAGCAACAAAAGTAAGACAAAAGAAAGTAAATGAATCTAGCAGTGCAATCGAAAAGCAAACTAAACTACATTCAAGAAAACAGATCTACCACATGAACGACAGCAAACAAACATCTAGACTATATTTTTTTACTTTTCTACTAACATATCCTAACATTACAGCAAGCACAAAATTTACCCTAGCTTTAAGAGAGAATCTAAAAGACAAATAACATCATCATCAAAGCAAAATATTTAAACTACTAGCAGAATCTAGAACTGATGTATAACAACTAGAGCATCAGGCGCAAATCACAGATCTAAACCAGCAAATATCATCCACATAATCATCTCAGATAAACAAGAACAAGAACAACACTACAAGCATACAGATCTGCAAAATATATCACATGCACATCATTCATCCAACACATAAGCATCTCAAAAGAGCATTCACAGTATTAATATCAAGATCGAAGTTGATACAACCCAGAAATAAAAGCTGATGCAGATTCTCTGTAGTGGAAGCAGGTAGATGATGCAGATCTGGTGAAGGATCCGTAGAGGATGCAGGCAGGGGTAGCAGATCTGTGCGTAGGAGTGGCAGATGTAGCAGAACTGGGCGTCGGAGTAGCAGATCAACCCGTGTGGACGAAGAAATATCAGATCCGGCCGTGGGGAAGCAGATCGGAGCCGAAGTAGTTGAGGGGATAACAGATCAAGCACCGGTCTTCTTCCTCCTTCTCACGGTCTAAGGTTCGGCAAAGGGGGATGGAGCAAAGGTGCAGTTTGATGGGGGATATAGGGGGCTAGTCAGAGTAGGAGTGGCTGGTGGAGCTAGTCGCCGGTGGAGGAGAGCTGGGAAGAGGCGGCGCGGTGGTGCGGTAGGGAGGCGTTCGGGAGAGGGGAGACGAGCAGATGGGGATCTGGATGGAGCTAGGGCGGCTGCATGTTGGGGTGTTGGAGCTCGGTGGAGAGGAGGCGCTGCGGGGAGAAGTGTCTCGGAGGGTGGACTGCGTGTTGGAGGATGAAGAGGCGAAGAGGGTGCGGCGGCCGGTTGTGGTGGAGAAGGAGAAACGACAGGGTGGATCGGTTTTTTTTGTCCAAGGGCAAAATGCGGCTAGGGTTTTTGAGTGTGGTCACCGGCCTCCCCAATGAAGATGCAGCTGGAGGTTTATATAGTTGCGGCGGCCAGGATTTCCAGTGAGGCGCGGGGTGCGGTTAGGGTTTCATGCACGTTTTGCATTTTAGTCTTTCCCCCTTTTCAGTTTTGCAACCCTAGCTCCTCTTCCAATGCTAATTTCCTATGAATTATGCGCCTTGTTCGCGCCGACCTACAAGATAATCACAAAACCATGTAAACAGTCCAAAGAAGAGGCAAGTATATAAGATCAGTGATATTAAGGCCAATTTTTGCTACTAAAAGCAGGGAAATGATATGAAAATATACTTCAAATATGATGAACATCAACCACGTTGAGAAGTCGGTGGCCTACGACCACGTTATCGCGAGCTGTGGTTGAAAGTCGGCGCTCGGGCTTACAACCACGTTGAGAAGTCGGTGGCCTACAACCACATTATAGCAAGAAGCCACTGGAAGTCGGCAGACTTCGACCACGACCACGTTAGGAAGTCCGCAGACTTCGACCACATTGTTGGACATGGTCGGTACCGGTTGGACGTTGTCGAAGTGCAAGCGAACGCAGTCAATCGTTGTCGTAGCGCTGTCGGACGCGGTTGGTTGTGGTCGAACGCGGTTGGACGTGCTCAGGATGAGGTCGGACGCGGTCGGTTGTGGTCGAACGCGGTCGGATGTGCTCGGGACGAGGTCAGACGCGGTCAGAAGTGCTCAGAGCGCGGTCGGACGTGGTCGAATGCAGTCGGATAAAGTTGATACCGATCGGACGTGCTCTGAACAAGTTCAGACGCTGTCGGACGCGGTCGGAAGCGCTCGGACGAAGTCGGAGTGCGGTCAAAAGGGCTTCGACCATGGTGAAATGCGCTGTACGTGGTCGGAAGGCATTTCGACCACGGTGAAACTCGGTGTACATGATCTGATCGGGGTTCGACCATGGTGGAAAGTGTTGAACGTGGTCGGAAGTGGTTGCGTTCAACTTGAAGTAGTTGTAGCTTGGGCTAGCGATGGTCGTAGCTTCTGGTAATTGGTCGTATGGACTTCTAGGGTAGTCGTAACGATCTGAGATGTGGTCATAGGACTTGTGCAAGTCTTGATCTATGGTTTCGACCGGTCGTAGGTGGTATACGACTAGCAGAGATGTCTTACGAGTACATTCTTCTAATGGAGATTTATGTTCACAATGTTTTGTGCGGTGCTATGTGATGGTTTGCTTGTCTGTGTGGTTGCAGGACTTCGGAGCTAGGCATGGTGAGATATGGAAGGACCGGGACTAGGCACAGGAGGTGTTGAGGTCCAGACGGTCGGAGATGCCGAAGATGATCGAGACTGGTGAGGTGGTTGCAAGCCGAGGAGACAAGGAACCGGAGCTGGAGCTGCCGGAGGTGAGCACGACGGGCAACGACGAAGAGGACTAGGACTAGGCTCAGGGAGGAGTTGAGGTCTAGACGGTCAGGATGTCGGGTGCGGTCGTGTGCAACGGAGTGGGCCGGGACTAGGCTTAGGAGGAGTCGAGGTCCAGTCAGTCGGTTGCAAGTGTGGACGGCAAGACAGAAAGAAGTTTCTGGGAAGGTGCCTGAGGGGCAATTCGGTGAAATTGACTCAGGTCTGCAAAAGGAAGCGGATTCTGTTGGAAAAGCATTGTGGTGCTATGAGTGTTAGCGGGTTGTCACTATGTTGTCGTGTGTAATACCCGGTGTTAGTTGGGGGTTTAACGGGTTCCCCCGATAACTTGAGGCTATAAATAGAGGTGGAGAGCACCAGCACTCAGAGAGGTTGTTCCCGAGACGCTCTGGTTTTCATTTCTATTTTACGTGGGTTGTTCTCTGGGATGGAGCAAGTGTGCTCGTGTATCTCCCAGTTGGAGTGGCTGTAGAAACCTCCATTATGCAATGATTCATCTCTGTTCCTCTATCTTTGAGTCATTTTATCTGTGATGTTTTGATTGCATTTTCTCTGTTCTATCTTTTCTCTTCTGGTTCTCTGGTCGGCTCTGGCCTATCTCGATTTGAGTTGTGTTCTTGGCTCGAGTAGCCTCGATTTCGTTTTGCTCAGAACTGGGAATCATCCTCAAGGCTATCTTGGCTAGTTCCTTCCCGAGAGCAAAGATTTCGATCGGTTTCTTTGGCAAGCGGTCGTGCGCCTCTGACCTCCTCTGCTCTGAGTTCGACCATTGCTTCTGTTTTGTTCTCGGCTGAAGAGTCTCAACTTCTTTGTATTTTCTCAGCCAGAGGATGTGTTCTTACAGTGTTTAAAAGTCCCATGACCAAAAGATCCGAGAATCACAAGTTATTTAGAAATCGGACTTAGCGGTCGTGAGCTTTGCGTTTCCTCTATTTTGAGTTTGACTATCTCTTCCTGTTCGACCACGGTGATGAGTTCTGGTTAGCTCCGTGATTTCTTAGCCTGAGGTCATTATCTTGCTGTGGTTAGAGTTTCGTGGTCGTTTGACCCGAGAATCAAAAGTTACACGAGTCTTGGTTCTTGCGGTCGAATGCCTCTTCCTGCTCTATCATGATTTCAGCCGAGTTGTTCTCTGTTGTCGGCCATTGCTCTCTATTGTCGATCTTCTCTGTTGTCGGTCAGTTTTGCTTTCCTGTCTCGGTTTCCAGTGAGCAAAATCCTTCTGTCTTCATAGCTCAATAGCTATTGGAGAAGAAGAGTTGTGTGAATACTTGGGGAGGTTTGAAGGCACCATTCACCCCCCTCTGTTGCCATTTCGGTCCTACAACATGGAAGGAATATACTTAGAATCGGGTCTAGGTACCAGTTCAAAGAATCTCTAAGCAGTGATTTGGTCAAGCAACATGTAAAGTGCTTCTCTAACTAGGGTTCTCAGGGAGCAACCTCTTAGGGTTTGATGACCTCAAGGGTCTATGACCATAGGGGGCATGTGCCTTTAATTAGCCTCATCAACTAGCCCCTAAACATTTAAGTGAATTTATGATATGAATTTTCCCAATCGAATCTTTATCGGGGAACTACTTCTTTAACAATGAGAGTGATGAAGCGGTTTGTTCACTTTAAAGTTGAGAAACTAACTAGAAAACTAAAAGGTTTTGTGTCCGTTGGGCTTCACGTAACCTCCTTTTATAGTTAAAGAGAAACCCTTATAAAACCTTTAGTGCGTCACCTTGGGGTTTCATGCTCCCAGAAAAAACCTTTCGTCTTTCTTCACCCATGCACTCTCTTCCTATAGCTTTGAACTCTTTCGATCCCTTTTCATTCTTCCTTCGCCCAACCACAATGTCGCGCTTATCACCAATTGGCTAATGCCGGAGCTAGGAACAAATAAGCTTGAGGCATCGAAGAAGAGCAAGATGCTTCCCAACAAGGCTCTGATTTCTTGGAGATTAGTGGTTGGGGATCAATTCCTGAGTGGGAATGGGGCAAGATTCTGGTCTTCTAGGCATATATCGAGTGCGGGTTCAGATTGTTGGCGCACCCATTCCTCTCCCAGGTCTTGGAGTACTATGGGATCGAGCCGGTAAGACCCCAACTCATTTGCTAACCTTAGCATATTTGTCTATCTTTGCAAAGCATATTTGGGATTTCTACAAGTTGACGTGGTCGGGGAGGTCGATAGCGTCACCTAGAGGATGCACTCTACATCTCCACAATGGGAAGACTGTAGAATACATTCAGATGTAATCTAAGTTCACGTGGTCATCATGGAAGAAACACTAGTTCTACATGATGTTCAGCAAGCATGACAGTCTCTCCTTCACCGGTTGAGCAGCCATAAAAAATTCAAGATGAAAGTCCTCCTTGAAGAATGGAAAGGTGGGGCGATCAGTTGATGCCATCCAACACATAAGAATAAGAGGCCTTACTTCATGGCACATGGTGAAAGGTTTCTCCATGCGCCGAAGAAGTCCTCTTAAATTTCGTGAACCATGCGGAGGTCATCCCATGTGTGTGATGAGTAATTGACATCGGTTTAGGAAAGTCGAGTTTGGTTTGGATGGTTCAGACCATGACGTTGCGTGGTGCAATCGGGCTCAGTCGGACTTGGTCAAACTTGGTCGTATGGGCTTAGGATGCTTAGTCTCTTGTTGCGACAGGTTTGGGCTGTTACTTGCTTAAGATTACTCTTAATGCTTCTGTTGATTACATGTTATCGAGCAGTGCTATTTAATGTGTTTCTTGTCTGTGATGGCTGCAGGACGTCGAGGCGGAGTCGTGGCGAGACACAAGGTGACCGGACTAGACACATGCAGTGCCGAGGTCAGAACGGTCGGAGGTGTCGAAGACGGCGGAGACTCGAGGTGGTTGCGATGCTTGGACGGCAAGACAGGAGGAAGCTTCCCGGAAGGTGCAGGACAGGCGTTTCGGTAAAAACGCAAAGCTGCATTAAAGGAAGCGGATTATGGATAAAGCACTAGAGTTGGTAAGGCTTAGCGGGTAAAGAGAGAGGCAAATCCATTAGTGGAGAGACCATCTAAGGAGGGTGTCTCCTGCATGGTCTTAAAGGGCTTTTGGAGGTTGTTTTTGCTTTCTCTTTAGTTGTTGAGAGTGGGTGGAGGAGGCAGAGGAGTGTGTCTCCTTCGATGTCTTTCTCTGTGTGTGTGTGTGTTCTTAAGAGATAGGAGATGGGTTCTTGATCATTCAAGCATGTATGGGGTTGTAGGGATGGTATGAGTTGATACTCTATGTAATCATGTATCTCTCTTCCTCATTATCAATCTGAGATGGCTTTGTTTGAGTTTGATCGATTCCCAGTCTCTCTGTTGTTAATTTCCTTTCGATGCCTCTTTTGAGTGATTCTTGAGTTTTTGTGTTTTGGCTCGATTCTTGCTGGAGAGTGGCAAAATGGGTTGCTCTATGATGGAATTGCATTTCTAGACCCTTTGGTCATTTAGTTCCATGAGCAACTTGATTAATTTGCAAGAATCTCAGTTTTAGTCCCCCTGTGTTCTTGCTCTCATTTCTAGGGTTTTGGTGTATTTCTTGTTTCCCTTCTTGAGATGGCATGAAACTTGGCATATAGAGTCCAGAGGCAATTAATTAGCTACTCTCAAAGTTTCGTGGCCAAAGGATCAAAGTTGAGATGGCAATTTGATTTTTGAGGAAGCTCTTTGTGAGTTTTCAGATTTTGCCCAAATCTGAAATTCTTGGATTTGAGTTGGAATCTCTTGGCTCTCTAGCCTTCCCAGGCTATTTTAGTTGTATTCCAGTCTTTCTGGACTGAGGTGATAAGTGGGAAGTCTCTAATTTCCTTGCAGTTTTGAAGTTCTTGTGCTTTGGTCTGAAAATCCTGCGTGCTGTTTGCTCTGAAAAACCGAGGTGCGGTCAGACCGAAAATCGAATGGCGGTCAGACCGGCTTTGCTCGAGCGGTCTGACCGATGGAGGGCTGGCGGTCAGACCGGCCCTGAGTTGGCGGTCTGACCGGCCTTATTGCACCGGTCTGACCGGCCCCCGGTGTTTGCTTCCATTTTTTGTGTTGAGCTTTGGGTCTTTCCTCTGCTGCTTAATGTTCTGTTCTGGTAGCCTGAGGATCCAGAAAATTTGAATCTCATCTTTTCATAGCTTGTGTAGCCTTGGGAGAGAAGAGAGTCTATGGATACTTTCTTTGGCTTTTCTTGTGTCATATTCTCTTCATTGCAAGGTTGTTGGTTCCAGAAGGTTGCTTGACTTCTTCTTCATAGCTCTGGTTGCTATCGGAGAAAGTTTGAGGTGTGTTCTTTTGAGGGGTCGTTTCTAAAAAGTCGACATTCACCCCCCTCTGTCGCCATTTCGGTCCAACAATTGGTATCAGAGCCGGTTAGCTCTTCTCAATAGATCTTAACCAGTCTCTAGAGCCATGGCGACGGACAAGTACTCGACCAAGCCTCCGATCTTTGATGGCATCGATTATCCGTTCTGGAAAGCCGGATGGAGACCTACATCCAAGCCCAAGGATATGCCATCTGGAGGAAGGTCAAAGTACGATATGTTGTTCCTACCGATGAGAACATCAATGCCGGGAACATGGCTGATGTTGAGGCAAACGCTAAGGCAAGAAACATCATAATCCAGGGGTTGAGCCGAAGCGAGTTTGACCGCATCTCTCATCTTTCATCGGCTTTCGACATCTGGGTGACCCTCGATGCTTACCATGAGGGCACCACCCAGATCAAGACAGTCCGACTGGACCAGTTCAAGCGTGATTACAACAAGTTTGAAATGCTCGCTGGCGAGTCCCTTGATGAGTGTTTTGCGTGTTTCCACAAGATCTTGAGCAACCTCCGAGCGGTCGGTCTCACATACCCCGACTCGGACAACGCTCGTCAGATGCTCGCGGCTCTTGACTTGCGCGTTTGGGAGATGAAGGTGACTACCATCAAGGACACCACCGATCTCTCGACCTTGACTCTTGACGTGTTGTATTCACGCCTGAAGACTCACGAGATTGACATAGTCTCTCGTTGGTCGAAGTCGCAGTCGATGGCCTTAGTCACCGATCCCACTTCTGGACTTTCTTCCGAGTCGACTGGCGGATTCTCCCTTGCTGCTCTCTGTGACATAACTGATGATCAGTTAGAGCAGCTTGCGGATGAGCAGTTAGCCCTCCTAGCTCGGAGATTTTCCCATGCTTACAAGAGGAGGAGGGACGGAAAGAGAGGAGGACCCGTGATCTGCTTCGAGTGTGGTGGCCCCAACCACATTCGAGCGAACTGCCCCAAGCTAGGGAAGGGCAAAGGTGACTACGGCGGTTCGGGCAAGAACGACTACATCGACAAGAACCGCAACAAGAAGCCCTCAGCTCACGCCCAAGGCAAGAAGAATTTCCGCGACCTTGGCAAAGTCAAGAAGCTCTTCCACCGCGTCCTCACCGCCTTCGACGACCTCGACCTCAACGAGGTGGAGGGGTGGAGCGACGACGACGGAACGGACGAGCAAGATCCCAAGGGCGGCGACGACTTCTCCGACATGTGCTTCATGGCTCTTGAGGGTGAACTGAGAGACAGCGAGCTGTACTCCGACTCCAACGAGGTATCCCCACCTATGACCAGCTTAATGATGCTTTTCTTAAGCTAGGTAGATTCCATGCTAGATCTAGAGCTAGGTGTAGCAAGTTGGAGAAGGAAGTAGATAGACTGTCACGGGAGCTTACTTCACTTACATCTGCTTCCTCCCGTGATGAATGTGATACATGCTGTGCTCTGTTGGGTGACATGGAGAAATTAAGGACCTCGCATGATAGTCTGTCCTCTGAACTTGACATTGTTAAGATGGAGAATATTAGTCTCTTGGCTGAACTAGAAATTAGTAGGATTGCTTCTATTCCATCTACTACTGTTGAGACTTGTGCATGCACCTCATGTGAGGATAAGGACAACGCATTTAGAGGTCTTTATACCATGCTTCTGGATCTGCCCGAGTCTTGTGAAAATTGCAATAAGTTGAAGATGAATCTAAAACGGGGAGACCATAAAATTGCTGAACTGCAAGCTTCACTACTTGAGCCCATTGCTTCATGTTCGAACTGTCCTAAGTTAACAGCTGAACTTGAATCTGTCTCAAAATAGTTTCAAGAAATGATTGACACTAATAAGAAAATGGCTCAGTTCGCGACTAAGGACCCTGTTAGCTCACCATGCATTAGTTGTGATAAACTAAAACTTGAACTCGTTGCTTTGAATGAAAAATGTGTGAAGCTAAGTAAGGATCAACTAGTGAAGCCATCAACTGACTGTGATGTGATTGCTGGTGTGGGGGAGAAGCCCAAGGGTAAGGTTGAGACGCTTAGCGACGTGAACCAAACTGCTAGCAGTAGGACTGTCCCTTCCGAGTCGGCTGTGCGTGCACAAGCCATTCACTCTTCTGCTATTGGTTCTTCATCTGCTCCCTTACCTCCTGCTGTCTCTTCTTCTCCCTGCTCTTCTTGCACCTCTCTTTTTCGGGAGCGTCAGTATCTTATGAACACTCTTGAGAGATTTGTAGGCGGCAAGAAGAAGCTTAATCTTATTCTAGACCAATCCAAGATTTGCAGATTTAATCAGGGTCTAGGATACGATTTCTATGAGGACATGAGGAAGCATCCACCTTCCGTGCTCAGACCCATAGCACCAGGTGTGATCGAGACTGAGCCCAGGACCGAGAAAGTCCAACTTAAGTCAGCGGGCTTTGTCCAAGGGATTTCTGACAGCAAGGTGAGTCCACCTGCTGCTTCGGCCTCTCAGAAGGCGAAGCCTTACCGTGATACTTCTACCTCTCAGAAGGTGAAGTACCACTGCACCTTCTATCAGAAGGATGGACACTCGATTGAGCGATGCTTTAGGCATGCCAAGATCGCGCGGAGAGACCGTGTTCGAGATCTTAGGCGTATTCAAGGTCAGCCCCAGACCTTGAGTGCACCTAAGACCAACACGAGGTCTAGGGTTGCTTCAGTTGCTTCTGATGTGTTTGGGCAGCATCGAGGAATTGGTTTTTTCGAGTTTTCTGGTTTTCGTCCTCATGCTCCCTTTAGTCAGTCGTGTTTGACTACTTCATTTGCTCGACGTGTTACTCAGTATTGGGTGCCAAAATCACTCTTGATTTACCCCAGTACTGAGACTTTACTCTCTTGTTGACTCAGGTTCGCCAGGCTGGGAAGGGAAAGGTTTGGCTCGTAGACTCCGGTTGTTCTCGTCATATGACCGGAGACTCACGTTGGTTCTCTTCCCTAGCCTGCGCTCCAGGTGATGAGACGATCACCTTCGGAGACGCTTCGTCTGGGCGTGTCATCGTCAAAGGTACAGTGCGTGTTAATGATTCTTTCATTTTGAAAGATGTTGCCTTAGTTAGTAAGCTGCAGTATAATTTGCTTTCAGTTTCTCAGCTTACCGATGACGGTTTCGAGGTGAGCTTTAAGAAAAACAATTGCAAAATTCCTGATTCTTCAGGTAGTCTAGTTTGCGGGATTTCTCGGTTTGGGAGGATCTTTCGTGCTGATTTTTCTAAGTCTTCTGGTGATCCTCTCAGGTGTTTAGTTGCTTCTGAGTCCCGCGACCTTTCTTTCTGGCATAGGAAACTTGGTCATATTGGATTTGACCATTTGACCCGAGTTAGCGGCCATGACCTCATTCGTGGTTTGCCGAAACTCAAGATGGTCAAAGATCTAGTTTATACTCCTTGCCGGCATGGCAAGATGGTTGCCGCTTCCCATCCTCCGGTCACAGTTATTATGACCGATGCACCAGGACAGCTGCTCCATATGGATACAGTTGGACCAGCTCGAGTGCAGTCAGCAGGAGGGAAGTGGTATGTCCTTGTCGTGGTCGATGACTTCTCGAGGTACTCTTGGGTGTTTTTCTTAGCCTCGAAGGATGAGACGTTTACACATTTCCAAGGTCTTTTTAGTAGGCATTCTGTTGAGCTTCCGGATGCCTTACGTGCGATCCGCAGTGACAATGGCACGGAGTTCAAGAATTCCTACTTTGAGAGGTTTTGCGATGAGACGGGTGTAGAGCACCAGTTCTCTTCTCCGCACATCCCACAGCAGAATGGCGTCGTGGAAAGGAAGAACCGTACCTTGGTCGAGATGGCCAGGACGATGCTCGATGAGTACTCTACACCGCGAAAGTTTTGGGCTGAGGCTATAGCTACCGCGTGCCATGTTTCAAATCGAGTTTTTCTTTGGGCACACCTGCACCGCACTTCTTATGAGTTGAGATATGGGCGAAAGCCCAGTATATCTCATTTTCGTGTGTTTGGTTGCAAGTGCTTTATTCTGAAGTCCGGGAACCTAGACAAGTTCGAGTCACGTTCTTGTGATGGTATCTTTCTGGGTTACTCGACTTCTTCGAGGGCTTATCGGTTTTGGAATTGCGAGTCTAGTAAAATGGTAGAGACCTGTGAGGTGACCTTCGACGTGGCCAGTCCGGGGACTATGCCCGATATTTCAGGTTCTTTAGAGCAGTCCGAGCCCATCTTTGTGGATGATGAGGACGATGGAGATGAGGGTTGTCTACCCGATCCAGTCCCTCATCCACCCCTTGAGGTGCCTTCTTCCACTGCACCTCGAGGCGATCAGCCCATGCCTTCTGCTTCTTCTGGAGCCAGTGGCTCTGTTCCTACCTCGTCAGCTCATGAGGTAGAGGCCACTTCATCTCATCCAGGACCTCCTAGACATATCCAGAAAGACCATCCTTCTGAGCAGATTATTGGAGACCTCTTTGAGCGAGTCACTCGTTCAAAGTCTGGCATGTCGCATTTCTGTCTCCACTCTGCCTTTGTTGCCACCTTTGAGCCCAAGGATGTTAGTCATGCTCTGTCTGACGAGTCTTGGGTCAATGCCATGCATGAGGAGTTAGAAAATTTCAAGAGAAACAAAGTCTGGTCGCTTGTTGAGCCCCCTCGAGGTCACAATATTATTGGGACTAAGTGGGTGTTCAAGAACAAGCAGAGTAAGGATGGGGTTATCATTCGGAACAAGGCTAGACTGGTAGCTCAGGGGTTCTCCTAGGTTGAGGGTCTAGATTTCGAGGAAACCTTTGCCCCTGTAGCTAGACTTGAGGCCATTAGAATCCTGCTTGCCTTACAGCTTCTAAGGGTTTCAAGCTTTACCAGATGGATGTCAAGAGTGCCTTCCTCAATGGCTTTATTGAGGAAGAAGTCTATGTGAGACAGCCTCTAGGTTTCGAGAACCTCAAATACCCAAACCATGTCTTCAAGCTTTCCAAAGCGTTATATGGACTTAAGCAGACCCCTAGAGCTTGGTATGAGAGGCTTAAGTCCTATTTGTTGAGTCATGGTTTTGAGGTGGGTAAGGTAGACAAGACCTTGTTCATTCGCCGGCATGGCACCGACGTCTTGCTCGTCCAGATTTATGTGGATGACATCATCTTTGGCGGCTCTTCCCATGCTCTCATTTCACAGTTCTCGGATGTCATGAGCACCAAGTTTGAGATGAGCATGATGGGTGATTTGACCTTCTTTCTTGGCTTCCAGATCAAGCAGACTCGGGAAGGTACTTTCTTGCATCAAGGCAAGTACACTCGCGACCTCCTGAGATGCTTTGACATGAGTGATGGTAAGCTTGTGTCAACTCCCATGGCATCTTCCACCACACTTAACCCGGATGAGGACGGCGAGCCAGTTGATCAGAAGGAGTATCGCAGCATGATTGGCGCCCTCTTGTACCTCACTGCCTCGAGACCGGACATACACTTCTCTGTGTGTCTTTGTGCTCGTTTTCAGGCTTCTCCTCGCGTATCTCACCGCCAGGCGGTGAAGCGCATCCTTCGGTACCTTCGAGCTACCATTGACTATGGTATCTGGTACTCTTCCTCGTCCTGTCTTTTCCTCAGAGCCTATTCGGATGCAGACTTTGCTGGCTGTAGGATAGATAGGAAGAGCACTTCTGGCACCTGCCAATTCATTGACACTTCTCTTGTTTCCTGGTCCTCGAGGAAGCAGTCCGGTGTTGCACAGTCCACCGCAGAGGCCGAGTACGTTGCTGCCGCCAATTGCTGCAGCCAGGTGCTTTGGATGGTCTCGACCCTGCGGGACTTTGGGTTAGTTATCGACAGTGTTCCACTCTTTTGTGATAACACTTCTGCGATTAACATTGCTAAGAACCCAGTGTAGCATTCTCGGACCAAGCACATTGATATCCGATATCACTTCCTTTGAGACCATGTAGAGAAGGGTGACATTGTGCTCCAGTTTGTGGAGAGTGACCACCAGTTGGCTGATATCTTCACCGAGCCATTGGATAGCTCTAGGTTTTCAGCTCTGCGGGGAGAGCTTGGGGTGGTTGTCCTTACGGACTTTTGTGAGGGGGAGCTCTGTGCTTTACTGCTTTATTATATTGATTATGCTCTTACTCCTTTATGTTGCATTGCATATGGGTTAGTCCTCCTAGCATATATTAGAGTGCTTATATTGTCTAGCTGTTTAGACTTCTTACTCTTATCTTGTGATTCTAGGATGCTGCTTATTAGCTGTTTCTCTTCTCACTAGGTTGAGCTCACTCACTTCTTGTAGGTTCTAGCGAGGGTTGGGCCACCCTCAGGTAGACAGGGTATGTGTTTGCTCTTTAGTGAGTTAGATGATCAGTTGATAGTCCTAAAGTCATATGGGGTAGCTGAGAGTCAGTCTGAGCCATAGTTTTCTCTACATCTTGTCTATGCTTTAAGGACTGCCTTTTCTGATTTTCTTTGCCAGCTTCTCGTTTTATTGCTTTGGTTCAGGGGGAGTTCATTGGGAGCTTCTGGAGCTTAATATTGACATAACTCAACTTGAACTAAAGTTGCATCACATGTTGAGGGGGAGCTGGATTTTCTTGTATTTCAGCATTCTGCATTATAATATACCTACATTGAGCCTTGATTATTATCCTTGCATGACATGCTTACAATGTGTTACATCTTGCCATGACTTGTGTTTATTTGCTAGATTGATCATGACCTTATATGTGTAGTCTAGTCTTTGCCATGAGTAATTGCTTAAAACTGCACAACTTGAATTATCTAATGTCATAGTAGTACTTGAGACTAGTCTGTCTTTAGTTATCCCTTTATGATTCATGCCATGTCAAATAGGCTGAGTTGAGTCTTGAATCTTTGTTGAGCTTTAGATCGAGCTATGCTAGTTCTTAATGTTGCATAAGTTAGTACAACCATTTATGAATACAAAAAGATCTCTTTTGTGCGAAAAAACTGATCTCACCAATTCTTTCTCATGAGACGGCTTGCCATTGCACAAGGCATGAACTCAGGGGGAGTTTTGGATGACCTAGACCATCTTCTTAAGCTTCTTGCTTGGAGTGGTCGCATAAAACTTGAGATCTAGCACTTGACAAAACAAAAATCTGGTTGGCAATAATCATGAGATTTCTAAAGAAAACATGTCAAATGTGCTCAATTTGCTAAAATTACAAAGGTTACAAGTACTTAAACAAATGTCTCATTCTTGAACTTGTAGCACTCTAATTTGACTCAATACTAGCTTCTTGGTTTCGCTTAGCTTATTGACATAGTTTGCATCATCCTTGGATACCTTTAGCTAGACTATAATTATGGATGTCTTGACATGCTAAGAAATTGAACTAAATTTCAGATTGTGACTTACTTGGCTTAGCTTGATTATACATGTCTTGTCATGATCTTGATAGCATATTTATGTATTATGGCTTGATGTAATTCTTATATGGTCATTTTGGATAATCTTCATTGCTCTAAATGCTTAGAATAAACCAACTGCAGCCATTTCATCCATTTCCATGACTTGATTCTCTTCCTTGCATCATTGATGTGTTTATTGCCAAAAGGGGGAGAATAGCGGAGAAAAAGCCATTTGGGAGCTTTCTAGAGCTTTGGAGAAGAACAATTTGCTCTAACAATTTGCTCTTTCTTGTGTAGCTCTAGTGTTCCTTTGTCGACATGGTCATGAGCTTCTTTGCTTTTTCCTTTGGACCATGTTTGACTTTCTCAAACTCAAACTCTACTTTGCGCTTTTTCTGGGTTTGTCAATATACTCATCAAGGGGGAGATTGAGAGACCATGTGGAGGTCATCCCATGTGTGTGTTGAGTAATTGACATCGGTTTAGGAAAGTCGAGTTTGGTTTGGATGGTTCAGACCTTGACGTTGCGTGGTGCAATCGGGCTCGGTCGGACTTGGTCAAACTTGGTCGTATGGGCTTAGGATACTTAGTCTCTTGTTGCGACAGGTTTGGGTTGTTACTTGCTTAAGATTACTCTTAATGCTTCTGTTGATTACATGTTATCGAGCGGTGCTATTTGATGTGTTTCTTGTCTGTGATGGCTGCAGGACATCGAGGCGGAGCTGTGGCGAGACACGAGGTGACCGGACTAGACACAGGCGGTGTCGAGGTCAGAACGGTCGGAGGTGTCGAAGACGGCGGAGACTCGAGGTGGTTGCGATGCTTGGACGGCAAGACACGAGGAAGCTTCCCGGAAGGTGCAGGACAGGCGTTTCGGTAAAAACGCAAAGCTGCATTAAAGGAAGCGGATTATGGATAAAGCACTAGAGTTGGTGAGGCTTAGCGGGTAAAGAGAGAGGCAAATCCATTAGTGGAGAGGCTATATAAGGAGGGTGTCTCCTGCATGGTCTTAAATGGCTTTTGGAGGTTGTTTTTGCTTTCTTTTTAGTTGTTGAGAGTGGGTGGAGGAGGCAGAGGGCTATGTCTCCTTCGATGTCTTTCTCTGTGTTTGTGTGTGTGTGTTCTTGAGAGATAGGAGATGGGTTCTTGATCATTCAAGCATGTATGGGGTTGTAGGGATGGTATGAGTTGATACTCTATGTAATCATGTATCTCTCTTCCTCATTATCAATCTGAGATGGCTTTGTTGAGTTTGATCGATTCCCAGGCTCTCTGTTGTTTATTTCCCTTCGATGCCTCTTTTGAGTGATTCTTGAGTTTTTGTGTTTTGGCTCGATTCTTGCTGGAGAGTGGCAAAATGGGTTGCTCTATGATGGAATTGCATTTCTAGACCTTTTGGTCATTTAGTTCCATGAGCAACTTGATTAATTTGCAAGAATCTCAGTTTTAGCCCCCTGTGTTCTTCCTCTCATTTCTTGGGTTTTGGTGTATTTCTTGTTTCCCTTCTTGAGATGGCATTAAACTTGGCATATAGAGTCCAGAGGCTATTAATTAGCTACTCTCAAAGTTTCGTGTCCAAAGGATCAAAATTGAGATGGCAATTTGATTTTTGAGGAAGCTCTCTGTGAGTTTTCAGATTTTGCCCAAATCTGAAATTCTTGGATTTGAGTTGGAATCTCTTGGCTCTCTAGTCTTCCCAGGCTATTTTAGTTGTATTCTAGTCTTTCTGGACTGAGGTGATAAGTGGGAAGTCTCTAATTTCCTTGCAGTTTTGAAGTTCTTATGCTTTGGTCTGAAAATCCTGCGTGCTGTCTGCTCTGAAAAACCGAGGTGCGGTCAGACCGGAAATCGAATGGTGGTCAGACCGGCTTTGCTCGGGCGGTCTGACCGGTGGAGGGCTGGCGGTCAGACCGGCCCTGAGTTGGCGGTCTGACCGGCCTTATTGCACCGGTCTGACCGGCCCTAGGTGTTTGCTTCCATTTTTTTGTGCTGAGCTTTGGGTCTTTCCTCTACTGCTTAATGTCCTGTTCTGGTAGCCTGAGGATCCAGAAAATTTGAATCTCTTCTTTTCATAGCTTGTGTAGCCTTGGAAGAGAAGAGAGTCTTTGGATACTTTCTTTGGCTTCTCTTGTGTCTTATTCTCTTCATTGCAAGGTTGTTGGTTCCAGAAGGTTGCTTGACTTCTTCTTCATAGCACTGGTTGCTATCGGAGAAAGTTTGAGGTGTGTTCTTTTGAGGGGTCGTTTCTAAAAAGTCGACATTCACCCCCCCCCCTCTGTCACCATTTCGGTCCAACAATTGGTATCAGAGCCGGTTAGCTCTTCTCAATATATCTTAACCGGTCTCTAGAGCCATGGCGACGGACAAGTACTCGACCAAGCCTCCGATCTTTGATGGCATCGATTATCCGTTCTGGAAAAGCCGGATGGAGACCTACATCCAAGCCCAAGGATATGCCATCTGGAGTAAGGTCAAAGCACGATATGTTGTTCCTGCCGATGAGAACATCAATGCCGGCAACATGGCTGATGTTGAGGCAAACACTAAGGCAAGGAACATTCACTCCCCCTCTGTCGCCATTTCGGTCCAACAATACCGTGCTTTGGTATATGAGTAGAGATGACCTGACCAAGGATTCTCCAGAATGTAAGTCTCAAAGAACTCTGACCAGTCAAGTTTGAACTTTGTTTGGTTGAATCTTTCTAACCTTTAATTCTTTTTTAATTTCACAGCCCTATCCTCGGAGGAGGTAAGAGAGATGATCAAAATAATCTGCACAGGGGATCCCAGCCAAAAGGCGGAGGTGCCCCTGATCTTGGCTGCGACCTCTCAAGATGAGAGGATAAAAAGGCTTAACACAAAGATAACAATCCTTTTCATCACTTGTATACTTTCGGATCGGTATGCTGTAATGGTTTTATAATGTGCAGATGCTCAGATCGCAGAGTGGCAAGCTATCAGAGCTCTTGAGAGATGCTCTTCCGAGCCCCAAGAGTTAGAAGAGTGTGAGGAAGTCGTATAGGGATTCGGGGGTCAAACCCAACTCCATCATTGACTATCGTTGCTATTCTTTCGGTCGCTACTCCGACCACTTTTGCTTCAATGACCATAGAAGTAGGCTTTTACTATGACTCTGTAAGCTTTTCTTTTAAGCCTACTCCTCTTCTTATAATGAGGACAGAAAAAGAGCACCGAAGGGAATATATTTCCTAGATGAAGAATTTCATCACCGAGCTAACTTCAGTTAGTAACCAGGTGGAAGAGAGGGAGGAGCCATTGATTGGAGTCATTGTGACGATAGAACAAAGATCTACGGTCATAGGCTCTGGAGCGGTTATGACCGACTAGGTGGTGGTTTCCCAAGCACTGTAGGGGGCGACTACACTGGCGGTTGAAGGAGTCATGACCTCCGAGCAAGTGGTGGAGGAATTACTTCTAACCTCCCCAATGAGGGTCCGATCAGGGATAGGCTTATCTGATCAAATGGCTCAAAGGGTTCTGACTAGCACTACCAGTTTAGAACTAGTGAAGTTAGTTGAGAAGAAGAAGAGGAAGGAAAACGTTCTAGACTTCACTCCAAGGCATTTTAACTTCAAAGAAAGAAGACCAGATATGTGAAAAATGAAAAAAAATCATGTAAGTTCTTACCTTTTAGGTTTTTAGATGTTTTTGAAGTCTTCATTCCTTCCTTTTTTTCTTCTATTTTTATAGCACCTCTAGTACTCTGATCAGCCCATATCAGAGTACTCCTCGTGAAGAAGCTCCCAAGGAGGGAGTGGTCAAGGCAGCCCCTAAGTGGGTAGAAGCAGCAATATCTACCCCTATTACTCAGGAATCTTTGGCTGCTCTGACCCTGTCCAAGGATGTAGAGGCAAAAGAAAAGTCTCAATAGGATTCTACCACTACTGGGACTCAAGTGGTCAAAGAGGAGGAAGCGTGTTTGCTTCATCCTTTATTTGAAGGTCATGAGGAGAGGAGTTTTTTTCTTGGTTAGGAAGTCTACTCACCCGAAGGACATCCCCAACCGACTTCGAGTCTTTCATAACAAGAAACTTGAGGAGGTCTGGTGGAGCAAGATCTTGGACTATCAATCAAAGAAATGTTTTGAGATGATTTACTCCGCCTATGATGACAAAGCAATCTAGATAATTTTCCCATGACCACTTTCTCCATCTGAGATGTCAATCGAACATTGTGTTGTTTGGAGCGGATAAGGCACATGCTCCATCCATCACACAGAAGAAATATACTTAGAATCAGATTCAGGTACCAATTCAAAGAATTTCCGAGCAATCATCTAGTGTGGAACACATACAGTGCTTCTCCGACCAAGGTACTCAAAGAGCAACCTTTGGGGTTTTATGACCACAAGGGTCGACGACAATAGGGGCCATGACCACGAGGCGACATGGCTTTAATTAGACATTAGAGCCATATTTATGAATTTATTTAATCCTCATTACACATAGTTGATAGAAAGATGTGAAGAGAAACTCTACAAACTCTCCAACAAATGAGCTTTTGGTTGGGACTAGGCGCATAGTGACCACACTGGGAGCATGGGAGGAGAGCTAAAGGCCAGTAGTGAAGCTAGAAAATTTGTAATGGGGGTGCACACTTCACACGCATAATTTCATAGTCTAATACAATGGTTTCATACATCATAATACTAACTTATTAGTTCAAAATTTGCCATAAGTATCATACAAATCAGCAAATCCCAAACTGGCAAATCAAAATCAAGAATTTATTACGGTCTATGGTTCTATGCTGGTGTGAGCCCACCATACTGCCAGCTTCTCCCACGCAGGCACCATGGTGCTGCAGCTAGGGGTGAAAATGGGTCGGGTTAATCCCGACCGATCCGGCACCAAATCCGATTGGTACCGAATCCGACTAGTACCGAATCCGAAGAAAAAAAATATGGGTTAGGATATGGTAACAGCAATATCCGTCCGAATCCGATACATCTTCAAGTTTGATTTCAGGTTAGTGCTACTATTTGACGTTTCATTTTCTGTTGCAATGGTAAAATAAAATCTTCCTCATCAGCTATTAAATAGTAACATCAAGTCAGTGCGTCCTACTCCATTTACTACACTGTATGCGTTCCTTACAAACAAGTAGGGGTGCAAACCAAATGGGTTAATCCCGACCGATCCGACACCGAATCCGATTGGTACCGAATCCGGAGAAAAAATATGGGTTAGGATATGGTAACAGCAATATCCGTCCGAATCCGACCCGTTTTCACCCCTAGCTGCAGCCTGCTCTCACGTGGGCTCCCCCTTTCTACACCTATGTGTTGTGCAGCCTCTGTCTTTGCTCCCCTCCAGCACCGGTGCAACATTTGTTGGCCACTGCTTGCTCCTGTGCCGCGCCACAGCTCCCACGTGGTTGTGCGATGCCCCGCGCCGCACTGCAGCTCCCACGTGGTCGTGCCTTGCCCCACGCTACGCTGCTCCTCCTCTCTACGCGATGCCCAATTGCCCGCCGTTGCTGCCTACCTACTCCTACCCAGTTGCTCCCACTGATGAGGTGGAGAGGAGACAAGCGAATTAGGGTCTGGGAATTGGGGAGAAATTTTACATGAAGGTGGTTGTGGGTTGGTTTAGTGCATGTGGGTTGGTGTGGGACTACGAGTGTGTCATTCACTATGAGCTAGACCAAGAATGCAACACTGATCCTATGAAAATTTTTAATTTTTGGATGTGCTTGGACACCCCTGCTAGCTCCACCCTACTAAAGCTAGTGGTTACATCATGGAACACTCACAACTTCTATAATAATAACAAACTGGCATTACACTAAAAGCGATGCACATTGCTACCAAACTGGCCAGGGCCTCCCACTGCTCAATGACCCTAGGTGGCTGCCCGGGCTCACCGGTGGCAAGCAGTGGGGTAGTCAGGGCTTCCAGGCAGTGCAAGTGTAGCCGCAGGGCGAGTTCCCGGGCACTGGTTGGTGGTGACGAGCACGGTACCAAGGCGGAAAGGCAAAATGGCAACATAGGCTTTGGCTGGCAGGCTGGGCCAACAAGCAAGTAGCAAGGAATTGAGGCGGCTCTCTCTAACCAAATAAATAGGATAAAAAATGGCAACAGAGGGGGGTGAATGGTGCCTTCAAAAATTGCCCCAAGTATCCACACAATCTTCTTCTCTAATAGCTATGGAAGCTACAAAGACAGGAGATGAACGCTTACTAGAAACCCAAAAATCGATTGACAAATGAGATAGAAATAGGCTCGGCCAAAACGCAAACTAGAGTAAAGTGGCCGAGAGACTGAAATCAGTCAGCACAGTATTTATTGTGTTTTGTCGAGACAAGAATAGAGAGACTAGAACAGATTGGAAGCAACAGGATCTAATCTGGCCAAAGGACTCAAAAGATCAGATGCTAAGATCATGACCAAAAACTAGAGAGTTCTGATGCTACAGGACCAAGGCAGAAAACAGGGATAGAAAACAAAAAGAAATGAAACAGCTGACATGAAGAAGATCAGAGAAGAAATGACTAACAGAAGCTCTGCAAGTTCATAAGCGGTCAGATCTCCTACGAGCTGCCGGTCAGACTGCAGTATTAAAACCGGTCTGACAGGAAGAAGGGAAATCACAAAGAAGTTTCAAAGCCGGAAGCTGTAGCCAGTCTAACCGGATGGTCACTACCGGTCTGACCGGAGATCCATAACCGATTTGATCTCCTGCACAAACTCAGTCTGACAGGGAAAACAAAATAGCGACAGCAGACAGAAAATAGCAGCAAGAAACTATACTGAGCAAACTGAAGAAGGAGCTAAAAACACAGACTTTTTTGCTGAAAATTGAACAAGGATTTAAGTGATTTGATTGAAAAATTTTAGCGAAGATCAAGACAAACAGAGAATGAGATAAAGCACTTGATTTCCAACATAAGAAGGAACAGAAAACTTGATTTAGAACAATCTGCAGAAACACTGAAACCAGACAACGGTAATTACTTCATTGCCAAAAACAGAGAAAGAAGGAGAGCAGAGAAAACTGAATAACAGAGGCAAACAGAGGACTGAACACTGCAGTTCACTGAAAACTGAAAAGATGAAAATTGAGCAACCAATGCAAACAGATTGAGAGCAGATCTTGATTAACTTATCACACGGCCAAGAGTTCTCAAATCTAACAGGAAAAATTAACTCTACTCAAGAAGACACATAGAGAACACAGCTCCTCTGCCTCCAGAAACAGTAAACCCTAGTATATTTGGAAACAGAAGATGTCTGTAGTAGAGAAATCTGACAGAAAACTGCAATAAGGATGTGTGCTCTCAAGTATAATCTGGCCAAGAAACCTTGATGAAATACCCAGTTCAGAGTTAAATAATCTGCAGCTTCTTGAGCAAGGACTTCAATCAACAAGAAGATAGAAAGGAACAGAGACCACCGAGGCAAGAGCATAAACCAAAACAGAGAAAAACTAGAAACCATTGCAACTCAAACACAGGATTTTATATAATGAATCAGTGAGATGAATGATTGCATAAGTAAATGTTTACAGCCATCCCAGCCATCTCTCTCACATCAAGAGCAACACACGCAAATGAAAATCAAGAAACCATACCCACTCACAGACACTCACACACGGGAGACAAAGGCACAACAACCTTCTGCACTCCCACCAACTCCTCAACAGAAAGACAAAAGGAGACTCAAAACAAAAACCCTCAAACAGAAAGCCTTCATGCCACCAGGGAACAACCCTCTATATATAGCCTCAAGTTAACAGGTTCAATTTGCTTTGCCCATTACAACTTAACCCTTTACCCGCTAACTCAAAAACGAATCCGCTTCCTCTTTGCAGCCTTGCGCATTTACCAAAATGCCACTCCTGCACCTTCCGGGAAGCTTCCTCATTTCTTGTCGTCCAAGCCTCGCAACCACCTCGAGTCCTCGTCGTCTTCGGCATCTCCCGACCGCTTTGACCTCAGCACCGCCTGTGCCTAGTCCGGCCATCTCATGCCTCGCCACAACTCTGCCTCAAGGTCCTGCAGCTATCACAGACAAGCGAAACATCACATAGCACTACTCGAAACAAAATTATCAACAGTAGCATCAGTGAATCGTACTCAAGCACGAAATTGCCCAAACAACCGATCGGGAAGAAGAACAAGCGTCCCAAGCATGTCTAACTGAACTAGACTGCGCCATGCGTCGACTTGGCGCGAACCTACAAAATCAAACTCAAACTTTTCAGAACACGTGTCAATTACTCATCACAAACATGGGGTCACATCCACATGGCCTCTCATATATGCCTCCTCTAACTCCCCCATGCTATCCAGATCCAGATCTGGATCTCTGTCGCCCTTCCCCAGCATTGCCCCTATGTCCTTCCCTCACCTCCCTGAGCAGTCATAGGCTCACAGCCTCCCCTGCTAAGTAAGCTGGCTTGTGTCACGTGTGGCAGAGAGAGCATAGGAGTAGTAGGATGCGTAGCGGTGTTGTTGTCACAGAATTGGGTAGTGGATTGAGTATGCCCCCGAGCTACCATACTCGAGGAGGATAGCTGGGTAGGTATCTCCTCTGTGCACTGCCGGTGTGGATGTGATCCTTAGTAGGGGGTGCTGTAGGCTCCCCCTCCTTAGGATGCAGCCCTCCTTTGCCTTGGCCTCGTGCACCCTTGCATACATATCCTCTATCTTGTCGTATCATGATCCTTGTGGAACTAACGTAAAGGACTTTCTTACAATAATTCTTAGGTAAACACCACAGTCGTTTTTTTGTATGGTAGTAATTACATCTAGCTTCTCAAGTTAGAATTCTATTTTGTGAAACAAAATGTGCAAATATATATGAAACTGGTATTACTAGTGCTTCAGTTAGGGGGTTATTATTATATTACAAGTGGTAGTTCTCAAGTTAGTGCTGTATTGCATTTTTTCTTTTAATGCTCATGTATTTGTCATGGTGAACATATTCTAGATTGATATGAGGCATGGGCATAATAACAACATGCGGCCTTTTCTCTATTCTTAATCAATAGAACAACAGCTTGTTAGCCGAGTCCCATTGAGATAGTAGGAATTGTCACATGAACAGTCTACCAACTCATTTATCTTGTAAGTCTCCAAGTTACATTCTTGTAACCATTTTGTTCAACTGTAGTAGCCAAATAGAATGCCAAAGAGTAATTTTTAAGTTTACATGTAAGTTATATATAGATTTGTTAAGATAGTTTTCCTTACCATAATTTTTTTGAGAATGGCCTAAGCCTAACTAATCTATTTTATCATCAAAGGCTTCCAAGAATGAGTGCACTGCTACTGTGTACCTTTCCATTGTAATGTCAAGCTTAATGTTAAATTGTTAAACTGATATATCATTTTTTCTTTTGCAGGACATGGTTGTTGTTAATTCTGCCATCTAAAGACTAAAGAGGATGGTTACAATACCATGAAATTGAGGTACTTGTTATTATATCTTCTTTTTTCTTTTCATCTATGGACATTCAAATGTGTGTTGCATTTTAAAACTATTGCGGTTGTCAACTTTGCTTGTGTCATGTGTATATGATTTTTTTTGCGCTTATTAGCTATACTTGGACTCGTCGTGCGCCCAGGTTCCCAAAAAATCCTGGCTCCACTACTGAAATCGGCATTACACTAAAAGTGATGCACATTGCTCGACTCTAGTATTCCTCATGAACACTTTTCACCTAATTTTAGGTCATATTCAAATTTGTGGTCTGTCCCCCCTCCCCCAATTTACCATTTAAATCATGCACAAAGGCTAGTGGAGATTACAGAGTTTCTAACCCATATGTATGTACTGAGCAAACTGAAGTGCATACGCACTTCACAGACTGGACTGAACTTTTCTAAATGATTTATGTGTCTTCAGCACAATGGAAAATTTCCTGATGAATTACCTGTAGTGAGTGCGATGTAACTTTTCTGATAATTCTATGGATTCGAAACTAAGACCACTCTATGCTAGTGATATGCCATATAGATGATTGTATCACTTCTATATCTATGAACCTTTGAATAATATGTTATTTTGTCCCATGAATAAACTATCATTTATATGATAGTTCATGAAGCTCTCTATGTGTGCTTATGATGTTATTCTGAACATCTCTATCCTTATATCATTATATGGGACACTTATGATTTATTGATCATCACATGTATTGATTGATGATCATATTTCATAAATCATGCATATTAGATATCAAATCAATAATGTGAACATATGTTAAAGAATATAGTGTTGGATTAACCCACCTTGAAACACTAAGGGCATTGTTATGTTCTTAAGTATCATCAGTTGGTCACATACATTGTGTACATGTGATCGTTGAGGTCATTATAATTTTCTACATATGTAATAGTTTACTTAGGAGTTACCAAGCGCTACTGCACAAATGAATAGTCATAAAGGTAGCTTTTAGGTTTACTATAGAACATGCGGATGAATCAAGATAAAATTTGTCATTCTTTCTTAACAGGAGAGATATTTCTAGGCCTCTCAATATGGTTAGATTAGAGAAGTGCATTGCCATGCCAATTTTGGTCAAGTCAGCTACAACTAAATAATTCACTACAAGATCAAGTAAAGGATCAATATATCATAGGATGACATGCATCTTGCCTTGAGTTTGATTTGGTATTATGAGGCAAAGGGATAAGCACATGGGCACTGTATAGGTTCATTCGATATGATCTTTATGTGAGTTCGGGGGGTCGTTATGTTTTGCTAGGGACCACTACCAACTTGTGGATTGGAAAGGAGTTTTCAGATCATGGCAAAGTACACATGAACCTATAGGATCACACACTTAATCTCTACTCCTTAAAAGCACGAGTTGGTGGTAGGTCATCCATTCTCCCCTTACCTCTCCACAACCATCTGATCTGATCACAAGAATTGTGACCGTCCATAGTTTACCCCCACGCAATAGTGGGACAATCTCACCAACCCTCCCCCACGCAACATGCTTGCAACTGCCTCCCCACCCCCACTCCGCGTGCATATGCTCCTCCACACCACCACCAGTCCTTCGCCCGCACTGCACCTTCACCCTATTCTTCACCTTCTTCTCATCCTCCTCCTCCCCCCAACGACCCACCCTTCTGCAAGAACCCGCCCATGCAGGCTCGCCATGGTGGCGCACGAGATGCTATGGTTGTACGTGCTAACAATGGCTGGCTCTGACTCCGGCGGTAGCACCAGCGTCCAGGCCGACATCAAGGCATGCATCCAAAACATCGCCAGCGTCCAATAGGTTGCCTAATCTCTTCACTTCTCTTCTCTTTTCAATTCACTCTCTTTGCTCCAATCTAACCAAGAAAGAGAATTGATTCGGTGGTGGTGGTGGTGCAGGGGGTCCACCTTGTGCCGGAAGAGTTCATGTAGGAGCAACTCAAGTCAGTTCTTTCAAACATGTCAGTGGATGTGGTGAGCCCTAATTTTCTATTCAGTTTGTGATGAATTAGTATCGTAGTTGGTCTTAGTTGATTTGAATTACCAAGCTTAGCATATATATGTTTGGAGCCGCAAATTTTTTGGCTAGAAACCGGAGCATGGTATTGGCAATCTGTCGTGGGAGAAGTTTGAAGGTTGCGGTTTGATTATTTAGTTCTACAACAAAATAGGTGTTCAGGGTTAAATTCTCCATGGCATTGGACTATTTTCATGTATTCTCATTTGTCATTGATAAGTGATATCATTAACAGTTTATTGGTTGTTTATATGATTGTATGGTCGCAGATGGCAGGTTGGATTTTTTTTTGTTGTTGCATTCCTATCAACTATGTTTGTAAGATTTTTTCTGTGTGTGTGTGTGTGTGTGAAACTATGAAGTAATTAACTTTTGGTTGACACAGTTATGCTTATCTACAAGAAATCTTGCTGTCATATGAAAATTTGCAGTTAGGAGTATGCAATACATGTTACTGTACATTTATTTCATACATTTTACTGTACATTAGTTGCATTTGAGCAAGTGTAAATATACAATGTTTATTACTTGTTCTTGAGTTGACTAGGTGAAGACAGGGGTGCTCCCTTCAGTTGGAGTAGTTCAAGTTCTATGTGAGAGTCTTAGGAAGTTTCCGGTCAAAGGTATGACATTATTTGTGATTGTTTGATTAAAACATACAGCTATCTCAGTCCGTTTATTTACTTACTTTGATTTATGCTTTTGAAGGCAGCTTTAGTGGTGGATACTGTTATGGTGTTCACAAGTGGGGATACCCTTTGAGAATCATCTACTCTCACTAAATATAGATACATGATTAATATTTGTTTTGTTCCATGTGTATTTATGAGTTTTGGTTAGATTGGTGTTGCCATTACATCCTCAAATCTCATAGCACCTACTAAGATATTGTTGCAATTGTTTTGAGTAGGGATGAACTATTTGCTATGGCTGATATAGTCACTCGAAATGTGAAAGAAGCTTCAAGAATACTTGGGGATGTATCATTGCGAACAGTTTCTGACATGTGCAGTGCAGTAGAATCCATTTACAAATTTGGTCCCAACTATGTATTTTGTATTTCCGTGATTTATGTTGTTGTTCAAAAGTGCTTCTACCTTATTTGTTCTCATATACTACATTTGCAATATCCTAACCATTGGGTTGGGAAAAACTAGCATTGTTATTTTTTTAGTATTAACAGCGGTGCAGAGTGTATAGACTACAATATATAAATCTGATGATCCGCACTGATATTTATTGTATCCAGATTTTGGTAGAACAATATAGATAGCCAACGTCACTAGGCCTACCAATTATTTTGATGATTCAATCAACTGTCATTTCTGCCCTAATAAGAAGTCTACCTCTTCTTACACAAAATTCTAAGATATATTTTTTATGCGTTGACATGTTTCAGATTGCAGAGTCCTATAACTCCATTGTAAAGAGCGGCAGATGGACCTCCAGTGTTCAACCAGATTGATGAATGAACAACAGGAGGATACTGATGGCCCCCGTCAAAAAATAATTCCTACTTGGCTTGAGTGGACTCTCAGAGGGAGGAATATCTATGTTGAAGGATCATGGGAAAGCTAGAAATCAAAGTACATTTATTAGCCTGATAAAAGGCATACTCATTCCCTTTTTCCCAAACCTAAAGCATAAGGATAGAACCAATTTGATTCTGACATTGGTTATATACTTCTCAAGACATCCGATGAGAAATCTGGAAAAGATTACACTATCTTGTTAGGGCTTCCATCTAGAGTTTACCGTTATAGATTCATTGTAGATGGAGAATATTAGATTCTTGCCTAATCTTCCCTGTGAAACTGACAACATGGGTAACACTATGATCCTTCTTGAGGTCAACTTGAGTTCAAGCATAACATTGCTCTTGATACTGATTATGTATGTAGATCAAGGAGTATATTATTAATTTTCATTTTGCATGCATGTAGGAATTTGTCCCCAAAAGATGCATGTAGGAATTTGTCCCCAAAAGCCTGGAGAGTGTATCTGAGCTCATGATTCCTCCCTCCTTGGACTCTAGCTACAATTTCCAGGCTCCTAATGAGAAGTTCACAAAGGACCCTCCTGCTTTGCTAGCGCTGCTCTACCTTGGTGTGCTCAACTCACGAAGCTCCAAAGGAGAATGTACGAGGCCGAAGCATGTCATCCTCGACCATCTTAGTACTACAAAAGAAGCTATACTAGATGGCTACACAGGAACCGTCTGTGCTGCAACTATCACATACGGTTCATACTAACAACCGTTTGTCATATTTTTCATAGACGGTTATTTATACGAACTATCTGTGATAAAGCAAGATATAACGGATGATTCTTATTAATAACCATCTGTGAAAATATCACAGACATTTGTTAGTATAAATCGTCTGCGATAATGCAAGACATCACAATTGATTCATATTAATAACCATCTGTGATAATTCATAAACATTTATTTATGAGAACCCTCTGTGATATGTGCATTATCACAGATGGTTCATATAGCAAATCGTCTTTGATAACGCCACAACACCGATCCATGGCATCTCCCCTAGGATTCTGATCTCACCCTCCATTCTCTCTGCATCAAACAGCAAGCACTGGTTCCTCCCACCTCTTGCCCCTTATTAATTACTCCCTCTCTCCCTTACACTTTGAGATGCATGAGTTCTACCACCCACTCCTAGCTAGTTCACCCACTCCTAACTTATTCCTCGATGATGCTAACTACCACCGTGATTTAGTGCCTCCGTTGTGACACCATGGTTAACTACACAACACACTCTTTGTTGTAAGTGTCGTAAGAGTGCCTTGTGCAGTCTCACCATCGTGACACAAAGGTGACGCTATTGCCACCTCTCCTTCGCTGCAAGGCACTGCGGAAGCAGCTAGCTAGCTACCAAGACAGTGATCAAGTCAGCATCAAGGACATCTAGCTCGCGCGCTGCTAGGATATCTTCTTCTATGTTTTTGCCATGGGTTTGTAGGATTAGGATATGTGCTCTTACCATGTTTAAGAGTTGGGTCCGTAGGATTAGGAGATGTATTCTTGCAATATTTAAGAGTTGGGTTCGTAGGATTAGGTTGTGTTCTTGCCTTGTTCTTGCAGTGTTAGATGGGTAATCTGCTTATTATCTTGTGATGCTACAATGGTGGATTCTAATGGAATGTGCTACTGTGTTTGTTGTTGTATTTGCTTGTTTTCAAAGGGCATAGCTAACATTTCTTGAGGCTAGCCAAAAAATAGAAAAATTTAGGTATATTATAAACTATCACAGATGGTATTGTGGTATAAACTATCTATGAAGGACTATCACAGATGGTTCCATATTACAACCGTCTGTGATGTTAGAGTATCATAACGGTTTTTACTTCAAGCTGCTTGTGATGTTAGAGTATCACAGATGGTTTTTACTTCAAGCCGTTTGTGATTTTAGAGTATCACAGACGGTTCTAGTTACAAACCATTTGTGTTGTATTTATCATAGATGGCTCACAAACCGTTTGTGATAACCACCTATTATGACTAACCCATAAATTTAGAATGTTCAAAAAACCGTCTGTGATAATAGTTTCGAACCATCTATGATGACCCTTTTTGTAGTAGTATCTCTACATTGAGAAGGGCTGGGGTGCCTAACCACTGCTGGCTCCCAGCCACACTCACAGGTTTCAGTCCAAGTATGTAACCACTATCCTATACAAGGTCATCGAAATATCGAATTCTTTCCTGGTAAATTTGACTAACCACATGGAACTTTGCTTAGCAATGTATGGAACTATCATGCATAATTCCATAGAAACATGTAGACATTCTATTCATTAATTATTCTAGAATAATGATAATCTTGAGGGCAAGGACAATGATCATGTCATCACTGTTAAGAATTTTGACATTGAAATCACTAGTAAAAATTCATTATAACTTATTTGAATAGAGATGTAGCCCTCCTATATTTTCCTTTCCCCTATTTTTCAAAGTAACTATTGGACAAGTTATAACTTCTTTGCTTTGCATTTTTCTGTCAAGCAAAGGATGCATTGAAACTTTTGTACAAATATAGAAAATAAAATTGGTTTGGCAAATGAAACAAAAAGACTAAGCACCAGAGAAAGTGATTGTGATTTGTTTCATTTTGGAGGTGATGGATGAGAAAGTGATCCATTATGATATAAGAATCTTCTCCTGTGTCTTTCTTTTTCTAGATGAACATACATGTTATTTGCTAGGTGAGGAAGAAGTTGCCTTTATTTAGTTTGCACCAGTGCAAAGTAAAGCCTACTTCTGGGATTAGAATAATGTAGCGGTAGTTGCCATCTAACCTTTACATAACTTATGATTGTCTAGAATATCGTAGGCTGTTCATCAATATATCTATGTTGCCAACTCTTTGTTGTGTGAGGTTTTTTTATCTATTTTTTGATGTAAGATTTGGAGCCTCACATTTACTTCTTGATGTGTAATTTTGGGTATCAGTGTTTAATTCTGGTTGGTTGGATTGGAATTGCAAACTTTGTACCCTGGATTGTCACTTGCGGACGTGATTTGAACTCATACAAGATCAAGGAAGTGACATATCATTCAATTTGTTTGGTCATGTATTGTTTCCCCAAAGTTGGTTCTTTTCTTCATATACATTTTCCTCTTATAGTGGTGATCGACGCCGTGGAGAAAGTGCAAATGGGGGGAGGGACTTTTCAGATGTTCCCATTTTTTCCTTTCTTCCTGTGATGGCTAACATGTTCATCCCATAATTATATTGGTTCTTCTGGATTAGAGGATGAAAATTTATATTTGTGTTGTGATTTTGTATAGTGTTTTATGTTTTATGGGGAATTGTTGGAAGCAATATTTATGCTTTGTGATGTGATATTTGGGTTTAGGGTATGGTTTTTTCTTGTAGGGAGGAACAATATCCTTATTATTTAGTTCATGGGAAGTTGTTATGTTATGTACATGGTTTAATATATAAAATATTTTCGTTAAGAAAATCTATGAAATAATGTTTTTTGCTTGAGATTGTTCCAATGAATTTGTTCGGTATGACATAGTATTATTGTTTTGAAGTGTTCTTTAGGATGTTATTTGCTTCTTGATGATTGCCTTTTGGATTTACTGATGAAAGATAATCAATTACATTGCTTACAGATGAAAAGTCAGCTTTATTTTTACTCTGTTGACAAATATCTCTGCTAATAATATTTGATGCAAAGTTTTGAGTTTCTGTTGCAACGCACGGGCACCTTACTAGTGGGTTGAAATAAACTGGTTTGGATATGATCCATCCGCATGGGCTTTGCACCTTATTGGGTCACTAGTGTAGGGTTCGACTAAAGGGGTTCTTTATAAGGTGAGACGTGGGCCTTTTTGTAGTCGGTTGCACCGACCAAAACCATAGGCACCTCCTTCCGAAGGCCCTACTATACGCGTTGGTGCTATCACACCAATGCACAATGTTCCACCCTTGGACATGTGGATACCGCAGAAGTGCTACTGTGGTCACTGCTGCACTAATCAAGGGCAATTTGCAACGCACGTGAGGAATGCGCTGGGCTATTGGAGATGATTAGCGTCCAAAGACATTAGACGATCAACTACTTGTACTACATCGAGACGCGCGATGTTGGACTAGGTTGCTTCAACTCTTCTTCCGCCGCCTTGCACATCTAGTGGTAACGATCTACAATCTCTTACCTACATAGCTTCTTGGTTTACGTGGAAATTTTTTTTATTGTATACTAGTGTAGCATACCTGTATTCCTACACTTCATTTCTCATAATCTGGTTTGTTTACAAGTAGTTTAAGAAAAGGCCCCAATAAAAAAAGAAAGCTGAAGGCTGAGTTGTTTGTTTTGTTTTTTTGGTAATTTTATTGGGAACACCACAAAGATATATAAATTGAAAATAGACATCAAAGTGAGGAATGAGGATGGCAAGTAGGGCCTGGGTGTAGAGACCCGAATATACAAATCCGGACTCTCCTGTGTATTCTGCACTAGTCCAGGATCACGCTAGTGCACACAGTATAAACAAAGATGAAATATCGAACATATCACGATTTACTAAGAAAAGACTCAAATATTATTAAAAATTATCAGAGTGCGACCTTATGGTCAAGCTTACAATTAATAGCCTGAAAGGCTTAAAAGAAACTAGCAGCGGAAATCCAAAAGAAAGCGCAGCAGCCAATCGACACGCCCACAGGCTATCGAGTGGAGAACGAAGCCTAATCCGCGAAGACGTCGAAGTACTCTCCTTCTGGAACCTCCTGCTGGTGATACTCCTCCTCCTCAACTGAGCAACAGGGGCATAAAGCCGTGAGTACATTGGTACTCAGCAAGCCGTTTGTAACAAATGAATGCAATATAATATGCAAGGCTTACCAATGGAAGGCTAAAAGGTTAATTTGCATAAAACGGCATTTGAAAATACAATAAATAGATTGAAGGCGCATTTGAAGTAAAACAATAATAAACAATAATCAAAGGAATTGAAGTAACCACTTACGGATCTCCCATCCATAAGCTAAACCAACCACTTATGGATCTCCCACCAACAGTGAATTAACCATCCACTGTCCGAAACTTTTTAGAAATAACTATACCTCGTGTGAAATCACCGAGCATTGTCCATGACCGAGGATGCGGCTATTCGAATAGTTTTACACTCTGCAGAGGTTGTACAGCTTTACCCACAAGACATGATCATCCCATATTGCCACTAGATTAACACACTTCCTTTGGTGTGCGGCGAGGAGATCATGACAAGGCCTTTACAATGTTCAATCCCAACCCAGTTCCGTCTCGCTAAGGTTTCGCATCTCACCCCCTCTTGCGCCAGTGTGGGTCCATGGCCACGCCAAACCACACTCATCACAATGACGGAACCGAAATTGAAACATCCCAAATTAATTAGCCAGGTCCATCCCATACTGGACATGTGGTGGTACGGTAAGACTCAGATCAATGGCGCACAAAGTTAAGTCCTTAAATTTACTCAGGCGAAACATCCACATCCCATGTGCCTCTCGCACCCCCTTTACTGCACGATCAATCGCCCAAGTGAAAACCAATTTTGTATAACCAACACCAATGACACTACCCATGCCATGGCAACAAGTTTTATAACCGTGGTTAACCACCACATTCAAGTATATCATTAAGTCAAGATTAATTAACCACATGTGATGATAAACCCAACGTACTAGTGATAAGCATGGCTAAGCAATTAAACGCACAACCCACGTGACAGCTAATATTGCATCACTAAGTAATTTCCCATTCTATGGTGACAATGGAATCAGGGTATTCAAATTATCAAGGAGGAATAATCAATTAGGTCATTACCTACCAATACAAGGGTTTTATAATAAAGTAGCAATGCATGATAATTTAAAGCAAAATAATACATAATAGATTTGAAAACTGGGTTCAACATGATCAAAGGACACGACTTGCCTTGGCCTTGCTCAGCTGAGGGCTCTTGATCTTCGAATCCAACTTCCGCTCCCTCGAACACGTGATCTAACGAGAGAGAAAGCGAAACGAAACACAAAAACAAATTCAAATAAAATCCAAATAAACTCCAAAAACTGCAAAACTAGAACCAAAAGATAGAGCTCAATTTTAGATGAATTTAGGAAAAAGAATCGGGTCAATCGGGGCTAGGACGAGGGAGAACGGGCCTCTAGAAGATCAAATCTACAGAAATTCGGGAAAATTGGAAAATGGCACAATGCTGTGGACCGGGCGCACGGCGAGCTGAGTCCACGGTGGACGCGGCGCACAGAACAGTGCGGCGGCGGGCTGCTGGCGCAAGCGGCTAGGGCTGACGTGGCTGCTGACGGGGCGCGGCACGCAAGCCCTAGGGCTGACGTGGCAAGCTGACTGGGCGCTGACGTGGCCAGATCGGCTCACGGGTCTAAGGTTCGGGCAGACGGGCGGGACCCACATGGCGGCGGCGGGGTGCACGGTGAACGGCGTCCACGGGGAGGCGAAGGGGCGGGGGCGCGCGCGGGAGCGGTCCAGCTGGCGGCGGACGGCGCGAGGTGCGGGCGGTGTAGTGCGGCGGCGGCGGGGTGTCTGGGACGGCGGCGGTCTGGCTGGCGGCGGCTCGGGACGGTGGCGGGGCTCACCGGCGACGGCGGCGGCGAGGACGACAGACGACGGCGGCGACGCAGACGACGGCGATGGCAGGCGGCGGCGAACGGGTTCGTCTCCGGCGTCAGCGACGGCGGAGCGGAGAGAGGGGCGCGGCGGCAGGGTCCTCACCGGCGACGGAGGCACGGCGGCGGAGCCGGCGGACGGCGGAGGGACGGCGACGAACGACGGCGAAGCCGACGAGGCGTAGGCGGCGGCCTCTGAGGACGGCGGCGGCGCAAGGCGGCGCAGATGACGGCGAACCTCGGGGTCGGCGCCCTTAAATACCCGGGCGGCGGCGAGGGCGGGGCAGGCCGGGCGGGCGGCGGGCCGAGTGGGCTCGGCCCACTAGGGTTAGGGGGTTTTTTTTCTTTTTCTTTTTCCAGAAATCCAAATAAACTTCAAAAAGCTTTAGAAAATAGCAAATAAATCCGGAAAATTCACCAAAAATACAAGAAAATTCCTTTTGACACAAAGAACCCAATTAAAATATTTTCAACTTATGTTAATGTTTAATTTAATCATATTAAATCTAAATAAATTCTGAAAATTTCCTTTAAGCTTTAATTAAATCCAGAAAATTCCAGAAGATTAATTTTTGAAAATTGGGCTTTAAAAACACCAGAAAATCAGGATGTTACACTGGGGCCACATGTTAGGGACACATTTTTTCAATCTCAGATCAACATTTGTTTTAATAAGGACTCATGGTAACTTAAGCCAATTTGTAGATGTCACTTTTTGTTGTGTTGCACCATGCCACAAAATATAGCTAGTTACAGTGAGGATGATTAAATAATTCATGATTAATACTTTATTAATTATATCTACCAAAAATAACTCCAGCTAAGATCCTCCGAGTGTACCCTTGGTCGGAGCGTAAGTGTACTCGATTAGTACTAAGTCTTGACTAAAGACCACTTAGAAGCATCCACTAAACTGTCATGTGGGACCATTCCCCAAGTGGCATTCAAGCCTTTAGTGCCTTGCTTTATGAAGTTGGAGCGGAACAGTGTGTGCGGTTATGCCTCCACCATAACCCCCATGTTTTCTTCTATGACACTAACAAGAACTACATGGTAGTTTGTATGGGAAGAATGTCCCTCTGACAATAATCGCTCGACAGCGCCTACATGGGGGATATCTCACTGATGACAACCGATAGCACGTGCGGACTACATAAGTCGACCAGACGTCTCTCAACTAAGTCATGGAAGCAAGGAGATATCTCTTGGCGAGCAGTAATTGCCAAGCCTCAGAAGCTATTTGTTGCAACAATGTCGGCAATCGAAGGGGGGATGAATGATTATGGAAGCTTTTTTGATTCCCCAAATATTCAAAATCTTCAATCAAATGACTAAGGAAGTCACCAAGTTCATATTACACCTCCTACACAAGATTCACAAATATCTTAAACCAAAATAACCAAAAATTGTGTTTGATTGCAAACTCGATTATACCACCAAGTAGTGGCTGGTACTACTGCCGAGGTGTACTGGTACTACTGCCACATTGTGGCCAGTATGACCGCTTCCCTTGATCCCAGACAAAAACATCTTGGGACAAAAACCAAATTTGAGAAACTAGATCAAACCTTGTTCAAATGCTATGAAACTTGGTAAGGTCATTTGCAAGGATGACATGAACCAAACTACATCAAGAAACATAAGGTTCTTGGACTTGGTTTCGACCAATTTCAGAATTAGAAAACTAGGTCACAAGATCACCCTAAACCCTAAAACCCAAATTACTTCTTGCTTGTGAGGATCTAAGTCATGAGAACTTTTACACCATCTCTCACGTGTCCTAGCAAAGTAATCTAAGCAAAGGTTTGGGCTAAAAAGGTCACGATCACAAAATCATAAATATTGGTCAAGTGAAGGTAGGAATCAGGCAAAATCTTAATTCTTGCTATAGAGTGATCTAGATGGGCATAGATTGATCTCAAGTATCTACTAGTACCTCTTATACATCATGGATCATAGTAAGAACAAGGTGTGTCAAGGCAGCACCTCGGCTGTGAGATTGGAGGAGGGTGGTGGGTGGTGGAGGTGGCAAGATCTAATGAGCAATTAGGAGGCAGCAGAGATGGTGGCGGGAGGTTAAGATGTGGCAAAGGAGGAGAGGAGGTGGGGGTAATGGCATTAGAGGAGAGGAGCTCGATGGAGGGCCTTGCTAGTGTCGGAGGCGACGCTGGTGAGGAGGTGGGGAGGTGGCGCACTTAGTGGGGAGGGAGGAGGTGGGGTTAGGGTTTGGGTGTTGGTTTATATTGGAGAGAAGGAAGAGATCTGGGTGTTGGATCCCAATCCAAAGACCCAAAGGATTTGACTGATTTTGGACCCAAAAATAGTTGGTTGATGTAGACTATTGTAACATCCTGATTTTCAGAGTCTTTTTGAAGCTTTTAAAATAAAATTCACCATTTGAATTTTTCTGGAATTAATTAAAGCTTAAATGGAATTTTTATGAATTAAAAACGATTTAATATGATTAATCTGAACATGAACATTTGCCAAATTTATTTGAGTTCTTTGTGTCTCAAGGAATTTATTGGATTTTTATGGATTTTTCTGTATTTATTTGCTATTTTTTCTAGAGCTCAAAATAGTTTTTTTGAATTTCTGGAAAAGAAAAAGAAAAGAAAATCCCAACCGGCCAGTGGGCCGAAACCCACCAGCCGGCCCATTCCAGCAGGCCGCCAGCCCGCACCGCCCCGCCGTGCCACGCGTCGAACATCGGTGCCGCGCACGCGCCCGCCTTGCCCCTGCCGATGGCCGCCGCGTGTCATTCATCCGGCCGCTGCCGCTCGCGCCCGCACTCGATCGCTGCCGCCCGCTCGCCCGTGTCGCCGACGTGTGGGACCCGCGTGTCAGCTCCGTCGTCCCCGACCGGGACTCGTCCCTGTCTCCGTTTCGAACTCCGCCGCCGCCTTCCGTTTTCCGCCGTCGTCTCCGCCCCGGACTCGACGTCCGCGCCGCCCAGGACTCTTCGCCTCCCGGGTATAAAAGGGCCCCGACCCCCGGGGTTCCCCTCATCCTGAGCCGCCGCTTCCGCCGCCGCCCTTCGCCGGAGCCGCCGTCGCCCGAGCCTTCGTTCTCGCCGCCGGAGCGCTCGTCGTGGTTCGTCCCCGTTCTCCGCTGTTCGCCGCCGCTCGTCGCCGTTCGCCGTCGGTGAGCCCTGCCGCCGTCCCGAGCCCCGCCGCCGTCTCGGATTCCCGCCGGCCAGCCGCCGAACCGCGCCGCCTCAGCCCGCGCCTCGCGCCGTCCGCCGCCAGCGGAACCGCGCCCCGCACCCGCGACGCCTCGGTCCTCGCGCCCGCGTGCGTCATCGCTGACGCCAGCTGTCACTTCGCCTCCCCGTGGACGCCGACCACCGTGCACCCCGCCGCCGCCATGTGGGCCCCGCATGTCAGTCGTACACCCGTAGACCCCAAGCCCCGTCAGCCGCCGCACAAGCCGCCACGTCAGCCCTAGGGCCCAGTCAGCAGTTGCGTCAGCAAGCCCAGTCAGCCCGTACTGTGCCGTGCGCCGAGTCCACCGTAGACCCGTTCTCCCGTGCGCCCGGTCCACAGCACAGTGCACTTTTTCCAATTTCCCGATTTTCTTTAGATCCAATTTTCCCAGAGCCCGTTCTCCCTCGTCCTAGCTCCAATTGACCCGATTCTTTTTCCTAAATTCATCTAAAATTGAGCTCTACCTTTTGGTTCAGGTTTGAAAGTTTTTGGAGTTCATTGGAATTTTATTTGAATTTATTTTGTCTTTTCGTCTCGTTTTCTCTCTCGTTAGATCGCGTGTTCGAGGGAGCGGAAGTTGGATTTGAAGATCAAGAACCCTCAGCTGAGTAAGGCCAAGGCAAGTCGTATTCTTTGATCATATTGAACCCAGTTTTCAAATCTATTATGTATTACTTTGTTTTAAATTATCATGCATCGCTACTTTATTATCAAACCCTTGTATTGGTAGTTAATGACCTAATTGATTATTTCCTCCTTGATGATTTGAATACCATGATTCTATTGTCACCATAGGATGGGTAATTATTTAGTGATACAATATTAGTGTCACATGGGTTGTACGCTTAATTTGCTTAGCCATGCTTATTATTAGTACGTTGGGTCTATCATCACATGTGTAAATTAATCTTGACTTAATGGTATACTTGAACGTGGTGGTTAACCACAGTTATAAAATTTGTTTGCCATGGCATGGGTAGTGTCATGAGCATTGGTTATACAAACTTGGTTTTCACTTGGGCGAATGATCGTGCAGTAAAGGGGGTGCATGTTGCACATTGGGATGTGGACGTTTCGCCTGGGTAATTCTTAAGGACTTAACTTTGTGCGCCATTGATCTGAGCTAAATCGTGCAAACCACATGTCTAGTATGGGATAGACCTGGCATAATAATTTGTGAAGTCTCCATTTTGGTTTTACTACTGATGTTGTGTGGCGCAAGAGGGGGCAATTATCGACTAGGGGGTTACCCTACTCGACGGCGAATCCTTAGCGAGTGGGATCAGGTTGAGATGGATCATTGTAAAAGCCTTGTTGTGATTTCCTTAAGCTGAGGCTAATCACATCGTGTGGGTACAGTTGTGCAACCTCTGCAGAGTGTAAAACTATTCGAATAGCCGTGTCCTCGGTCATGGACAATGCTCGGTGATTTCACACGAGGGGTAGAGTCTTTATGAAATTTTTGGTGGGTTTAAGTTGGGAAGTGAATGGTTAGTTCGCTGGTGGTTATATTCAATTCCTTTGATTATTTATTTAATGTCTCTTGCTAAAGTTTGCTTTTCAATCTATTTATTGTATTTACTTTAAATTATTGCTTTATGCAAAATTAACCTTTCAGCCATCCATTGTTAAGCCTTGCATATTATATTGCATTCATTTGTTACAAACGACTTGCTGAGTACCAATGTACTCACGGCTTTATGCCCCTGTTGCTCAGTTGAGGAGGAGGAGTATCACCAGCAGGAGGTTCCAGAAGGAGAGTACTTCGACGTCTTCGCGGATTAGGCTTCGTTCTCCACTCGATAGCCTGTGGGCGTGTCGATTGGCTGCTGCGTTTTCTTTTGGATTTCCGCTGCTAGTTTCTTTTAAGCCTTTCAGGCTATTAATTGTAAGCTTGGCCATAAGGTCGCACTCTGATAATTATTAATAATATTTGAGTCTTTTCTTAGTAAATCGTGATATGTTCGATATTTCATCTTTGTTTATACTGTGTGCACTAGCGTGATCCTGGACTAGTGCGGAATACACAGGAGAGTCCGGATTTGCATATTCGGGTCTCGACAGAGATGGTATCAGAGCTATATCGACTGTAGTACGGAGCCCTAGTTAGAGTGGTCGAATTAGTCAAGTTTTCAAAATTTATTTTCTAAATCAAATCAACCAAATGATTATCTAGTAATTATTTATTCTTACCTCATTCTTAGGATTCTTGCTCCTTGTCTCCTCTGAGAACTTGTTTTCGAAACTAAATTTGACTTCTTATCCCTATAAAGTCTATAGATGTCTCGAGTGTCCCTCCATCAAAGTGAAAGCTGTTATGGAATTCTTCAAGCTGTGCTGTGAAGTTTGGATCAAGGAAGCACCCCAATGTTTCAAGAAAAGATTAGAAATTTCCGTGAAGATTAGGAGCCATTAGATTTGAACCTTGTTATAGTGTTAGTATCGTATAGATCGTTTTGCTTCTTATTTGCCATTGGGTGTGATGTGAGCTGCAGTTTTGCTTCTGGCATTATGATGCAGTCATGTCAAAAATCTTTTTGTGCAGTTTATTGCTTCTTTTGTTAGCCTTTTTGGCTAAGTGTTTGCTTAGTTTAGGGTTGCCATTAGAATATTCCCCTTAGACGAGTTTACCGCTTACCTTTTGCTTTTCCCTCTTACCTATTGAGCCTTCGGAAGTCAGTTCTCAGCAAGTGGTCTTTCTTTCAGAGCAGAGCAAAAATGGTTGATACTCGGAGCACCGCAGGACGCAGTCAGATGAACCAGGACCCAGAGGGCAGCAACGCAAACCGGGCAACTCAGAAACTACAAGCAATTCCAATGGGTTTGGACCCGATCGTAAGTCAGTTTTTGGCAGCACAAACTCGGCTCATACAAATAGTGTTGCAACAAGCGAACAACAATGCCAAAGCTTCCTGGGTCGCCCCATTGATACCTTGTCAGTAGTGTCCCTCTGATAAGTCGTTAAGAATCAAGGCACAGGAAACACTTCATCAGGATGACTGCATGGGACATCGTTCTTCTACAAGCCATAATCCAGATAGAGATGTTATCTGCTACCGTTGTGGTGGGGATGGACACGTAGCCTTCCAATGTCCTCAAAAAGGGAAGCCAGCACAAGATTTTCTTTGTGCCAACTGCGACAGAACCGGCCATAAATTTGCCAGATGTCCTGCAAGGAAGGCAATCCAGCACGAAGCCCACATTCGTTGTGACAAGGAAGAGCACTGCATCCAACAATGCTACCTAAAGAATAAGTTTAAGAATTGTGCCTGTACTCGCTGTGGAGAGATAGGACATTATGCTAGTGAACATGAAATCAGTTGCTCCAGTTGCGAAGGAACTCATTTTCTTGAAGAATGTCCTATGAGCAAGATCACTTGTTACCTATGTGAAAGCCAGGACCATAGCCCAGATCAGTGCCCCTTGGATTCGATATTGGCCTCAGTATTGCAGCAGCAACGAGAGAAACTCCGAGCTACTACCATGAGTGCATTGACAAAAGAGGGCAGGACTACAGGTACATTTACCAAGATACCATCAGAAGAAGAGGCACAACAGTGCAACCAGGACAATTGTGTGGCCCCATCAGACAAGACACTTCCCCTAGGTGAAACCCAATCCCGGAAGAGGAAGATGATCCAACAAGGAACTCAGTCATACCAGTCACAAAAAGGTAGAATCAACGGGTGCCAGCCAGAATGTGTACCACGACAGTCAGATTTCAGGACTCAAGATAATTCAGGACCACGCCCTATCAACGTCAGCAATCAGCCTCAGGGGGAAAGGACCTATGCAACTCCATTCATTTGTTTCAGGTGCAAAGAGCCAGGTCATTTCGCTCGCAAGTGCCCGCAGAAGCGTCAAGGAATCACGCCAATCCCGTTCAACCTTGGAAGTACTCCTGCCAAGACTCCAGGAGCAAGCCGTGGAATGTCATCAGATCAAGGAAGTCAGATACCTCAAAGCGTTGCAAGGGGAAGCCTCACACACGTCGTCTCCGAAGTCGCACCTGGTAACCTATTCTTTTAGTAAGCCTGAATCTCGGGGTCGAGATTCCGTTTAAGGGGGGAGGTTTGTAACATCCTGATTTTCAGAGTCTTTTGAAGCTTTTAAAATAAAATTCACCATTTGAATTTTTCTGGAATTAATTAAAACTTAAATGGAATTTTTATGAATTAAAAAGGATTTAATATGATTAATCTGAACATGAACATTTGCCAAATTTATTTGAGTTCTTTGTGTCTCAAGGAATTTATTGGATTTTTATGGATTTTTCTGTATTTATTTGCTATTTTTTCTAGAGCTCAAAATAGTTTTTTTGAATTTCTGGAAAAGAAAAAGAAAAGAAAATCCCAACCGGCCAGTGGGCCGAAACCCACCAGCCGGCCCATTCCAGCAGGCCGCCAGCCCGCACCGCCCCGCCGTGCCACGCGTCGAACATCGGTGCCGCGCACGCGCCCGCCTTGCCCTGCCGATGGCCGCCGCGTGTCATTCATCCGGCCGCTGCCGCTCGCGCCCGCACTCGATCGCTGCCGCCCGCTCGCCCGTGTCGCCGACGTGTGGGACCCGCGTGTCAGCTCCGTCGTCCCCGACCGGGACTCGTCCCCGTCTCCGTTTCGAACTCCGCCGCCGCCTTCCGTTTTCCGCCGTCGTCTCCGCCCCGGACTCGACGTCCGCGCCGCCCAGGACTCTTCGCCTCCCGGGTATAAAAGGGCCCCGACCCCCGGGGTTCCCCTCATCCTGAGCCGCCGCTTCCGCCGCCGCCCTTCGCCGGAGTCGCCGTCGCCCGAGCCTTCGTTCTCGCCGCCGGAGCGCTCGTCGTGGTTCGTCCCCGTTCTCCGCTGTTCGCCGCCGCTCGTCGCCGTTCGCCGTCGGTGAGCCCTGCCGCCGTCCCGAGCCCCGCCGCCGTCTCGGATTCCCGCCGGCCAGCCGCCGAACCGCGCCGCCTCAGCCCGCGCCTCGCGCCGTCCGCCGCCAGCGGAACCGCGCCCCGCACCCGCGACGCCTCGGTCCTCGCGCCCGCGTGCGTCATCGCTGACGCCAGCTGTCGCTTCGCCTCCCCGTGGACGCCGACCACCGTGCACCCCGCCGCCGCCATGTGGGCCCCGCATGTCAGTCGTACACCCGTAGACCCCAAGCCCCGTCAGCCGCCGCACAAGCCGCCACGTCAGCCCTAGGGCCCAGTCAGCAGTTGCGTCAGCAAGCCCAGTCAGCCCGTACTGTGCCGTGCGCCGAGTCCACCGTAGACCCGTTCTCCCGTGCGCCCGGTCCACAGCACAGTGCACTTTTTCCAATTTCCCGATTTTCTTTAGATCCAATTTTCCCAGAGCCCGTTCTCCCTCGTCCTAGCTCCAATTGACCCGATTCTTTTTCCTAAATTCATCTAAAATTGAGCTCTACCTTTTGGTTCAGGTTTGAAAGTTTTTGGAGTTCATTGGAATTTTATTTGAATTTATTTTGTCTTTTCGTCTCGTTTTCTCTCTCGTTAGATCGCGTGTTCGAGGGAGCGGAAGTTGGATTTGAAGATCAAGAACCCTCAGCTGAGTAAGGCCAAGGCAAGTCGTATTCTTTGATCATATTGAACCCAGTTTTCAAATCTATTATGTATTACTTTGTTTTAAATTATCATGCATCGCTACTTTATTATCAAACCCTTGTATTGGTAGTTAATGACCTAATTGATTATTTCCTCCTTGATGATTTGAATACCATGATTCTATTGTCACCATAGGATGGGTAATTATTTAGTGATACAATATTAGTGTCACATGGGTTGTACGCTTAATTTGCTTAGCCATGCTTATTATTAGTACGTTGGGTCTATCATCACATGTGTAAATTAATCTTGACTTAATGGTATACTTGAACGTGGTGGTTAACCACAGTTATAAAATTTGTTTGCCATGGCATGGGTAGTGTCCTGAGCATTGGTTATACAAACTTGGTTTTCACTTGGGCGAATGATCGTGCAGTAAAGGGGGTGCATGTTGCACATTGGGATGTGGACGTTTCGCCTGGGTAATTCTTAAGGACTTAACTTTGTGCGCCATTGATCTGAGCTAAATCGTGCAAACCACATGTCTAGTATGGGATAGACCTGGCATAATAATTTGTGAAGTCTCCATTTTGGTTTTACTACTGATGTTGTGTGGCGCAAGAGGGGGCAATTATCGACTAGGGGGTTACCCTACTCGACGGCGAATCCTTAGCGAGTGGGATCAGGTTGAGATGGATCATTGTAAAAGCCTTGTTGTGATTTCCTTAAGCTGAGGCTAATCACATCGTGTGGGTACAGTTGTGCAACCTCTGCAGAGTGTAAAACTATTCGAATAGCCGTGTCCTCGGTCATGGACAATGCTCGGTGATTTCACACGAGGGGTAGAGTCTTTATGAAATTTTTGGTGGGTTTAAGTTGGGAAGTGAATGGTTAGTTCGCTGGTGGTTATATTCAATTCCTTTGATTATTTATTTAATGTCTCTTGCTAAAGTTTGCTTTTCAATCTATTTATTGTATTTACTTTAAATTATTGCTTTATGCAAAATTAACCTTTCAGCCATCCATTGTTAAGCCTTGCATATTATATTGCATTCATTTGTTACAAACGACTTGCTGAGTACCAATGTACTCACGGCTTTATGCCCCTGTTGCTCAGTTGAGGAGGAGGAGTATCACCAGCAGGAGGTTCCAGAAGGAGAGTACTTCGACGTCTTCGCGGATTAGGCTTCGTTCTCCACTCGATAGCCTGTGGGCGTGTCGATTGGCTGCTGCGTTTTCTTTTGGATTTCCGCTGCTAGTTTCTTTTAAGCCTTTCAGGCTATTAATTGTAAGCTTGGCCATAAGGTCGCACTCTGATAATTATTAATAATATTTGAGTCTTTTCTTAGTAAATCGTGATATGTTCGATATTTCATCTTTGTTTATACTGTGTGCACTAGCGTGATCCTGGACTAGTGCGGAATACACACGAGAGTCCGGATTTGCATATTCGGGTCTCGACAACTATCCTATTAAGAATTTCAATGCATTTTCATAGTTTGCCACTCCTAGCTTTGGCCTCTATAATTTGCCTTTGTGATGGAAATAGTAAGTTTTGCCACTTCTGGTGTATTCTTTCCTTTTTACCTTTTTTTGCATGAAATCCAGATGTAAAAATACTATTTTGTGTCAAACCATTTTGACCGTTCTGTTAGCTTCTTCTAGCATGTTCATTTTGGCTACGGCTGATGGCTTTTAGTTGTAGCCAATGACTTTTGGCTAAAAATCTACCCTACTCTATAGTACACCAAAATTTTCTTTACTAAATCCACCCCCTCAACCACCCCCACAGTCATGCCAAATCTAAGTCCACCCAGGTTTGTGTACCAAAGTAATCCAACTTCATACAAATAAACGGCCTAGATCGCTTCTCAAGCCTTCTTCTCTTACTCATTGAAGATCTTACGGTCCAAATTGTTTGGATCATGCACATCATTGAACCGGTACCCACCCCGACGCCCTCGCTCCTGCCTCCCCCAACCCGTGCGCTCCGGAACCCACCCCCGACGCCCTCGCTCCTGCCTCCCCCAACCCGTGCGCTCCTCGGCTCCTCCCCTCCCTCCTCCTCCTCCGCCGTCGTCTCCTCCCCCCACCCCTCCGCTCCGCCGCCGACCCCCGCTGGCCTCGTCCTCTTCGCCATCGCCGCGGTCGTCGGGGTCCAAGGCGCCCATGGTGGCCGTGGACAGGCTTGCCTCGGGGGTGGCGATCTGCACCGCCACTCTCCTCCTCAAGCCCCCTCCCCTCCCCGCCCGCGCGCCGCCCCTCCGTGCCCACGGCGACCGCCCCACCCCCACCTCTCTCGCGCCGCAACTCCCTGCGCCGAGGCGCCCTAGCGGTCCAGACTGGCTCGTGCGAGAATCACCCACAACGCGGGCCTCACACCACCCAACCCACCACCGCACCCATCACCGCCGCGCCCTCCCTGCGCTGAGCGCTAGCATATGCGCCGCCGCCGCCAGGCTCAAGGCACTCAGATCTAGGGTCGAGCCCTCCTTGCTTCACCTCGCCGCCGCCGCCTGGGAGATGGCCGAACGGCGGTACACCGAACAGGAGGAGGCGCTCGAGATCAAATCCCTCCGCCGCATCATCGCCGCCTACGCCAAGTACGCAAACCCTAATCCCCATCACCCCCTTCCCCCTCTCCTTCCTCTGCCCCGAGCGAACCCCTCCTCGCCCTCGCCCCTGCCCAGCTTGCCCTTAACCAAGCCGCCGCCGTCGATCTGTCCTGCGCCGCCAATTTGGTCACCTCCTTGCCTTCCCCTATGCCCTCGCTGGTCACCAGGAGGGTTTTGGCTAGGCCGGCGATGAGGCGACAAGGATCGCATCGGGGGCACAACAGGGCCGTTGAGCTCATTAGGGTGTTGGCCGAAGCGTTGGTGCGCCACCGGTCTCCAAGAAACGTGAGGTAGAGAGGATATGCCGTGGTTGTTGACCTGCCATCTTGCTCTGTTACACCCCTCAAGACGCTCCAGCAAGTTGACCACGCCCCTTTTGCTACTTCATTCTTGATTATGCCGCTCGACAACGCCGATGAGTTCTCCGATCCTTGGTTCCAGACGGTTGTCGGTGCTGCTAGGCTTCCTCTCCCTTGTGGCCGACGACAGGGTCAGGGTGCTCCGTGGCAACTTTTTAGAATTTTCATCAAATATGTTCTTGTGTTCCTTTGCCTTGTGTCTTTCCCCCCTCTGTTTTTGGATGCTATTTGTTGCTGAGATGGGAGAGAAGATCAAGAACGTAGAGGAAGCAAAAGTATAGACCTTTCCGTTTGTCTCCTCACAATTTATAGAGTTTTCTGGTTTTGCATTCACGGTGGTATGCTGTAATGCAATGGTTTTTCCATTCACAGTTGACAGAAGGATGCAGATGCAGAAAAACCATTGGGCTGCAGTTGCTTTGCTGGCCCATATCTTTGCTGAGCTTCGTGTTTCTTGCGTCTATTGCTCAGGTTTATCTCTGATTTTCCATCTCATATGAATTTATCTATATAATATTAATAGCATGATAAGTGTTAATGACTGTGCTCACTGTACAGAAAAAGACAATCTTTTTATCCTATGGGGAGAGACAATGGGCTAGCAGACCATTACACATTCATGGATACATGTCTTTACACATAAATAGGTCTTTATCATTATCTATGGACATTCTCTGGTGCCCTTTTTTCCTGTGCGTTTGATAGTGCAAGACTCTGAATGTGTTCTTGAATGGAAAAGGATTGTTATCTAAAAGTTGGCAAAAGATTCCTAAATAGCACCCAGGAAAAGAGCAAGTTTGCTTTTGTCTCTTCGATGTACATATCTTAAATTCACACTTCATTTGCTGCAATGAATATAAACTAATTTCTTTGCATTCAAATTAAATTCCTGTGATGGAGTGCAAGAATGGTTAAAGCTGCTACAGCTAATGGAAGCCAGAAAAAACCAATTAACTGATGTTCATTAATCTGCAGTTTGTTCATCCTAGACATGCAGGTTGATGGAGAAGAGATGGGATGCAAGAAAATTTCTTACTTTTGCTGGAGTTATTTCATCTCTTTCTGCAACAGAGGGGAGTTTGGCTGTGGCAGTTGGTCAACAATAAGGCGGAGATAGCTCTTCAACTACCCTGTTTACATTTCACTCAGGTGCAAGCAATAGCATACTTTTCTCACTGTCTAATCATCTGATGCATTGTAATGTTCCTTGCTACATTTCTTCAGCTATAACTATAATAAATTACTTGGCAAATGGTACCTGTCTCTCAGAGACTGTAGTTCAGCAAGTGTTGATTTGAACTTGTGAAAATAGAGATGAGTTCTCTAAGAAAATCCAACAAGAAGGCTGTCTTAGACTTTGCAGTATGGAGTTTCAATATTACTACATCTGTTGGAATCATTATGGTCAAGAAAGCTTTAATGGCTACACATGGATTCAGTTTTGGTATGTTCGTGCTTTAATAAAGATTTTTGGAATCACATCCCTGATTCTCGCTCTCAATATCTTGTTCTTCAATTTGTGTGTAGCGAGTATTATCTTATGTTGTATTTTGTTATGTGCTCTTCATTTCTGCCAGACTTTTTATGGAATATTGTAGGCTTATTTCCGTTGTCTATGATGATGTTACGTTTGTTTTGTATGGGATGAGGAATTGGGCAGCCAATCAAGGGGGCAGTCACCTCTGCACTCAGTGCGGTGGGAGCGGATTATCTTGGATGAGGTGATTTCTGTGCCCATCTTGTGGCATTATAATGTTTCGGAGTGATACATTTCTGGTTATAGTTGCAGTTAGATCATCAAGCTTCTTGATTTAAGATGCAGTAGCCCAATGAGAACAATTAGTAGTTCATACCATCAAGAGCCTTTTTTTTCTGAACTAGGGATGCAACCCCAGTTTCTATTATACAAACTAACATGAGTTCAGATTACATTGACCAAACAGACAAAAGCGTATCCTACAAGGGATCAAAATAGTAAACAAAATTGTGGGACAATGCCACAGTGGTTTCTAACAACTGGCATACAAATTCTTTTCAGGTAATTAATTGTTTATCCATTCAAGTTCATATAGGTCAATGATTGAGATTGTTTATTTGCTTTACTATCCAGATTGAGTGAGTTAAAAGCCCGACCGGTGACTTGCGAAAATGCTCGATTGTACCTTGCTGAGCTGCAAAAGGTATCCAATCAGAAAATTTAATAATGATTTTTCTAGCTATATTAGTTAATGTTGTTTGACACAATGCACTTGAAGAGTTCCTTTTTGTTTAAGAACAAGAAAATTCATTCATTTTTACACTTCAATGTGTTTGTTTTCAAAAAGGGAAAAGTGTCGGCATTTGTTACCAAGGTCATTGCTGGAGAAGCATAGTGTAACAGTAGAAAAAATTCCTCTCTTTGAACTTTTACAGTTTTATTACTCCTTGTATCTTTTAACATTCCTGAATTTTCCAATGATGTTACTGTGCTGAAATATTTCAAGATGCAGATCATGCCGATATGCAGTTGTGCATATTTCTTACATGCTTGTCTTATATTGCAAATAGATTCCCTGATCAAAAGTGAAGTTCAGGGCACTCATGAAATCTAAATCCACTAAGTAGACCTTCACTTTTCCTTTTATTTTTTCTGTATTGTACAACTGCTTAGTTGTAAATGTTGTAGATTGTGCTCAAGTCCATGGTTGCTGTGTTACTGTATTCTCACTTTTTTGGGTCTTCTTGCAGATTGTTAAGAACTGGGAGATGAACAAACCATGGCTTCCAGAAAAGAGAGTAGATGAGGTACACCAGTGAGCTTATTGAAGCTTGAATAATTCATTTTCTGATTATTTGTAACGCTCATTTTATTGGTTGTGTGTAATGCTTTCTGGGTCTAGGTCGTAAGTGAAGCAGAAAAAGTAAAAACTTGGTTGGAGGAGAAGGAAGCCCTGCAGAAAGGGTAGGCCCATTTTTAGAGAGCACAAACTTTCTAACACCACCCCCCACCCACCCACCCACGGTTTTCACGATATTATTCTGATGCGCATATCTAGGAGAGGAAATGTAAGTAATATTTAATGGAATTGGATCTGCTGGGTTTGGGGTTTTCCCATTTTCGTGTAGTTCTTGCGCGGGTTTGGACGATTGGATCTAGCTACCGCTGCTGCGTGATTCCCGAGGTGGTTGAGGCGATTCCTCCTAGATCTCGCGGTGGGAGCATTTGTTGCCGATTTCGCGATCGCCTTTGCTTTCTGGAACCATTGATTTTTTCAAGCTATTTTCATGGTTTCTTGTTGCTATGAATCGGATAAATGCGCCACGAGTTCGATGTTTTCCAGTACAAGTCTTTCAATTGGATTCTAATATGTGTTGGTTTGTGGCAGCGTGGAGGCTCGAGTGGTTGAATATATCGAGTGTCGGATCAGTGATCAACAGAGAAGTACAGAGTGCGAAGCCTGACTTGATCGTTTGGGCTGCATTTGTGGAGATTGGAGAATGTCAGGTATGGACAGTTCTTGATTATTGTGTAGGTATGTAGGTTTAACGTATCATGCAATGCAGCTAACGCTCTACTGATTGCGATGTGCTGTTGCAGAGAGCAATGTCGACGACATCAAGATATCGGTCAGTAATGATGAGAGGAGGGATAGAGTGGATGTCGAGAACTTGGAGGACGAGCTGAGGCACACAATGATGCGGTTGCTGAGGAAGAAGGCGCTGCACATGTCGACGAGGTTGACGCATTCGCTGAAGAAGAGGGGGAAGAGGAAAGTGAACTGCAGAGTGCCAAGGATAGCAATAGAGGATGTCAGGGATGCGGAGGAGGAGCTGGCGGTCAGCTCGTTCTGGGAGGTTTTGTTTGCCAGGGGCCTATTGCCTTTGAGGCATGATGATTACCGTACAATGCTTAGGTTAATATCAGATGAAACTGGCTCATATTGGTGTTTTCAATTGTCAAATGCCAGTTGGTGATTATTCGTTCTGATCTATCTGTCATGCAGATTTTTGAAAGCTAGGAAGTTTGACCTTGAAATGGCAGCAAAAATTTGGGCTGACATGCTATAGTAGAGGAAGGAGTTTGGGACAGACACAAATTTTGAAGTAAGAACACTGTATTCTTAGAGTTGATCTGTAAAAGTGAAAATTATATGAAATTCTGTACAGATTTAGGCCTGTCTGTGGCGTTTTGTTTGAGCAATTGTGTTTTTTTTGGGGGGGGAGCTCTAAATACTGATTGTTGGTACATATCTCTTAGGAGGAACCAACATATCTCTTAGGAGGAACACAATTCTTTTTTGTTAACAAGGATGCTTTTTTGTATACATCTCTGGATGATTGCTTCAAATGTAGTTGTTGTGAAACTATGTATAGGTGGCCAAAATATGAATTACTCATATATGTAGCCTCATTCGAGAGTGTTTCTCTTTTTTTTGGCAATTTTTTGTTGTATCTGTGTTGAATACACAAAGTAGCAAACTGGACCGTTATTTCACTTTTATTAGTTACCACACTAATATGGCAGGTTAATCTTGTCTATTAGTGATATAATAGAAACTTGTGAAAGACAATAAAAATTTAGATCATATAAAACATATCACAAATAAACTAATTTATTTTTTTGGTTATACAATATATGAGACGTGAATCTTAATGGATCTGATTGTTCGTTTTATTTTTTACAAAATTTTATCTTGTTTTGTATTTTACCGTAGCGTTAGCACGGGCACACTACTAGTGAATAGTAGTTGCTGAAAGAAGTGGCTTTTAGAAGGAGTGGATGAGCGACGAGGAAAGTGAGGGAAACATACGTACACGACATGAGAGCGAAAGGAGTGGGGTGCATGATACACCAGTGACCCCTACTTTATCCCCAGAACTAACAGGAGCGAGAGGAATGAGGAAACCGCTTCGGGAAGTAGTGTGTTCATATTAGCTTTTGACTTCACTAAACTGAATCTAGAACTAGAAACAGATATAAGTAGGCCCTTATTTCATCCAACCACTTTTTTAAGACATAATGTAGAAATTCCGTTAAACCATGAAATCAGCCCAATAGCTAGCCATCAAAACATGAATAGCAAGGACATCCTCAGGGATTAGATGCTCCTCAATCAGAATTACACACAATCCCAGGGCGTGCACTACCTTATTACAATTTCTAGGACAAAATGCAATACTCCAGTTGCTGAAATACATGGCCAATGCCTCTTTCACCCCCTAGAACTTGGTTGCCGATCAGGGACAAATCATAGTCTTTAGTTTCCATAGCATACTTCAGGATTAGTGCATCGACTCTAGGATAACACTGCTTATTCCCATCTCCAACGAGCTTCTACTCCTGGCTTCTAACTTCTTAATTTTATCTTTTTCTGGCTTTTTGGGCTTTTTCCCTTTCCTTTTCCACTTATTCCTTTGCATTGTCTATGATGATATATTTTTTCATTTTTTCATTTTTCCAAATTTAATTATGCTGAAAAGCTAACAATAGCTATAGTGCATTTTCAGCCACTACAGTGCAAAAAAGGCAGAAGCCTGGGCTTATAAGCCCAAATAAACATTACCAGAGAATGAACATGGTGTGTTCTCCCTACTCCTACTGCTATTAGGTCACCAGAATCATCCTTCGACTTTGTCACCTGGTAATCTGGTGTAATATCCTGGAAATACTCTCTTGAGGATGTGCATAAATTAAAAAAAAAGATACATGAAAAAGGGATGTTTGAAATTTTTGGAGTGGTGTCGATTTCATGAAACGAGTCATGTGGGGAGTTGGAATCAGATTAGGATCTCTGGCTAGGCTAAATAGAGAATGAATGGGAGAGAAAGCCTAGCGGCATAGTCTCTGTTTTTCTCTGCGCGCCGCCTTGTTCCATCACCGCATAGGACTCTCCATCGCCATGTGGGTTTTGCCATGCACTGGCGGGTGCGTGTAGAAGAAAGAAATATTGAGGGAGAGTTTGTGATCTAGAATTTCTTCAGGAGGGTAATGATCTGAGAATTATTTCTCTATTTTAAATTATTTTATTACAAGTTGCATTTTGAATCAAAGGAGGGAAGTAGCAAGTGTTTCACTAGGGGAAAACCATGTAGTACATCGGTTTGGCCTACTATTTTATTGTGCTACTTTTTTTGGGTAGTATATGGGCATTATATGAGGTGCGATGCAAGTGTGCCTTGAGGAAAACTCTGTTCGAAACATGGCACGCGGTGGCTATAGCCTCAACCCAAAACTTCCTCGGCGTAAAGTACTCATCAAGCATCGTCTTGGCCATCTCGACTAAGGTACGGTTCTTTCTCTCCACAACGCCATTCTCCTAAGGGACGAATGGAGAAGAGAACTGGTGCTCTACACTTGTCTCACCGCAAAACCTCTCGAAGTAGGAATTCTTGAACTCCGTGCCATTGTCACTGTGGATCGCTCGTAAGGCACCCGGGAGCTCAACAGAAAGCCTACTAAACAAACCTCAAAAATGGGTAAATGTCTCATCCTTCAAGGCTAAGAAAAACACCCAATAATACCTCGAGAAGTCATCGACCATAACAAGAACATACAACTTCCCTCCTGCTGACTGCACTCGAGCTGGTCTAACTGTGTCCATATGGAGCAGCTGTCCTGGTGCATCGTCATAGTCACTGTGATCGGAGGGTGAGAAGCGGCAACCATCTTGCCATGCCAGCATGGAGCACAAACTAGATCTTTGACCATCTTGAGTTTCGGTACACCACGAATGAGGTTGTGGCCACTAACTCGAGTCAAATGGTCAAATCCAATATGACCAAGTCTCCTATACCAGAAGGTGAGGTCACGGGACTCAGAAGCAACTAAACACCTGAGAGGATCAACAGAAGACTCAACAAAATCAGCACGAAGGATCCTCCCATAACGAGAAATTCCGCAAACCAGACTACTTGAAGAATCAAGAATTTTGCAAGCGTTTTTCTTGAAGCTCACCTCAAAACCGTCATTGGTAAGCTGAGAAACAGAAAGCAAATTGTACTGCAGCTTACTTACTAAGGCAACATCTTTTAAAATAAATGAATCATTAACGCGCACAGTACCTTTCGCGATGACGCGCCCAGACGAAGCATCTCCAAGGTGATAGTCTCATCACCTGGAGCACGGGCTAGGGAAGAGAACCAACGGGAGTCTCCGGTCATGTGTCGAGAATAGCCGGAGTCAACAAGCCAACCTCTCCCTTCCCTGCCCGGCGAACCTGAGTCAACAAGAGAGTGAAGGCTCAGTACTAGGATAAATCAAAAGAGATTTTGGAACCCAATACTGAGTCACACATCGAGCAGAAGAAGTAGCCACACACGATTGATGACTATCTACCCTACGCTCTCTGTCGCTCAAAGAAGCAGAAAGTCTATGTGCAGACCTAAAGTTGTTGCTGGGTCTGACTGCTATGGGAGAGCGAGTCGGAGCACTGGCAACATGCTAATCACGCCGCGGGTAGCCATCTTGACAGGAGAAACGAGATCTACCCTCAGAACGGCGGAAGTCACGACCAGAGGCATATTGAGGACGAAAACCAGAAAAATCAGAAAAACCAAGTCCTCAATGCTGCCTAAACCCATCAAGTGAAGCAACTCTCGACCTCGTGTTGGTCTTAGGTGTACTCAAGGTCTGGGGCTGACCCTGAATACGCCTAAGATCCTCAACACGGTCTATACACGCGATCTTGGCACGCCTGAAGCATCTCTCGACCGAGTGTCCATCCTTCTGACAGAAGATACAATGATACTTCACCTTCTGAGAGGTAGAAGTAGCATGATGAGGCTTCGCCTTCTGAGAAGTCGAAGCAATAGGTGGAACCACCTTACTGTCAGAAATCCCTTGGACAAAGCCCGCTGATTTGAATTGAACTTTCTTAGTTCTGGGCTCGACCTCGATCACACCTGCTGCTATGGGTTTGAGAACAACAGGTGATGCTTCCTAACATCCTCAGAAAAATCATATCCTAGACCTTGATTGAATTTGCAAATCTTGGATTGGTCTAGAATAAGATTTAGCTTCTTCTTGCCTCCTACAACTCAAGAGTGTTCATAAGATACTGACACTCCTGAAAGAGATAGGTGCAAAAAGAGCAGGGGAAGAAGAGACAGCAGAAGGAAAGGGAGTAGAAGAAGAACCAATAGCAGAAGAACGAATGGCTTGTGCACGCACAGCCGCCTCAGAAGGGACAGTCCTACTACTAGCCATTTGGTTCACGTCGCTAGGCGTCTCTACCAAACCCTCATGCTTCTTCCCCACACCAGCACACACATTACAAGCAGATGGTGGCTTCTCTAGAAGGTCTTTAGTTAGCTTCACATATTTTTCATCCAATGCAATCAAGTCAGATTTTAGTTTTCACAATTATTGCATTGTGAGCTAACAGAGTCCTTAGAAGCATATTGAGCCAATTTATTATTGTTATCAATCATCTCTTAAAACTGTTTGGAAACAGATCCAAGCTCAGCAGTCAGTTTGGGACAATTCACACATGAAGCAATGGGCTCTAATAGAAAAACTTGTAATTCAGCAATTTTATGATCTGCCCTTTTTAGGTTCATCTTCAAATTATTACAACTTTCACAAGTCTCAGGCAAATCAATAAGCATGGTATAAAGACCTCTAAATGCATTGTCCTTATCCTCACATGAGGTGCAAGATGTAGTCTCAACAACAGTAGATGAAAGAGCAACAGTCCTACTCATCTCTAGTTCAGCTAAAAGACTAACATTCTCCACCTTAAGTATGACAAACTCAGAAGACAGACTATCATGAGAGGTCCTTAATTTCTCCATGTCATCAAGCAAAGTAGAGCATGTATCACACTCGTCACGGGAGGGAGCAGATATAAGTGAAGTAAGCTCCTGTGACAATCTATCTACTTCCTTCTCCAACTCACTACACCTAGCTCTAGATCTAGCATGAAAATTTCCTAGCTTAAGAAAAGCATTATTAAGCTGGTCATAGGAGGGGTATACCTCGTCGGAGTCAGAGTAGAGCTCGCTGTCGCTAATGTCGCCCTCAAGGGCCATGAAGCACATGCCGCTGAAGTCCTCGCCATCCTTGGGATCTTGATCGTCCTTCCCATCGTCGTCACTCCACCCCTCCACCTCGCTGAGGTCGAGGTCGTCGAAGGCGGTGAGGACGCGATGGAAGAGCTTTTTGGCTTTGCCAAGGTTGCGGAACTTCTTCTCTTTGCTTGGAGGCTTCTTGTTGCGGTTCTTGTCGGTGTAGACGTTCTTGCTCGAACTGTCGTAGTCGTTCTTGCCCTCCAGCTTGGGGCAGTTTACTCGAATGTCAATCTCGTGAGTCTTGAGGCGTGAGTACAACGCATCAAGAGTCAAAGTCGAGAGGTCTGTTGTGTCCTTGATGGTGGTCACTTTCATCTCCCAAACACGCAAGTCCAAGGCCGTAAGCATCTGACGAGCGTTGTTCGAGTCAGGGTATGTGAGACCGACCGCTCGGTGGTTGCTCAAGATCTTGTTGAATCTCGCAAAGCATTCATCCAGGGACTCTACAGTGAGCATTTCAAACTTGTTGTAATCTCGCTTGAACTGGTCCTGTCGAACCATCTTTCTTTGGGTGGTGCCCTCATGGTAAGCATCGAGGGTCACCCAAATATCGAAGGCCGACGTAAGATGAGAAATGCGATCAAACTCGTTTCGGCTCAAACCTTGGATGATAATGTTCCTTGCCTTAGCATTCGCCTCAACATCAGGCATGTTCGCCACATTGATGTTCTCATCGGCAGGAACAACAAAGCGCGTTTTAACCTTGTGGCAAATAGCATAGCCCTGAGCCTGTATGTAGGTCTCCATCCGACTCTTCCAAAAGGGATAGTCGATCCCATAGAAGATCAGGGGCTTGGTGGAATACTTGTCCGTTGCCATGGCTCACAGACCGGTTAAAGATCTATCAAGAAGAGCTAACTGGCTCTGATACCAATTGTAGGATCGGATATGGCAACAGAGGGGGGTGAATGGTGCCTCTTTAAAATTTGCCCCCAAAAGTATCCACTCAAAAGTCACTTCTCTGATAGCTACAGAAGCTATGAAAAAGTCGACTCATGCCTACAAGAAACCAGAGAAGAAACTGCGACCAAAGAAACTAGAGAAATCCGGCAGCAGAGAATAACTCAAGAGAGATGAGCCAGCCTGGTCAAACTGCTATGCAAGGGCCAGTCTGACCGCCTGCCGCATTCCGGTCTGACCACCGATCTCCGTGCGGTCTGACCGCTCATCAAACTTCGGTCTAACCGGTCATATACCGCCGGTCAGACCACCGGCTATAACCTGGTCCAACCACCACCCAGGGACCGGTCTGATCGGCCGAAACCTTAGAGGTCTGACCGGCCCCCTGGAAACAAAGCAGCTCGACTAAAAAACTCCCACAGCACAGTATTTACTGAAAACTTTAGATTCCAGGGAAATTTATGAGATAGCTGTTGTTTTTCTTATGTCTAGCAAGCAAGATTTAGACCTAAATAACCACTAGACCTCAGGAATCAAGAGGAAGCATATCCAAGGGGTAGGAAATCAAATCTGAACCAAAGTCTGAAGGTTGGCTGAGAGTGGAACTATTTTTCCCTAAGAGGAACACACACTCTACACGCAGAGCACACTCCCTTGAGCTACGGCTGGCTTCCTTGCCCTTCCAGAGCCTCCTCCACTCCATATGAAGGCACCAGGCTCTCACCAAAAGAGCAAAACAAGAAATGTCATACTACCTCCACTTCATGCCTTTCATCCACAAGAGGCAAAAGGAGGTCAAACCAGATTTTGGAGGGAGAACCACCCACTCCACTCATTTGCTTGAGTCAAATTACCAAATCACCCTAAAGCATCTTCCTGGAAGCTTCCGCATCTGGTACCTTGACCGTCTGGACCTCGACTCCTTCCTGAGTCTAGTCCCGGTCCGCTGCGCTGCACACGACTGCACCCGGCATCCTGACCGTCTGGACCTTCGACTCCTCCCTGAGCCTAGTCTCGATCCACTCGCCGCTGCCCGTCGTGTCCACCCGACACCGACCGAGACCTCTAACTCCACCTGAGTCTAGTCCTGGTCTATTCCATCGCACACAACCGCAACCGACCTCCAACCGTTTGGACCTTCGACTCCTCCCTGAGCCTAATCCCGGTTCTCTCGTCATTGCCCGTCGTGTCCATCACCGATAGCTCCAGCTCTGGTCCCTCGTCTCCCGACTCGCAACCACCTCACCAACCTCGATCATCTTCGGCATCACCAACCGTCTGGACCTCAACACCTCCTGTGCCTAGTCCCGGACCTCCTCGCCTCACCATGACCTAGCTCTGAAGTCCTGCAGTCACACAAACAAGCAAACCGTCACATAGCACCGCACGAAACAGCATATCAACATCATCATTAATGAAAGGTACTCAACCCTAGAATACCCAGAACAAACTCAAACTCACTAAACCAACCGTCAATTACTCATCACAAACATGGGGATACCTCCACATGGTCTCTCAGAATGTTACCATGTCTTAGGGGTGACAAGTTCGCGTCTTCAACCCGGTGGTTGATTAGGCCAAGGGTATAGAGTTTGAGGGAATGCTCACTAGGGAGAGGCAGGCTTCTGGTGGTCCCACACCTTCTGGTGATGACCAGAAGAGGAGCTTTGGTGGTGGGGGTGGGTCTTCTCAGTGACCCATTCTTAAGAGATTCCAGGGGGCCAGCGTCCTCTACCATCGACTCGCCCTTTTTAGTAGAGGCCTTCTTCTTCTTCAGTGTCACGCCTTTATTTAGCTTCACAGTTGTTGTGCCCTATTCCAGGGCAAAGCTTGAAGTATTTCAAGTGTGATGATGGACACCATGCTTCATTGTACCGTTGGTCAGAGAATTGTCGTCTTTGTGGCTGGGCTGGCCACAAGATGATGGTGTGCAAGCAGAATCCCTCTAACATTGTCAAGTAGGAGCCAGTTCCTGTGACTTCTTCAGCCGCGTCTTCTCAGGGTTCACTTCAGATGATGGCGGTCGCTTCAGTACCACAGTATCCTTTAGCTCAGGCTCCTCCTACAGCATTTCCTTCTGCGCTTGCTATTGGGTTCTACTGGAACCCTGCACCGTCTATACCACCTCAGATCACTACACCTTCGCCAGCCCTTATGCTTCCACCGCCGAGTGTCAGGGCTCCTATCACCCCGACGCCATCTGGAGTCTACTCCATGCCTACACCTGAGACAATAGGCCATCCTGATGTGGTGATAGGTACTTTACTTGTGGATCCTCTTTAGGCCTTTATTCTTTTCGATTCTGGAGCTACCTACTTGTTTGTGTCACTAGAGTTTGCTAAGAGAGCAAACTTGTGTATACAGTAGATCCCTTAGTCAGTTCTAGTTAGTTCTCCGGGGGCTTATTTCTAGTTCCACAATTTGTTCTGGTTGCACTGTCATCATAGATGATGAGGATTTCATTGCCAATCTGATGGTGATTTAGCTAGCACCATTTGATGTTATCCTTGGCATGGACTAGTTATTTAATTATTATGCCAAGATCCATTGTTTCTGAAAGACTATTACTTTGCAGGCATTGTCCGAGAAGAAGTTGGTCTTTCAAGGTAGTGCATCGTCAGATTCTCTTTGTGTTGGCCAGATTGTTTCCTGGTTGATGTGCATCAAGAATTGGATTGCCTTGGTCTCTTGTTGCAAAGCTGAGTTCTTCTTTCTGCATCCAGGAGATCCAATGGTATGTGATTATCCCGATGTGTTCCCTACAGAGCTTCCAGGAATGCCTTCAGAGCGGTATGCGGAATTCCAGATTGATCTAGTCCCTGGTACTCGGTCTATTTTCTTGTCTCCATATCATTTAGCTTGACCCTTCTAAAATGAGTTGAAGAAGCAGTTAGTTGATCTATTGTCCAAAGGGATGATTCGGCATAGTGTGTCACCATGGGAAACACATGTCCTCTTCACAGAGAAGAAAGATGAGAGTTGGTGCATATGTGTTGACTATCACGCTCCCAATTAGGTGACTATCAAGAATAAACATCATTTGCCTTGTATTGAGGATTTATTTAATCAATTAAAGGGAGACAAGGTGTTCTCTAAGATTGATCTTCAATTTGGGTATAATCAAATCCGTGTGCGGAAGTAGGATATTGAAAAGACGGCTTTTTCCACCAAATAGAGGCACTATGAATATAAAAGTTATGTCTTTTGAACTAATGAATGCCCTTGTTGTTTTGTGGAGACAATAAACAGTATGCTGCATTAGTATCTTGATGTGTTCGTTGTGGTGTTCATTGATGATATTCTGATTTATTCCAAGCCTACGGAACAGCGTGAGCAACATTTGAGGCTTGTTCTTGAAACTCTGAGGAAGAATCAGTTCTATGCTAAGCTGAAGAAATATCAGTTTTGGATTTTAGAAGTGGGCTTTTTAGGTCATATGATTAACTGGGAATGCATTATTGTTGATCCTAGCAATATCTCTTCAGTGGTTGACTAGAAGAGGTCGTTCAATGTCAAGAAATTGCAAAGTTTTCTACGCTTAGTAGAATATTATCGGTGTTTTGTGGAGGGTTTTAACTAGAGAGGCAAATTCTCAGTACAATGATATATGATGATTAATAATTGCTTATTATTATTGAATTATTCATATCATGCAATAATTTTGATTATCTTTTATTCAATATGATATTAATTTAATGATAATTGTGATATGTGATAAAATAATGGAAAATGGCATTCATGATATGACATATGGATTAGGAGCTAGGGCAGTGAGAAAGTCAATAGCTATAAGTAAAATTATGTAACTATTTCCAATGTACTCTTGAGTAAGACCTATAGAGGTAGACACTTCCATGGGATGGTCAAAAAGATCTACTTTGGTAGGCACCTCCACGGGATGGGGTAGAGGGTGACATCGACATGTGTGTCCTCCGCTATACCAGTATGAGCTACAAAAAGAGAATTAGACTTGATCGTGAGCATTGCATTGCACTAAGAAGATTTGAGATGAGGTAGTGAGACATGTGGTTGAGAATTAATGAGACTGAAATGTGAAAATTGAATGAATGGTAAATGATTACAAATTATTAAAATAATATGGATTCATTCATTATTCTGCTTTGTATTTGTTGAGTCGTGGACTCACTCTTACTTTATTTATTGTTTTAGGTGATCATTGAAGGCGGCATGCATTGGGTGTAAGTAGGACATGGATTTATACACTTTTCACTCCAACTAGCTATTCATCACTTGGTTATGAACAATTTAGTCTATCAATGTAATAAGTAGACACTTAATGGTTTTCCTTAGTTTCTTATATCTAATAATATTGCTACTTAATAGTTCTTGGATTTAGATTATCAAATTGTTTCATCTAAGCGATTATTTGGTTCCTCTTAATCTCATTTTAATGTTTACCATGTTGTTGAAATTTATGCTTGTTATCATGTTGAAAATTTATTCTTGAAGTCAAGATGACGTTGATACTTGATTATGGGTTTAAATTGGTAGTGTATTAAACTGTGAGTGACATCTTGGACTTTTAATAAACCAGAGTGTTACATCTGGTACTTTCTATCCACCGCCACTGCCATGGTACTTGTGGATTATGTTCAAAAAGAAAAAAAAAGGGACTTCCGCCACTGCCATGGTACTTGTGGATTCTGTTCAAAAAGGAAAAAAAGGGACTAGAATACATCAAGTGTGGTTAAACTAGAAAACACTAGTAGTGTGCTCGTGCTAACGCTACGGTAAAATGAATATCATGTGGAGAATATGAGAACACGTTTTTTACATCATATGTGCTAGCCGTGCACCTCTTCCCCTTCATGGCTTCATGTAGGATTCAATTCTGTTTTCGCTCAATCTGATCACAGTTCTACTATCACCAGAGGTGATACAACACTCTGATGGTGCAGCCCTGAACTCTTTTAACATGAATACAATATACTACAAGCTACAGATTTCACCGGACCGTCAAGCCAAACTACCAGAAAAGATCCATTTTGCCGCTATGTAGCATATGCTGGCACAAACCATCCATCAATCTTTGCGAGGTTACATTGGCAGTTGAGTATGTCGGAGTCAACTGCAAGAGTTGCTCGCGGTGAGTATTGGGCTATTTGCTAGATCAGAACACTCCAAACAGCATTGTCACCTTCACCGCATCGAGAATGTACATCCTTCATCCTCTCGACAGATTTACACAGCCCGCTGCAGCTCCGATCAAAAGACGCAACGCAAACATTACCAGCTTGTGCTTTCCATTCACAATCTGCCAAGTCGTCAGCAGTAATCAGAAGTTAGAACATTTTTTATATATATAAAGATGATTAGGGAGCACACCTGGTGTAGTTCCACAGCACATGCTTCTCTCATCAATATGCTGAACTTCCAAACCAATAAGCCAAGCCCCGAGTGATACATCTTCATTTGCATATTTGTGTAATATGGGCCTAAGAAATATAAACGGGCGTTGTTAGAATATTTGTAACCAGATGATTATTTCTATTACTGTTTATGAACATACTGGTTGACTGAGATGTAAGCGCAAGATCTTTTGAAATGGCATATATCTGCCCACAAGCGTGCCGGAAGTATTTACTCCCTTCCTCCCCAAATTTCCAGTATTCAGGTTCATGGTACTTCACATTCCTATATAAAGGAGCATGTTCAGGATTGCATTTGTTAATAACAAAAACACAGAATTTATATCTAACTAATTTCTAGGCATAGTAACATTACTTGTTAGAGAGAACTGCACCCGACTTCATGCATCCAATATGGGTTCTTGGTTTTGATCTATGTCGAGCTAGGGTTGATGCAAGCATTCCTGTTTGTGTAGAAATAGAAGAGTAAGCAGCAAAAACTAATAAAGTTTCAATACAATGCTGTTACTCGTTACTACAAAGGGGAATACTATGCACCTAAATTTACATGCACATCGTCATCGACCTTGACATAGAAGTCAGAATCCCAAATACTAACAGCTGTGGAGAAGAATGTTTTTGTCTTTGCCGAGAGTTCATGATACCCTTCAACATGGTCCTGGATGAAATGGACACAATGAGATAAAACACTAAAGAGCTAGTGCCTGTGAAACATCAGTAAATGTGACCAAATCCTTGATTTCTATGTAATACCAGTCTAAGGAAGTTGTGGTGCTGGGCATCCTCTGTGTCTATAGCTTTATCCAATATACTATTCCATGTAGCACTGTGTAACAGCAAAACTTTAGTTTTCATTGAAGTCTTGAGACAAAAATTAGAACATAGTAGGTTCTAGACAAACAAGGAAAGTGAACTACATCAGACTTTAGTGATAAAATTAGGTATCCGCGCAATGAATCCTCTTAAGACCAGGGTAGATTAGACAAAGTAAGAAAATAGATCCTTGGCCCTTGGGAAGAATAAGATGATGCTACAGGAACTTTTGTGCTGTAAATTTGTGCTTTCAGCAGCCTTGCCCCTGCAGCAATCCTGCAACCCAAGGATTTTGACATGCCATATCACTACCTCTTTTTTGCAAAGAAAAGGAGCAATTTTAATCAGAAGGGCAGGTATTGCATTCTTCACAGACAAGATGTGACACAAAATCACATTAATAGATCAGGCAAACAGCACTATGGACTGCGCTTATAGCATAATGGACCAATTCATGAGCTGCCCTGTTCTGATAACTCTGAACTTGATCACAATCTCTCATCTTATGAATTTGATCACAATCTCTCTCCTTATCGCTAGTTGAATCTATAGATAGAATTTAGTGCTCCTAAGAGCTGCAGGATAAACACTTATAAATTCTTATATATATACTACTGGCCTACTGGGAATTTAGTGATAGCAATTTGCAAGAACAGTTACAATTTGGAGCTACTTATTGCTTTCTAATGATAGGCATGTCTCTAGTGAATGTTAATCTTTCCACTGCACAGAAGTAGATGAAGGTAGCATTGCTTCCTCTAGTCATCGATTTGTTTTCTTAAATCTAATTTCTGTGAAGAGAGAATAAAACGTAACAGTGACAAGCAGTAGTACACAAAACATCTTTTACCTGTGCCCTATGGTGAATCGGACTGCTATGCCCTTTTGTTCTTCTAATTGCTTCAGCCTTTCACCTAAGTAACAGCAGGGGGAGTTTAGCGTATATATCAGTGGTGTGCCAAATGCTTTTAGTAGATGAATTTGTTGACCAGGACCATAACAAGAATGAAAGCTAATTGTTCATGGTTATTAAGGTAACATCTATTATATACTAAAAAACCGATGACACATGGTTAAATGCTCTCAGAAAAAAAGATAAATTGAAACATATCAAGATTGACAGGACTTGGATTTGGTACATAGCAATACAACAAAGACTTGGAATCAACAAAATTTTATGGCTATCAGTAGCCTGTGTTCCTCCCAGTGCATGGCACGACCAGTGACAAAAATGAAAAATTACATTTAATTATGACATGATAATAATGGTCATCTACATGCAAGGCATCAACATAGAAGTCAACATACCTGTAATTAATCCCAGAACTCTGAATATCTAGTTAACTAACCTTTCTTGTTTCTGAATCAACCTCTGAACTCTGAAGGAAGCCACAGCCATGCAGAAAAACAAGTGACTCATAAACTGTTACATGTGGAGAATGAATATCATTTTGCTCACAGTATCCTGATATATGTGCAAAGGTCTCTTGCTTCTTTGGATAGCTTGAAATGGTAATATCACCTTCTATGTATCCTCCAGTTTTTCTCCCCCACTAACACATCCATCAGGCAGCACTCACACCCATCAGACACACCCCTTAACATCTCATTTCCTACCACCGTGTCAGCACAAATATCCAATCCTAAAATCTGCAGATATGTAGCAGAGTAGCAGACATGAGAGCTGATTAATTAACAAATATCCCATGAAAAACCATCCTTGTAGTGCTAGAATTAGATCCATAGCTAGCAGACTACTGTACCTTCAATATGTACTCCGTAACAACACTGGATTCTTGTCCTGCCATAACTGAGACCTACAAGAGTAAAATAAAGAATTAACTATCTGTTATTTTTCCAATAAAAAATACAGTACATCTGAGAAGTCCCCTTGAAATGTTTCTGTTCAGTGCTATGCTAGTTAGATAAATATGTCTAAGCAACATAGAGTGTTCTTATGTGATAGCGACCTCACCTTCATATAGACATCAATATCATGATCTGGCTTGATGTTCTCGGCCTTTTCCCTTCTTGCCAACTCAATCGGCATATCTACAACAAGGAAAGCAACAAAGCTCAGTATCCATTATATGGTCACGAATAAGCCAAATTCAGGCACATACCGTTTAGTTTGATTACCATAGAATGCCTTCTGATACTTAGCAAATGGGATAACAAATTCAGTAGGGCTAGCTCTGAAAATATGAAGATGGTTTCAACAGCCAATACAATTCACCAAAATTGAGCTCATCAATAGTTTATATTGGACATTAAGTCAAAACACAGAACTGACCTTGGGTTATAAAAGATAGTAAATGGGTTGTGAATCTAGTTAACATGGGTGCTATTTTCAATGGAAATTTACAGTCTGTAACTCTGTATATTATCCATCTGTTATACTGCTTAGTTTCATTCAGTCTATCAGGTCATCAATACATGTTTGCATAGAAGGCGACTTAGCACAAAAGGTAGTGCATTTACATGGAAAACATTTCTTAAACACATCGTTAGTTCATAAGAGAAGGAAAAAAAATATTACCTAGCCCACGAGTCAACTGCTCTCCAATTTGTAGCGGATATTGTGCCTGCGAATTCAAAAGCGCCTAGGCATCTGTGTTTATGGCGTAAAACTCAACACCCTGAAATTATACAATTCAGTTCTCAGTATTTGAGGACACAAACAAGGGACATGCAGGAAACATCCCAGTTAAATTAGTACTACATTAGACATCACGTTTCGTACATGCTTCTATGGAGCCATTTCTGACGTAATAAGCATATCAGAAACAACATAATTATTACTCAACAGATGCTCATATGCTGAATTAAAGTACTATCACGAATGGTGGCGTAGATTGGACGGGGAGGAGGGAAACAGGGCTGTAGATTAACTTGTTAACTTGTCAAGTTCAGAATTCAAATCGGACTATCAAATGGATCTAGATGTCGAGCACGGCAGAGAAAGGAAGCCTAATTGCGGTAGGAAAGGGCCGAGGAGCACCGCCGGTACCTGGAGGCCGCTGCCGATCATGCGGTTGACGGCGTTGTTGCCGCCACCTCCGACGCCGACGACCTTTATCCTCGCCGTCTCCACCGGCGCGAACGAGCACAGCACGGCCGCGTGGCGCGGCCGCCGCGGGTGGTTCCGCCACCCAGCTCGCTGGGGCCCGCGGGGGGCGGGCCAGGGAGGTGGAGGAGGGTGGAAGCCGACGACGGGGAGGGCACCATCTGCCCCTCGTGGGGGGAATAGGGGAGGGAGAGGAGGCGCGGGGGAGCGGCGGGAGCGGAGATCGGGGATGATGGGGGAGCGGAGGTGCGGGGAGCGGTGGGAGCGGAGACGCGGGGAAGGCGAGGGAGCGGAGGCGCGGGGGAGGCGGAGATGGGGGAGGATAGGGGGGTGGCATGGTAGAGGATGGGGGGAGGCGCGGTGGAGGATGGGGGAGGCGGAGGGAGGAGAGGCGCGGTGGAGGATGGGGGGAGGCGGAGTGAGGGGAGGCGTGGGGGAGGATGGGGGAGGCGGAGGGAGGGGAGGCGTGGGGGAGGATGGGGGGAGGCGGAGGGAGGGGAGGCGCGGGGGAGGAGGGGGAGGCGCGGGGGAGGTGGAGGGAGCGGAGGAGGCGCGGGGGAGGCGGAGGGAGGGGGTAGCGCAGGTCTAGCGGGGGCACAGGTGGGTTTCTAGGTTAAATGATGTGCATGATCATCTTCAATGAGTAAGAGAAGAAGGTTTGAGGAGAGATCCATGCCATTCATTCGTATGAAGTTGGAGTACTTTGGTACACAAATCTGGGTGGACTTAAATTAGGCATGACTGTGGAGGTGGTTGAGGGGGTGTATTTAGTAAAGAAAATTTTGATGTATTATAGAGTAGGGTAGATAACCTGAGTGGCAAATCCAAATAATAAAGGCCACAGTTATAAGTGGAAAATTATAGAACAACACAATTATTATGGTTTTACTATTTTTTTCTGAAAAGATGAGTGTTCGGCGGATGCGCCATGTGTCTAAAAAATTGTGAGAACTAGTTAAGTTCGTGCGGGTTGCTACGGGATGTGAGAAATATACATCATAATTTGACTGAGAAAATAACAATATAATTTGCTGCCAAAACAGCAGGATATTATGAAAGACCAAAATGACGGTGGATGAGGGATGGGCAGATATGATCGGACGGTTTTTGGCAGTGGGATACCACTGTTGTAGCTAAAATGCTGGCACGCGGTGAGGGCAAGTGCCACAGGTAGTGGGCCTAAAAAATCTAAGGATTTAGTACATTGATATGATATCGGTCCATTCTTTCGAGTTTTCATTTCTCTAAAAATCAAAAAACAGAAATAATTTTTTAAAGCGAATTTTCTAAATAGATTTCTGAGTATAAAATTATATACACTATTTACATCAATATCTTTACCATCCATCGTTATTTTAAAAATATAAATAAAAATTATCAACAATAGAAAAAATCATCAACCATAACTTCAAAAACATACCAAGCTACATGTTTCCACATGCTGGGTTCATATTTCCGATCCTGGCCCATCCTTCGTCAGCCCATTACCACCCTATGGCCCAGACTGCGCCCCGTTACGCTTCCGCCATCTCCTCCTACAGAAAATTGATGATTTGCCATCTTTAAGAATGAGCTTCGCACTTTTGCTACTCTCAACGTTGGCTTCGCAAAAATGCCATGTAGTACATTAGTCCCTTGATTAGTATGACATTTCATCCCTTTAATTCATTTTCTTTTTCTTTTTCTAATTTTAGGGACTGGAAATGACTCTTCTACCCTTGGCTAACAAACGAGGTCCTGGAGGGGCTCCCTCAGACCCCAAGTTACGCGGCGCGGAACGTCGTGCCGCGGCTGCTGTCCGGACCGCCGCGGTCGCGTTCGGCACCCCCATCGCGGCCATGGTGCCCTTCTTCGGGGACATGAACGCGCTCATCGGCGCCTCCGGGTTCCTGCCACTCGACTTCGCCGTGCCGGCGGTGCTCTACAACGTGATGTTCCAGCCGTCCAAGAAGGGGCTCGTGTTCAGGTCTTGGCGGTGAGGCAGATCGTTTTGGACGGCACCAGTTACAAACTTTTCGCCAACGTGTGACGAGGCTCGACGCGAGGAGAACCAATGCAGCAAGCAAATTTGCATGAGATTGCCATTTGCAAAGTACTATCTATATCTTTGCCGGTTTTCGTCAGAAAGAAATGTTTCTCGTAGATAGGCTGGTCCACAAAAGTACCGAGGCAGTAAAGGAAATTTTTGTACGGATAACCCATTTTTTATTCGAAAATATAGAAATATACCCGCGACAAAATTTTTTACACAAATAGGCTCGAGTCGCCAAACCATTGGGCGATTTACTCTTGTCGCCCCACCAAAACGCGACTTATAAAGAATCTGGTAACCGTTGGGCGATTAAATGCAATCGCCTCCCCGTTAAGCGATTCAATTGAATCGCCCCCCCGTTCGGCGACATAAAGAAGAGTCGCCCAACGGGGGGCGACTGCATGTGAAACAGCCCGACGGCCGAGCCCCTTTTCTTCCCCACGCCTGCTCGCTCGCCATTCACTCTCTCCACCGCGCGAGAAGACAGAGCAGAAGAGAGGAAGGAAGAGGAGGAGGGGAGGGGAAGAAGAGAAGGAGAGGGGGAGGAGAGGGAAGAAGAGAAGGAGAGGGGGAGGAGAGGGAAGAGGAGAAGCCGCGGGATTTGCAGGTATTTTTCTACTTTTAGAAAATTTATTTTAGAAAATTAGTTTAGATAAATTTAGTTTAGAAAATCTAGTGTAGATATTTAGTTTACAAATTTAGTTTAGATATTTAGTTTAGAAAATTAGCTTAGATATTTAGTTTAGAAAATCTAGTTTAGAACATTTAATTTAGAAATGTAGATGCAGTTTACAAATTTAGATGTATAAATTTAAATGTAGAAAAATATAGTTTTTTGTATAATATTTGTAATGCATTATTGTGGAAAATTGACTTTAGAAAATTTGTTTAGATAAATTTAGTTTAGAAAATGTAGTGTAGAGTGTAGATATTTAGTTTACAAATTTAGCTTAGATATTTAGTAGAGATATTTAGTTTAGAAAATTAGCTTAGATATTTAGTTTAGATATTTAGTTTAGAAAATCTAGTTTAGAACATTAAATTTAGAAATGTAGATGCAGTTTACAAATTTAGATGTACAAATTTAAATGTAGAAAAATATAGTTTTTTTGTATAATATTTGTAATGTATTATTGTGGAAAATTTACTTTACAAATTTATTGTAGATCATTCAATGTACAAATGTAGATGCAGTTTACAAAATTGAAATGAAGAAAATTTAAATGTAGAAAATTGTTGTGTCGAAATTTTGTATACTATTTTTCATGTATTATTGTAGAAAATGTAGTGTACAAATTTACATTTAGATAATTTTACAGTTATGGCGGGTGACTGGCGGTACACGCTGTTGGACGAGCACTTGGACCGCGTGCACCGCGCTTCCCGTCGTGCGCCGCCACCGGGGAGCACGGACGAGTCGACTGAGCTGGGAGTGGTCCGGACACGCACACCTCGTGTGGCCTGCGGACTCGACCCCCGTTGGACTGCCAGGTTTGCACTACGCCAACGTTTTAGTATTACCATAAAAATATTTAATGCTGACCTTCACTTTATTTGCAGGCTGCGGGATGCCGGACTTCTCCCTCTTGCCCGGATGGTGCAGGCCACGGATGAGAACGAAGGTGCCTTGGCCGGGGAGGGGGACGAGGCGGGCGTGGAGCGATCACGACGCTTCCCGTTCGACCGTTCCCTGCTGACGACTTTGGTGGACCGTTGGCGGCCCGAGACGCACACTTTCCATCTACCAGTCGGGGAGATGGCGCCGACCCTGCAGGACGTGTCCGTACTCCTTGGCCTTCCGGTCGCGGGAGACGCTGCCTTCCTACCGGAGGCTCCCGCCGAGTGGCGCGAGGACCTGCTCGGCAGATTCCAGGGGGTCCTTCCACCGGCCGATCAGCACCACATCTTCGACGAGAGGCAGAAGCATGGACCGACGCTGAGGTGGCTGGCACAGTACCAGGTACGTGGTGTTTCAAGTCGATCGCGTCTTCGAAACTCTTATTTGTGCAATTACATACTAATAAAAACTTGTTCGCATTCAGGTTGAGCGCATGGTTGCAGATGCTGACGATTACCAGGTTGCGCGCCACCTGGAGGCTTACTTGCTGTGGCTGTTTGGTTGGGTGCTCTTCACCACCACCCACGGCAACACCGTTGACGCGCGCCTTATCGCTTATGCGAGGGCGATTGCGGACGGCGAGGCCGTCCAGATCAGCTGGGGATCGGCCGCACTTGCCGCGATGTACCGCGGCCTGTGCGATGCGTGCACGAGGATTAAGGCAAACTCGATCCTCACGGGATGTCCCCTGCTGCTGCAGTTGTGGTCGTTCGAGCGCTTCAGTCTCGAACGACCTGTACTAGACGACATGGGTCCCTACGGGCCCGAGATGTACCCGGGGGGAGACATCGACCGGCCGACGATGGGTTCTATTTGGTGTCGTCGACGAGTGAGTTTTATTTTATCGTACTCAACTTATTAACGATCGTCGTACTAAAATAATTTGCCTTTCTTGCAGGTACAGTTCGCGCACGTGCAGGTCACGCGGGCGTACCACCCCTTTGTGGAGCAGTTGGACCGCCTCGCAGACTCCGACGTGCGCTGGGAGCCTTACGCAGCGGAGGCAGTGCAGGCCCGTGCTCCTGACGGGCTCTCTGCACTGTGCTGGCGCGACCAGACTTTCTGGCTGACCCGCCGGAAGCTCGTGTACGGCATCTACGTCGAGGACTACGCACCGCAGCGCGTCATGCGGCAGTTTGGGCTGCGGCAGACACTTCCTGTACCAGTCGGGCCGCCAATTCCGCCCCGCGTGCACGCGTGAGTGATCCCTTCTGATATTTTTGTACGTACTTACTATTGTGATCGCAAGTACTTACATTACGTAATGGTTCCATAAACAGGCACACCACGAAGGGCGTCAAGAAAGGCACGGACTGGTCCAGGAGGATGCAGCCCTGGATTGCGCAGTGGGAGGGTGCGCTGGATGACCGCGTGGAGGAGGACCGGCCATACGACATAGCCGACTACGCGGAGTACCTCATCTGGTACCAGGCGCGGACTCGTATCAAGCTGGTACATGTCGTTGACCCACCTGCCCCACACATCGCCGCACCGACAGACGCGTACCCTGCGCACTTCGCACGCGACGCTCACATCGCGGTACGTAACTTGTAATTTCAAAAATTCTCAAATGGCAATATCGTTTCGATGATGGACCATTCTATGTCTTTTTGTCCAGACTGACGTCGGTGCCGGGCTGTGGTCGGAGTCCTCCGCACTAGTGCAGAGGTGGGGCGCAGGTGGGGAGTTGACCCGCGAGGAGGCCGTCAGCTTTGCGCGACGGATGGAGGCAGGGTGTAGACGTATCGTCAGCCTACTGTCCTGCACGAGGCTACCGGTGGTCTCCACACCTACGGCCAGTGCACCCCGACCACCAGTGCCACCCCGACCAGCGTGGCACTACTCCGGAGGTAGTACGTGGACACGTCCACCTCCCCCGGAGCAGCCAGGGAGTTCTACGTGGACACGTCCACCTCCCCCGGAGCAGCCAGGGAGTTCTACGTGGACACGTCCACCTCCCCCGGACCAGCCAGGGAGTTCTCCTTGGTCACGGCCTCCTACGTACATCCCCGGCTTCCACACGGATGATTTCATGGCGCCATGTACGGGTACGCATCGTCCGAGCTTGTTTTTAACCTAAGACGACATGCAACGAACTAACGATACTACTATTGCAGGTCCTTACCAGCAGCAGGGACGCTTCTCCCCGGGCCACATCGAGGTGGACCAGTTTTTTGCGGACTGGCCTGGGCCGTCCTCCGACACAGCACCGGAGGTTCTCTCCAGCGGTGGCCTCCCCGGTGCACCGGAGGCCACACAGCCGGAGGTGCAGGTGACTCCACCGGCGCAGCCGCGGGTGCGAAACCCACCTGCTCGTTTTACTTTTTCGGACCCTCGTCCCCCGCCGCCCCGTAATCCGTTGCACCGGAGGACGGCCAAGCGGGGCCGTATGGCAGGACGCGCGCGCGGTGATGGAGCAGGTGATGGAGCACCTTAGGGTGGGGAGTGAGGGGTGTATGACATGCATGTAATGGATAAATACGCGGCATGTTACTGCGTTATATTATAAAGTTCATTTAAATTCAAACAATGCTATTATCTCTTCTTTTCGTATAGAAAATTATTTCTATATCAAGTAATGTGACAAATATTAAACATTTTTTACGAGTTTCAAATTACAAAATTCACAAAACCCTTAACAGGATCCATGCAGTCGCCTAGAGGTAGATTGGCGAGCAGGCGTGGGGAAGAAAAGGGGCTCGGCCGTCGGGCTGTTTCACATGCAGTCGCCCCCCCGTTGGGCGACTCTTCTTTATGTCGCCGAACGGGGGGGCGATTCAATTGAATCGCTTAACGGGGAGGCGATTGCATTTAATCGCCCAACGGTTACCAGATTCTTCATAAGTCGCGTTTTGGTGGGGCGACAAGTGTAATTCGCCCAATGGTTTGGCGACTCGAGCCTATTTGTGTAAAAAATTTTGTCGCGGGTATATTTCTGTATTTTCGAATAAAAAATGGGTTATCCGTACAAAAATTTCGGCAGTAAAGCACAACTGCACAACTAGTTTTGATTGTGAGCGGAATGCTTTCTGCTCATCAATTCTGTGCCGTATAGGCGTATACACAAGAGAAGAGTTAAGTGTACTGTAATATGTATCTTCTTCCTCCAAAACATTAGGAAATGCTATAGTTTATACGTACGAAGGAACAAAAAAAAACCGGACAGTTGCAACATTTCTTTTCTATATATCAATACATGCAATATCTCTGAGTTATGTATGCAACAGAAAAACAAAGAATGATGAGAAAAACAAAGCCTAGTAGTACTAGTATCGAACAAGAACACACATAAACAAGCTGCTCTGGCGTCATACAATAAAATTCACATATCTCAGAACTAGAAACTATTTTAGTATAATACAATTGAAATGACTTCCTAAGTGAGTCTGCATTCTTTATTAAAATGACAGGGTTTAAATACGATTCAAAACGCCTATAAAGTTATGTAGTTTAACAGGTCAAAATCAAGAAGCAGTTGGGTTTTCTTTTTCAAACAAAAATACGACATGGACCACATAAAATGCGTGAAAGAAATGGAAGAATGGCATTCTAAATCATCCATTCAGAGGTTAGAGCATCTCCAAGAGATGCCCAATAAATTCACACCCTAAATCTCTTTTTACAGATCCTAACCACGATATAAGGTCCTAAAATAATCATTCCCTCCAACAGATACCCTAAACCAGAAAAACAGTATTGGGAGTCTAGATCATCCTCTATAAGTAGAGAGCGAGAGCCCATTTTTTGGGTGTGTTCTATTTTTGGGAGTCTATTTGAGAATCTGTTGGAGCTACTTATTACCCTTCAACTCTAAAATTTAAATATTAAGAGCCATATAGAGTATCTCTTGGAGATGCTCTTAGGTCATCTAGAATTTCTCCATCTTGACGGGCCTGGCGAACTGACGATGAATCAACAAATAAACCAAGAAATTGTTGGATTATATGTGGGCCAAGCCCATATAATAAGAATAATTCCTATTAAATCTCAAAGGCCCACTCATGCAAAGCAGGCATGCATGTGACCTTTAGTACCATATTGCTAGTTCTAGGAGAGGAAGACCACCTTAAAAGGGATGGTGCACTCCTAGCCACTTGAGGCATGTGTGGGAGAGAACTAGAGGATAACACGCGCGCGCTCGCTCGCCTCGCCGGGCTGGGCTGGGCAGGGCGGCGCGGGCGCACGGCACCTGCGTGAATGGTCCGCCAAAATCCGCTCCAGGTGCTTGCGCAGACGCGGCTTCCTTTTGCAGTTTTATTTTGCTGTTTTGAGTGGCGGTGAATCCGGATCGGTTACGGTTGCTAATCCGGTTCGGTTACGAGTTATGGAGAACGTGCAGGCGTCTTGATCACGCGTCCTGGTCTTCTATAAATACGGAGCCGCCACCTTCATACAGAATATGCGAAAATCAATCTAGGGTTTTGCCTCCTCCATCCATTGTGCTGCGCCGTCCCACGTAGTCTACTCCGGAACCGTCGCCTTCGAAGTCCTGCACCGGGAGAGGGCGAATAAGGTTTTTGGGTAGCGCTCTGCGCGACTGCTCGCTGTAGCTCTGGCTCGTCTTCCTCGTCGTTCGGCTTCGGCGAATCGTCATCGACTTCGTGTCATCCTCACCGTGCCTGCGGCGTCTACATCCTCACCGTGCCTGTGTCATCCTCACAGAACCATCGGTACGTAACAGTAATGTTCTCTGTATTAGATCTGTTCATGTACAGTTTCCTGGTTTACATGTCTAGATCTTTTATGCCTGTGATGGTTCTGTTATTGTGCGTGCATAATGTCATGATTAATTTATGGAATAAATTGAACCTACATGTGCTTATATTTTCAACAGAAATCAACAGCACTCACGGACCTGGTTCTTGACGGGCAACTAGAGGGCACCAACGCGAGAACACCAGCGCCAGAGAACCAAGAAGTCGGTGGGCAGCACCAGCGCCTCGTGCACCAACGCGCGCCGCGTAGGGGGAAGGGCGGCCGCGTGTGCGCAGGGGAAGGGCGGCGGACTGGACGGAAGGGCGCGATGCTTCAGCTCTCGATCGGAAGGGTGTGAGAAATTAGTAGAAGGGTCATTTCCAGTCCCTAAAATTAGAAAAAGAAAAGGAAAATAAATTAAAGGGATGAAATGGTATACTAATTAAGGGACTAATGTACTACATGGTATTTTTGCGAAGCCAATATTGAGAGTGGCAAAAGTGCGGAGCCCATTCTTGAAGATGGCAAATCATCAATTTTCTCCTCCTAACGCCCGCCACCCCGCCGCCTTCCTCCCCGAGTTCCTGCGGCGAGACGAACGCTCCAAAGAGAGAGAATAAAACGAAACCCCGGATCCCCAAGGAGCAAAGAGGAGCAAGGCCACCGGTGATGGCCATGGCGGCGCTGCGACGCGAGGGGAGGCGCGCCCTCCTCTCCTCCCCCTCCCCCTCCCCGGCGGCCGCCATGGCGGTGCGCTCCCCCGCCGCCTCCCAGGCGTGAGATCTCCCCCACTCCCCTACTCCTCCTCCCCAATCGATCCGCCTCCTCGTCGATCTGTTGATCGCTAGAGATCCGGTGGGCCTGGCTGTGGATCTGATCTTCTCGTAGACGGGTAGCTTCGTTCCCCGTGTTCTTGGTCCAAACGACGTTCTCCCCTCGGATGCGAGACGCGTCTAGGGCGTGCACATTTGTGTGCCGCTGCGAAATGATAGTTTGGGTGAAGGATTCGTGAAGGCTTTGTTGCCGTCGAGGTCCAGGCCGTGTGGAAGGGATTTGAATTATCTTGGGAAATGCTTGTGTAAAGGGGATTGTGAAATGCCTCCCTGAGGAAAGGTTGATGTTATTTTGGATTGGGTACTGTGATGACTGGTTGCGCGGCGATGTGGTGGCTTTTTGTTTGTGCTAAGGATATAAGATTGTTGGTGCCTGTCCATAGGGAATGAATGAGAAGGGGTAAAGAGTTCTGATGCTTCTGGATCCACCCTTGTAGGAGAAAAGAAAAGATTGCTTTTGGCAATTTAATGTTTTCTTGCTATTAAAAGAGTATGCCATTGTGCTTGATTCGTGCTTCCATATTGCAAATTGCGAAAATGTGCATATTGTGCTGATAGGTTTTATTTTCACTTGCTTGTTTCACAAGCTAAATTACGAGGTTTTAATGCTTTCTTGCTATGGAAAGAGTATACCATTGTGTTCTTACGAGGTTTTATTTTTCAATGCATTATGCAGCTGTTTGCGTTATTTTTATGTTATTCGGAAAGTGAATATGTTGCATTTTTTAATCTCAGGGAGATTGCTCCACTTAGGGGTGAAAACGGGTCGGGTTAATCCCGACCGATCCGGCACCGAATCCGATTGGTACCGAATCCGACTAGAACCGAATCCGGAGAAAAAAAATATGGGTTTGGATATGGTAACAGCAATATCTGTCCGAATCCGATACATATTCAAGTTTGATTTCAGGTTAGTGCTACTATTTGACGTTTCATTTTCTTTTGCAATGGTAAAATAAAATCTTCCACATCAGCTATTAAATAGTAACATCAAGTCAGTGCGTCCTACTCCATTATCTGCGCTTGCATTCCATACAAACAAGTAGGGGTGCAAACGAAATGGGTTAATCCCGACCGATCCGACACCGAATCCGATTGGTACCGAATCCGGAGAAAAAATATGGGTTAGGATATGGTAACAGCAATATCCGTCCGAATCCGACCCGTTTTCACCTCTAGCTCCACTTGGTGCACGGTCCATTTCAACACAAGTCGGTGAGGATCTTTATTCTCTATCCTGTCACTTCTCGGATCGTATATATGCAATCAAAACAATTTATTGGTCTCTCTACTAACAATTTACAGTGAGGAACCGCATGAAGAGTGTCAAGAACATTCAAAAGATCACAAAAGCAATGAAGATGGTTGCAGCATCAAAGCTTCGAGCTGTTCAAACAAGAACAGAAAATTCACGTGGTCTATGGCAAAACCATTCACCGCTCTTCTTGGGGATGCTCCTAGTATGTATAGGAGTCATGTTGTCATATCTTATACAATTGTTATTGTAGCCTCTTGTCTATATGCCTTTCTCTTGTCCATTGTTAGGCATGCCTTTATTTTCATTTTCGTTTTGAATGTGTGAGGGTGGGATGTAGTGGTGGTCATGCTAAAGAAATAAGCTGAAATATTTGCTGATTCTTATGAACTCTCAATATAGTAATTTGGGCATGGACTGACATGTAATATCTAATCATTAAATGTTGGCACTGTCACTTGTTTAAAGATGGACCATGGATCTCATGGTTTCTTCATCATAGAAATCTAGCACCTTTGATGATTAAGCATTTCACGGTTCTTAAGTATGCAAGGAACTCTTGATGGAATGGACTTGCATGTTTGTTGAATTGACACCAGATTTTAGTTAGGTCTCTTGCAACAAACATGTGAGTTTAGCTTATGGATATTCTCTTTTTGGGGGATATTTTTTAAGATTTTATTTCATGGTGGTTGAAGCATAGAATCCTTGAATTTTTTGTTCAGTTGTTAACTTCTTTGATGAAAACTCCAGGTATTGATGTCAAGAAGAATGTTGTTGTAGCCATTACCTCTGATAAGGGTCTCTGTGGTGGTATCAACTCTACATCAGTTAAAGTCAGCAAAGCACTCCACAAGATGACTTTTGGTAATTCGTTTACATGGTTACTAGCATAATTAAATGGCCCAAGTGTTCAAAATTAATGCTTATACTTCTTGTAATCAGGTCCAGATAAGGAAAGCAAGTATGTCATATTGGGAGGAAAGGGTAAAGTTCAACTCATTCGTGACTCCAAGCAGAGTATTGAGATGACAGTATCTGAGTTGCAGAAGAACCCTATTAACTATACACAGGTCAATCGATTTGATGTGCTTTTACTATGTTACTTGCTACTTACTTTTTTAGCTTACAGTGTTATTTATTTTATTCATATGTTAATAAACTTTTAAGAGACAGTTATTAGAAATAGTTATGGGGATTTATGTTTTCATTGTAAGAGAATTATGTTGTAGAATTTTATATTTTTCACAAGAACCTCTCACCAAATGTATCTGCTTTGATTGATTGCATGAGACCATACATCATACCTATATATGTGATAACACTAGGGGTCTCGATCTTTCGATGAGAGTGGTAGATTCGATTGGGGAAGGAGATGACGTTGATGACCTGACTACAACCATCCAAGAACGTTGCGCCTTAGCGATCGATACACCAACTCCAGAGATTGTACGTGACCTTGTCGGCGCACGATCAACCTAACCACGAGGGTTCTTGTTCCTGCAAGCAATCGAAGAACAAGTAAGAACAAGATGAACAGCAACTCAATTGCAAATAACGATGTAAGATTCAATCGAAAACAGGAAAACGGTGGGGTTCCGAAGACAAGTATTCGGGCGGTCTAGCCGACACGCGCGAGTACAAGGCAAAGTAGCAAAAGCTTAGTCTAAACAAAACCCAAACCCTAGAAGAGGGTGCGGCTGCCTATTTAAGGGACACGGAAGGTGGAGGGTCGACCAAAACACAAGGAAGCCGAATAGGACTCGAATTACAAGGCCCAAGGCCCACTTTGACTCGGACTGGAAAAGCGACGTGAATTGTTTTGCAGTTTCTGACCGACTCGGATGGAATTTGGAGGTGAGGCCGGATCCATCTGAAAGTAGACTTCAAGAGCTTTCCAACAAGTACTCACGGGCCCCGAGAAACCTTCTGGATCAAAAGTTATGGCCGTTTGAAGTAGATGCTGTCAACAAGGCCGAATCCGAGTCAAACTCGTGAACAGGACTTGGTTTGCGCTTGACGGTTCCACTTCTATACTTGAGCTCATGTGGTTCTTCCCCATGGTTCCTAAGGACAATTAAATCATCACAAGAATTAAGTAGTATTTCATTTTTTGAAACATTTGTATGCAAACTTAGGAACACATTCACCTGATGGTTAAGTTGACGTGCTCGCGCTCTAGTCATTGGTCCTTGTATCATAGTTTCAGTTTGATGTGGAGTTGGCATGGTTGTATGCATGGAAAGGATGTCCTCATCAATATGAGTGAAGGATTTCTGTCCTGGTGTTATTGTAGGCTTTCTGAATTGGACCAATTTAGAACTCAGCTTGTATTTGACAATGCCTATTCTGTGTTGTTGCAAACCAAGTATGGACTACTTAATCATTGTAAAATCATATAACTACATTGACAGATATTTCCGTTCCTAATGTATTGTTTTTTTTGCAACCATATCCCTCTTCATTCCTTTTTCCATGAATTTTTTTCCGAGCGCATTGTAAAGCAGTTGGTTTCATTCAAATAAAACAGAACTTAATTTACTTTTATTTACTAAGCAAGCCCGCTTTGCAAGTATTTTACACTGACTAGTTCGCTTGAAAAGATTGTGTTTCTAGAAAAGTTTTTTTAATCAATTATTTATTTCCAGTATCAAATAGAAAGCATATTTGTTATTTTTTGACTGAGTAAATTCCATTGTTTTCTTGAATGATTTTTCAGATTGCTGTGCTGGCAGATGATATCTTGAAAAATGTTGAATATGATGCTCTGAGAGTTGTTTTTAACAAGTTCCACTGTCATATCATTTAAGCCCACGATGACAACAATACTGTCCCCAGAGGTGAGTACTGTGTTTAAGGCCATACGGATTTGTGCTCCCATTTCCTAAACCCACTTCAATGACTTCCAACTTAGTTGCTATTGACTTTAATTCTCCTTTCTTCGGTAGGTTATGGAGAAAGAATCGGAATCTGGTGGGAAGGTTGGTGACCTGGATTCATATAAATTGAAGGAGGTGAAACAAAATCTGAAATTCTGCAGAATCTTACCGAGTTCCAGTTTTCTTGTGTAAGTGTTGTGTCATCACAGCTTTACTTTTAGTAGTTCCATCAATTTTAGGGGATGAACTGCCTATAACTGTTCCCTCTGAAGTCAAGCATTTCTTAAATGTTATAATAGATCAGTCCTTTGTATTTTCTTTTTTTCTTTTCTGTAAATATTGTAAGTATTAGTATAATGCAGTAGGAGCCTCCTACTCTTTTCCTGTCAAAAAAAGTACAGATTATTCGGTTCAAGTTTTGCTGGCATGATATCCTCTTAATAATGTCTTGAATTTGTACCCTTTGCAGGTCATGTATAATGCTGCTCTAGAGAATGCATGCAGTGAGCTTGGAGCCCGCATGTCTGCTATGGACAGCTCAAGCAGAAACGCTGGTGAAATGCTTGATCGTCTCACACTCACATACAACAGGTCTCCCTCCCTCTCTTTTTTGCTTTCATATCTGTTAATACATTAATCTAGGTGAAAGTCCTGGGGAGCACATTAATACATCCAATCATAAGATATGAAAAAAGTGGGCTAATTCACTCCATTTTATCTCTGCAGGACACGTCAAGCATCTATCACTACAGAGCTCATTGAGATCATATCTGGTGCCTCTGCTCTTGAGGGATAATGATGAAACTTTTGTCCATCATCTTTTTTTATTTTTGCTGTTTCAACAAAGGCTACTTATCATCTAAAATAGCCTTTTGTTTTCCCTCGCAAGCGGATCCTCATGCTAAGCTACAATAATTAGCCCGATTACGTGACCGTGCTATGCAGATATGCTTGTTCCAAACTTCCAATCAACCTTGTTTTGTCCCAAATGGTGGCATATTGTTAAAGAATGTTCAACAAGACGTGACCAAGGCCATCTGGGCTGAACCAAAATCGGGCCGTGGAAAGGCTGGACTTTCTTCTCATATTTGGTATTCGGGGCCCAATGGAGTTGACTTACGGTTCCCCTCCGGATGAGAGAAGCTTCTTGTTTCTTCATCGTTCGCAACAATGTGGCCTCAAAAGTCAATAGTTTTTAGTTCTAGGATGGTTTAGAATGCAAAAATTAACTTTCGTTGCAAATTTAGAGGGGAAACATCTACTCCAAAATCTACGTCGTTCCAAATAGAGCTTAATCAGTTTTGTCAGTGCGCTAAAGTCTAACCTCCGGCGACACCAATATTGGCGGTCAGCGTCCAAGATCCTGGCCCAAGCCGGCGACACCTGCTGCACCGCCAATGCCACGAATTGCAAGGGGCGCGCTGGCGCGCGGCTTCGCCGCCGCCGATGTGTGGGGCCTCAGGATCTCCTTGTACGCTGACACCTGGCTGTAAGCCTCTGAAGTGTGAACTTGACCAAAAAAAAAACAAAGAAAGGTTTGTGAGACTTGTTTAGGCCTTCTAGCCAGACCGAATTGACCATACAGTTACCAGATCTTTCAGGTGAGGCAATTCCTCATACCAAGCATAACTAAGCATTTTATGAACGGACGTACATGGTATGGTGTCAGGACTCAAGAAACCGGCTTTAACCGGTCAGTAATTAGAAATCTTAGACCCTCAAAAAAACATAGAAATCTTAGCCTTGCCAGGTAATGCGAAATGCAATTCAGGCCTGCTTAGGCATGGGATAAAACACTTTGATGCATATTTTCCTCGAGAATACATATATTTGGTGCCCAGTGCATATGATGGTATCATTTAAATCTCGAACCGGCCGAGATTCGAGCCGGAAGAACCGAGCAGGGTCCGGAACCCTGTACTGATTTTCTTAACCCTGACAGTACTACTTTTTCCAAAATGGCCTACCAGTTACACGTCACCTGAATGAAAACACAATCTGCATGATTTCTCGTTATCATGGATAGGAGAAAAGTACAACAATCAACGAATCGTATAGGAGTTACCGATGGCAATTTCAATATAATGCATGTACCAATGACACAACAGCGCGAACAATAATAGATCACCAACTGAAGATGCAATCTTCTTGCGTTCAATTCACACAAGTTCAGGTTTCAAATGATTGCATCATATCGAGAGCCCGGCATACATAATGCGAGCAAGCAAGAAGCAAAACATAGCTACGACACGAAACTTTTGACTTATTTGCATACAAGACATTGTCTTTACTATGGGATACTGGGATTTACCAACATAATGTGATCACGGAGAACACTTCTACAAGTTACCCATATAAAGTTACTCGAACTGGACCTTATGGTTGGATTAACTTCTTTTGTTGGCATAGTCATCAGACTCATCTTCATCCTTGAAATCATCCTGACCATCATCTCCTTTCAAGTCCTCGTCAACCAAGCCAAAGCCTTTCCCCTCACCCTCAACATCTTCCTTGCCATCACCATCAACTTTGAGATCACTCAAGTCATCCAGCTTACCAGCAGAAGCATCATTCGAGGCATTGCTCATGTAGTTTCCACCTCCATATGCACCAAATGCTGCACCCCCTTGATTGAAGCTATCACCACTGTAGTTGCCAGGAGCAGCATTATATCCACCACTACCTCCTGTGTAACCAGCATCACCACCAGAGCTACCTAGCCCACCTTCAGAAACACCAATGTTCCCACCAGTGTTGTACCCTGAACTGAAATTACCACCATCATTGTATCCGCCACCACCACCTCCAGTATACCCCCCGCCGCCACCATATGCACCCCGTCCACCAAACTCACCACCTCCACTGTAGCCTCCACCACCACCATAGGCACCCTGACCACCATAGGCACCCTGTCCACCATACCCACCACCTCCGCTGTAGCCTCCACCGCCACCATATGCACCTCCACCATACCCACCACCACCGTAGCCTCCACCTCCACCATACCCACCACCGCCTCCAAAACCACCAGAACGACTACCACGGTCATGAGCATAACTCACCCTCACTATCCGACCCTGCAGATCCTGATACAGCAAAGAAAAACATATCACACAATGAACCAGTGGGTAACAAATTTTCAACCATTAACACAAACCAAGTTCAATGGAATCACAGGTTAGCTCTGAGAAGAAAATCAGAAAGTTTCGTATAATGTTATTATATACAGTTTTAGAGCATGCAACAAAAGGGAACATATTGCAAATTGTGCAACAATTAAAGAAGACTGATTCAACTGTTAGCACAAAACCACCACAGTGGGATCACATATTAGCCTCTGGGAAGAAAAATAGAAAAATTCTAATAATGATATTATATACAGTTTCAGAGCATGCAACACAAACGAAGAACAACAGATCAGACAAAAATGTAGTTCATCAAGTGCACAACTAGCACAAAACCCGAAAAGTCTTGAGGTAACAATCTTTGAGAGACCCAAAATCACATGAGAATATTACATATACTGATGTCCAACCTTAAAAAAAATTGCAAGACACAGAATATAATAAATCAAAGGAAGAACATTGAAACATGCAACTGCAAAAGGAAAAAATGAAATTGATAAAATATATACGCCGCCGCAAATAGTGTAAATTGTCTCCTTATCCCACTATTATAATTTAAATGAAGAACATGTTAGACCTTAGACCGTTTGAAAATCACAAATCCCTTAAATTTATCCAAAGCAAAATAAGATCAAAAATGTTAAAATATCATTGTTGCCTTGTCACCCACTTCCTTCCCACCACCCCATCAAGCACAACAGCTTCACCACCCTCTCCCTCAGTTCCCATCCTCACATTTTGGTTCCCTCTCCACTCCTCTGCCTTCACTACACATCCAGCACAGAAGCCCAAATTGCTGGAGATCAAGTCAATGCAGTTTGCCATTTATATCTCAATTCCTCACCAACTCTGCTCTCTTGATCTTCACCTTTTACCATTTCTTAGTTAAAACCAGCTCAGAGATCATCACCAGGGAGGCAGAGACAAGTCCCTGGTTGCCTATATAACAAGGTGACAATAGTTAAGGGCATTCGGACTGCATGAACTTCACAGGAATTTTGCAAGGAACACTACAATTCCACAAAATTTCCGGCTCAAACCCTCCAAATGGGCCCTAATCAAGGGTGTGGTTCGGTGGCCAGGAAGATAAGGTTGATAGTGGCCAACTCCAGTGTTAATGGCTAAGAGGTCAAATGACCAAGATTGTCAGGTCAGTGAGAGGGCATAAATCTAGTTGAGATACTGGATTGCTTGAGGCACAAAATTTTGGCATATGAATTAGCAGGCACTTGCAACTTAACAGTTGGGGCTGATGCAGGATTAGCAGCAATGAAAATAACCAGCACATTTTGCTAGTGCTAGAGTTCATTGTATGTGGATTTTTGCTTACTTGTAACTGAAAACATCACTGCATGAGTACTGATATAAAGAAGCTGCTTAAAAGATGTTGTACAGAAGCATCTCGTAATTTCTAGCACATCGAAATATCGAATAATATTTGCTCATGGGGGAGTGTAATTCTGGTCAATGCATGCTACAGGTGATATATAGAGTAATTAGGCTTTCTAGCAAACAGCCCTGTATAATTGTTTAATAGAATAGCCGATCACTGTCCAGTTAAAACAGATTAAACTGGTTAGCTTCATTTCTATTTCTTAGGTACACCATATCTTTACTCTCAGGTCCTACCAGTGCTTATTCACATGTTCACTGAACATTTTTTGCAGGAAATTTTGAAACATGACACCAACATGTTGACTTTTATGACGGCATGTACAAAAAGGGCATTATAAAAATCTGGTGCAGTAAATACCATTGAACTAACCCTGTTTGCTAGTTGTCTTGTCAAAATTGGCATATACAGAAGATAAAATTATCTCTGTCCTTAGTAGTATAGCTAAAATATCTGCTGTACTGGCATATGTTGAATTTCCAACTTCCTTATAGGCATAAAGGCATATACAAATTTTGCCCCTGAAACAAATTAACAGCTTTTGCTTGTTTCTAATGTTACCTTCCCACAATGAATTACTGTGTTCATCTTATAGGTAACAAACTGCTGAAGTAGTATTAAGGTAGTTCCTTCCATTTCATGAAAGTGAAAAACTAAATGGACATCTCTCAGTTCATTTACAATTTGAAACACAAAAACAAATGCACCACTCATTGAATAAAATGCACCTTCAGGGTCCAGCAGTACATAATAGATCCAGCAGCATAACAATGCAAACCCGTAAAACATCGGCAATTAACAACACAATAACAATTTGGATGAACGCTTAATTAGTCTATTTTGAATTGCATGCTCTTTCAATGTTGCATATTAGAATGCAGACTAGATTCCAGAACATCATTGAAGATGTAAGATAATAATGGCATCCATCCAAATTAAGGAGCCCACAAATTTGGCACTGTGTTAATCCCTTTGGATTTCCAAAAATCAGCCCAACAAATCATTGCAATTTGTAGACTGTGGCATATGAAAAGCTATGAGTTCATTGAAATCTTAATTTCAATTTTTCAAGATAATCTAATAAACCACAAATCTTTCTTAGCAATTATTGTGTCTTCCAAGCAATCATACCACAAACAACATATGCACTACAGTTCGATAATTTACCACACTCTAATGTATTAAAACATGAGATTTGACAAAGGGAACAAAACGCAAGGGCAGCTGGATAAACAAGGTTTATTGGCATCTTGCATGCCAAGTCCAATCAGTTTGACAAAGGAAGCACAACACACCTTTCCATCCATGCCGGTGATAGCAGCTGCAGCCTCATCCGTGGATGTGTACGTCACAAAACCAAACCCCCTAGACCTTCCGGTTTCACGATCCATAATTACCTTAGCTGAACAAATAATGCCCCAGTTATTCACATTATCACATATACAGGAGCAAATCTTTTGTCAAGGTGAAATAGGAAAACAAGAAAGAAACATGCCTTCAATGACTTCACCATAGTTAGCAAACGCATCCTTCAGACTCTGCTCATCGGTGCCGTACGAGATGCCTGCAAGGACCAAACCAATTAGAGCAATACAACATAAGGGCTTCTCCAAACAAGAAAATCTTTTTTTATAGCAACAGAACGAAATGAAACAGTATGGAACGGAGAACTCGGAACCTCCGATGAAGAGTTTCGAGGAGGACATGCATCGAACCGCCTGGAACAACGGCGAGCCGGAACCTGCGGATCGCTTGACAAGATGCCCAACCTTTTGCAAGAACGCCATCTCTCGGAATCTCCTTCCGAATCACAAAAAAAAAATTGGTTGCAACAAGAACAACGAATCGCTCAAATAACCAATAGAATCTTGTTATAAAGAAAGAGCGAAGCCGATCCGAAGGATCTCATCGGTAATCACATTTCCGGACTCAAACAAGCAAGTGGAGAAACTAGGCTACGCTAGTGGATGGAGAAGTAACAAGAAAACAATCGAGAATGGATAGTGTTAGGGAATTAGGGTTTGAGGTGCCTCTTACCTGGGAATGAGGGAGGCGGAGCTCCGGGAGACGCCGGCGGCGGCAATTCCGGCGGCGAGGTGGGAAGCAAAAACCCTAGAGCGGCTGGTCAGCGAGGAGGGGAAGGAGGCAGTGGGTTTAGGAGATTTTTTTCCTCAAGGGCGTTTTAGTCAATTTGCAGTCATGGAGTCCTTCAATCAGCCGTTGGATTGGTGATATCAGGGACAGGTCGGTGATGTTTTCTTGTTAAAAAGGAAATGTTGCATTATATGGTATTGGCAGCCTGGACCGCCCGGCCCAATTTCGTCAAGCTTAGGCCCACACCACGCTTGAGCTTTAATTTTCAAACCCAACCTAGGCCCGGCCATTCCCTCAAGGTAAAACTTCGCTTTAAATTGTCTAAAGTTTTCGATATATATAATATAATTGTGATTGCTAATGCGGATCAGCTTCAACTCTTTATGGATTAGCGTTATCATTCATAGTCCACAATACCAATTAGATTGCCAACCCAAATATATTTTTAACTTACGTTCTCAATCCTTGGTATTATCAACATGTACTGAATGTATGCAAATGAGTATAATTAGGTTATTTTTAGTGTATTGAACTGATATCGATTCAAAGTCATACAACGTAAGTATAAACTTATTTTTCTCCAATGTATTGGATCGATTCCTACTAATAACTAGGATCCATGTTACATTAAAAAACTATAAAATAATAATATTCTCTCTCAATCGCACTCTCTCCTATATAGTTATTTAATACTCATATGAATTGTTTAATGCTTTGAATCGACTCCTAAATAAAGTCCGGTTCCATGTATTTTTTTTTGTTGGAATCGACTCTTCTAATATATTGAATCGATTCAATGTCTTCTCTCACCTTATTTGAACCCACTAAAACATAATATTAGAGATGGTCTTATTAATACTAGGTTGTAGTTTTGTCAAACCAGCAGGTATGATTTATTAAAAATGCATGGTTTTATAGCTTTGTGTGCATTTGATCAAGCTGATTATGCTTTTGATCATGTCTTGTACTTTTGAATACCAGTGTCCGTACGCTTCAAACAAATAATGTATTCAAATCGTAAAATCAGAAATTTTCATAGACCACTCCATTCCTCAAACCAAACAAACTCATTCTATTCCTCAAATCAAATAAACTCAGTGGACCATCCCATCCTACATATTAGTGTAGATTTAGTTCATGTGCTTGCTGTTCCAGAACAGATCAAGAATCAAGATATATGAACCATGGGGCCGGTCACAATAAAAAGTGTAAGAATTGTCGATTTGAAACGGATTATATATATATGCATGCGTATGCAATCTGCAATGGAATGGATCACTGAAAGATGCTGCTGACTGAGCAATCGTCATGAACACGCCAGATCACTACTACAGAAAGCCTAATACTAGACGGTCAATCACAGACGGTTTTGTCAAACCGTCTGTGATTGACACTAACATAGACGGTTTTAATTTGGACACCGTCTGTGTTAGTGGCGTCGGATAAAACGAGTATCACAGACGGTTCTTACCGATGAACCGTCTATGATACTAAACGGTTTTTATTAAAAACCGTCTGTGTTGTGTAGACTATCACAGACGGTTGTTGTTAAGAACCATCTGTTAAAGTTCACAGACGGCTTTTAACAAGAACCGTCTGTGATGTCCCTTTGTCTGTCATATTCTGTTCATGATCAGAGGTTAATATATAAGTACACATTTTGAGATGTATATGTGAAAATGTGTGATGTAGTCAATTTTGAGATGTATATGTGAAAATGTGTGACAAAATGTATATGTGAAAATGTATATGTGTATTGGCATTTATATATATGTGTGATGTATTTGAGAATGACAAAATATCAAGAAATACACTGTGTGAATGCAGCTGGTTGGTGTTGTATATGAATGCAGCTGTTTGGTGGTTGATATGAATGCAGCTGTGTAGTTATTGGTGTTGTCTTAATAACAACAGCCGGCAAAGGCTTATCACAGACGGTTCTAAACTTAGAACCGTCTGTGATATGATATCACAGACGGTTCTAATTTTAGAAGTTTAGAACCGTCTGTGAAATGATATCACAGACGGTTCTAAGTTCAGAACCGTCTATGATAATCTCCCTATATATACCCTCTCGCTAGGGTTTCCCGTGTGCGCTGCAGTTATTCGATCTAGATCTAAATCCCGAGCCCGTCGTCGCCGCCGCCTCCCCGAGCCCTCGCCGGCCGCCTCCCCGGACGAAGACGTCGCCGCAGCCTCCTCCTCCTCCGTCGCCGCCTCCCCGAGCCCGTCGCCTCCTCCTCCTTCGTCGCCGCCTCCTCCTGCGTCGCCGCCTCCTCCTCCGTCGCCGCCGCCGCCTCCTCCGCGTTGCCGCCTCCTCCTCCTCCTCCGTTCCCGCGTCCTCCTCCTCCGTCGCCGCCGCCTCCTCCTCCGTCACCAAAACCCTAAGGTCATCAAATCCCTCCCCGAGCTTCATGCTTACTGTTAGGGTTTAGGGTTGATGCTTGATGCTTCATACTTAGTGTTAGGGTTTAGGGCTTACTGTTAGTTGCTTACTGTTATGTATATGGTTAGTTGCATTCATGTATATGCTTACTGTTATGGTTAGTTGCTTAGTTGCATTCATGTATATTCATGTTTGTTAATCTTCCATATATTGAGATTGCCTATGGGATTTACAGTTGCTCGATGGTGATAAATTCATATACTGAGATTGGTTCATTCGGTCTTTGAGCTCTAATAGCTGTCGGTTCATGCAGTTTTCAGGTTATAGCATGTTATTAAATTGATCTAATAGGATTTAATCTTGACAAGTTAAAAGACTGAATTATTGGGCAAAGTTAACTTGTATGGTCTTGATCTGTATGAATACTGCTGTCTGAATATATGCATGCTGAATATATCTTGATCTTGAGATTGTAGAGTTTGTATCTAGAGCTCAAAATACTGAAGGTTGAAGAGTATATGATTTAGTAGCGGGACGGCCAAGATTAATCTTGTGCAACCCTACAATTTGAGAGCACAAATTAACCAATCAAGGAAGAGTATATGATCAAAGGGCATGAAGCAAGTAAAACATTCTAGTGTATCCGGTTCAATGACCTTAAAACACTAGTTTGTGTGGTTTGCTTCATAGAACTTTGTTTAGAGACCTTGTAGTAATAGTATTACAAAATTCAAGGCAATTTTATTACAAAAGTTCAAAAAAAGACATTCCCAGATTCTTCGGTGAGCAGCCGACATAGTCGACTTCTTCGCTGAGCGACTATCCATCTGCTTCTTCCCACTTCTTTTCTTCATCTCTGGTCTCTGGATCACGTACGCCAGTAGCGATGATTCAGTTAGATCTCTGCTCCATTGGTAGGCCTATTCGAGTAGCTAATTTTGTATCGTTATGTAGGAGCCTACGAAGTGCAGGCTCCAAGTGAGATATGGCTCCATTCCCTTGTACGCTGCTTGGGGGCCAGGCATATTCGTCTGGTATCGGGGCCATGGTGCACGGTCAAGCTTTAGCGCCAGGCTTCGCAAAAGTTAATGTGGATGGTGTGTATGTCAATTTTGAGGTGGTCCCGCTACCGAAGCCCCCCAACGACGAGATCGTGACTCTAGGACAGGCCATTGGAACATTCATCCAGTGGCCCAAAAGCGACATCTCCCTGGAGGCTTCTTCACCGGTGGCAGGACCAAAAGTGCAGTGCGAACCACAGCAACATGCACTGGTGCCATCTCCACACGGGCAGTGCGAAGTAGAGCTACCTGCACCGGTGCTATCTCCACGGGTGCTATTCTCGCCAAAACAACTTGCACCGTCTGTACCATTACAGTCGACTACCATGAAGTCGACCTGCAGTCGAGGCAGTGGCCATGGCAAATCAAAGACGAAGGATGATGACGATATCCCGTACATGCCATTGGCCCGCAAATTCGTGCTAAGCGAGCCGATGATATTCCCGGAAGAGCACCTCTTAAAACTAGGACTTGGTTGCCAAAGATTCCATGCTTGGTATATGGAACAGTCCAATAGGCCAGAGGCAAAACGGCGCTCAGGTATCATTGTCAAATTCAAGCCGGAACATTTCGTGCACGATGCTCACGAATGTGTCTTCCCGGTGACTTTTGACGATATATTTGAACTTTTCACGCTCAACGCTCTCGACGCCTCACTCGTTCGATGCTGGGCGCTGTAAGTCTGTACAATCATAGTTTCTGTTCACGTAATACCGATATATGTCACAATTTGTTGCTTTTCTGTGTATATATATAGATTCATGCTGACCGAAGCTAGATCATCGAAATCACCAATTGGTTTCCTGGACCCACGCTTGGTCGCCATTGATACCATCAACGAGGATGCATCCTTCGTTGAGAACTATATTACAAAAGCACTGCTGGCTCACCAAGATAAGGAATTTGTTCTTATGCCATACAATAAGCACTTCCATTGGATTTTAATTGTAATTATACCAAAATGGAACAAGGCTATATACCTTGATTCTCTAAGTAAGAACAAATCCAAGTACACAGCTATCGCCAAAATACTCGATAGGTACGTACATTGTACTCTTTCTTTCCTTCCGAATGACTAATCTAACTTTTTCGAATAACGAAGGTCGTTCGCCACATACGTTCAACAAACACGTGGCTTGACGACAGGGGCCAAGCCCTTCAAACATGATCGTAATTTTTGGGTATTCGCTAGCTACACATTAATTAATCATATACAATACTTAGTAGTAATGCCACTTGATTTAACACATTCTATTTTTTGCAGTGCCACCACTAGCAGCCGGGCAACACGTGTGGATACTACGCGTGCCACCATATGAGACTACTCCTCGATTCCACCAAGATCACACATTCTAAGGTATGTCAATCTTCCCACATTTATTTCATACATGTCAAGTTTTATATGTGCGCGCGTTGATATTCCTATCGACAGTCTGCGCCCATCTCTACATCTGCATTGAAACAACCGGACTTTGCAAAAATTCGAGGAGAGTTCATTTGGTTTTTGTGGACTAAAGTCGTAAGATCAGATGGAGAGTTCCACTGCCCAGAATGATTTTTTATTGTAATTCTAAGTGCAAATGCAGTGTAGATCTTTTGTAATTGTGTATTTGTTAATGAATATTTTATTTCAATTCAATTAATTGATTTGCGAAATGGATGCTTTATGTTTGTGAAATGAAGTGCGTTGTCAATTGGATGTTTTATGTCTATGAAATGAATTGAGATGTGAAATGTATCTGAAATGAAATGAGATGTGTGAATTGTATATGTTTTATGTCTGTGATTATCTGCTTGTTTCAGAGGGCATGGCTAGCATTTCCTGAGGCTAGCCAATAAACAGAAGTATATTTAGGGGTTGAAGGGAATATCACAGACGATTTTTGAGTAAAAATCATCTGTGATAGCTGATAATCACAGACGATTTTTAACTAAAAACCGTCTGTGATGATAAGTATCACAGACGGTTTTTGAGTAAAAACCGTCTGTGATGATAAGTATCACACTCAAAACCGTCTGTGATTATCAGCTATCACAGACGGGTTTTACTCAAAAACCGTCTGTGATAGCTGATAATCACAGACAGTTCGAAAACCGTCTGTGATGACCTTCGATTATCACTGACCCATAAATACAGACGGTTCACAAAACCGTCTGTGATGACGTTTTCGAACCGTCTGTGATGACCTTTTCTGTAGTAGTGGATGGTTACACCGAGAAGATTGGCGACGGGGAGAACGGTGAGCTGGGGGAAGCTAGCTCTTGTGGTGCAGCACCGGGACGGTGTTGGTGATGATCACCTCCTGGAAGAGACCACTGGAGAGCCTCTCAACCGCAGGGGGGCTGAAAACTGCATGGGCATTGCAAGCGTACACAGCTCTCGCTCCCTCCTTGCGCAAGAGCTCAGCGCCTTTGGCTATCGTTCGTGCCATTAATTGTATGTACATCAACTCAAATATGCAATGCAATGCTTGTATTATAGCAGCAGCAGCAGCAGTACTGCTAGTATAGAATATTACCAGCTGTGTCGATCATGTCGTCCACCATGAAAGCCACTTTTCCCTTGACATCCCCTATTAGATATTTAGATGCACCACCTCGGCCTGGTTATGTCCGTGGCGCCTCTCGTCAACAATGGCCAAAGGCGCATCCGACAGCTTCTTGGCAAAAGCGCGCCCCCTCGCCACGCCTCCCACATCCGGGGACACCACCACCTCGTTGGGGCAGATGGTCTTGCTGGCCAGGTAGTCCAGGATGACATGCTAGCTTGTTCGAGTTGGAATTTGTTACATTAATTTGGAATTCAATCAATTGAGATCAGATTGAACAACCTAGCTAGGAATAAATGAGTAGTTACTTGTCCGTAGAGATGGTCGACGGGGATGTCAAAGTGCAGGCCGGAGTGCAGGTCGCAGGCTAGCACGTGGTGGGCGCCTGCCTGCACTACTACAGAAAGCCTAATAGTAGACGTCAAATCACAGACGATTTTGTGAAACCGTCTGTGATGTACACTATTACAGACGGTTGTAATTTGGAGGCTGTCTGTGGTATTTGTGGCGGGAAAAAGGAGTATCACAGACGGTCGGTTTGTATTAAGAACCATCTGTGATAATCCCAGATTATCACAGACGATTTTTTTATTAAAAACCGTCTGTGCTAAGCTGGTTATCACAGACGATTTTTAATTAAAAACCGTCTGTGATAATGGTACTAGGCATTTATTGCGCTGCTCAGACTGCATCTGTCTTCATTTCGATCCAGATCTAGCCACTGCTGCGCACTTTTTCACTCAGGAGGAAGCTAGGCGATTTCAGGCCTGTTAATTTGGTGGAAAGAGGCAGAGATTGAGCTTTGAAGATTCATACTTTCCTGGTTGCTCTAGATATGGTAAGTAATGAAATTTATTTTTTCTTTAATTGCATTACAATTTAGTTCTAAGTAATCCATGAGTGTTATTGAAGTTGGTTAATTTGCAAAATTGTTGGTTATATAATAGCTGTTGTGTTTATAATATGAATTGAGCTAGCAAATTAAGCCTCAATATAATAAATGTGGCCGGTATATATGTAGTAATAATTAGTTAATCTAATTTTTAATACTAAGTTGTTATATATGTACGTAACGTAGGACCGAAGCTGGATGTATGCCGCGAGCCGTGTGAGTGAAGAGTACATTAATGGCGTGTCTGCTTTTATAAGAGCCGCCGAGGAGGATATGTTGAATAACGGGGTGGAATATATGTAATGTCCATGCACTGACTGCGAGAATTTAAAGATGTTTAAGAACCGAGGGCAAATTGAAGCGCACTTGATTCGGCGAGGTTTCAAAAAGGATTATACGTGTTGGACCAGTCATGGCGAAGTGAATGATCATATGCTGCCGGATGACATCGCCGGTGAAGTGAATGATATGCCGCCGGATGACATCACTGGTGAAGTGAATGACATGCCGCCGGATGATGTCGATTGTCGTTCGGATTCGGATAGGTTGCACGATAATAATCTGGATCAGATGCTTCGCGATGTAGAAGAGAACTATAATGAGAGAGAGTATGTTAAATTCCGGGGCTTGATGGAGGACTCGGAGAAACCTTTGTTCACGTGCTGTAAGTACACGAGGTTGTCGGCCGTGCTTGAACTGTTGAAATTGAAGGCAAGCAACGGTTGGTCCGACAAGAGTTTCACGGCGCTGCTAGGTCTTTTAGCGGACATGCTTCTGGAGGGAAATGAGTTGCCTAAAACCACGTATAAAGCCAAGAAGGTTCTTTGTCCGTTGGGAATGGAAGTAGAAAGAATACATGCATATCCGAACGACTGTATCCTCTACCGTAAAGAGTATGCAAACATGCATGTATGTCCGGTGTGCAACGCATCCCGATACAAACGTAACAATCAATCAGATGATGGCGAGGGAACAGAGGCAAGAAAGGACCTCCTGCTAAGGTGGCATGATATTTTCCTATAATTCCCCGTTTGAAAAGGTTTTTTGCAAATCCAAAGGAGGCAAAACTGCTGCGTTGGCACTCGGAGGAGTGCAAGAAGGATGGGATGCTAAGACACCTTGCTGATTCCGCGCAGTGGAGAAACATCGATAGGAGTTTTGCAGACTTCGGTGCAGAACCAATGAATATAAGGTTTGGACTGAGTACAGACGGAATGAATCCTTTCAGTAGCATGAGCAGCCGACATAGCACATGGTTCGTGACTCTCTGCATCTATAACCTTCCTCCTTGGTTGTGTATGAAGCGAAAGTATATTTTGCTGTCGATACTTATCCAAGGGCCAAAACAACTTGGGAATGATATTGATGTGTTCCTAGCACCGTTGGTGGAAGATCTAAAAGTACTGTGGAACGAAGGGGTACAGGTGGTGATGACTCTATGTCACCTTGAAATGTATTTCCCTCCTTCGTTTTTCGATATCATGGTTCATCTCATTGTTCACGTTGTGTGGGAGATAAAAATGTGCGGGCCCGTATTCCTACGTAGCATGTACCCATTTGAGAGGTTCATGGGAATTCTCAAGTCCTACGTACGGAATCATTCTCGGCCGGAGGGCGGCATCGTCGAAGGTTATGCAACCGAAGAGATAATTGAGTTTTGTGTCGATTATATGGCTCAGATTCAACTGATAGGTGTCCCTCAATCTCGTCATGAGGGGAGCCTGAAGGGTCTCGGAACTATCGGAAGGAAAGCAATCACTCCAGATATGGACACGTATAATCAAGCCCATTTCACGGTGTTGCAACACATGACTGAAGTGGTGCCTTATGTGAACCAGCACAAGGTTGTGCTTCGGCAACAGAATCCGGAGCGGCCGGATGTTTGGATCATGAGGCAACACAAACGTCGGTTCAACCAATGGTTGAAGGAGCAAATCGCTAGGAGCTCGCCAAGTGAGACGCTGACATGGTTGGCAAAAGGGCCGACATTTACAGTTGTGACATGGCAAGGATATGACATAAATGGGTACACATTCTATACGCAGTCTCAGGATGTAAAGAGCACTAACCAGAACAGCGGTGTCCGTATAGATGCGTTCAGTACCGATGGGTTGAGAAACTCGTACTATGGCTTCATAGAAGAGATTTGGGAGCTCGACTATGTGGTTTTCAAGATCCCCTTATTTTGCTGCCGTTGGGTGCATCTCCCACAGGTGAAGGTTGACAAGTACGGTGTCACGACCGTGGACCTCCAACGTGTCGGGTACAAAGACGAACCATTCGTACTCGCCAATCAAGTTGTTCAAGTTTTCTATGTACTCATCAATTCTGGGGTCTCTCTCCTTCCTCACAAAGCAGTAAACGCATTCCGAAGCATGGTCGGAATAGTTGCACGAGAACAAATTGATATCACATACAATTCGTGGAAGAACGTGCCTGACACTCGGAAGCGTGAGCTGTGGACCGAAATTTTGGCATCGTTCGAGATCCCAGAAGAACACCAATACGCTGTGCAATGACAAACCTACCAGCGACGTGCAAAGTATGGAAGAACTTCAAGAGCACGCTTGTCAAGAAATACGTGGAGACGGACGAAACGCCTTTTCATAAATACCCATTCCTGCAACCACAATGGGAAGAGTTCAAGGCGATGAAAACGACCGAAGATTTCAAAAGTACAAGTGTGGCGCACAAGGCCCTCCAGGCGAAAAAACACACACCCCCACAGACTTGGTACAGCTGGGTATGTGGGTAAAATCCCGCAGTGGAGGAAGGAGGATGAACTGGCAGCTGAACAGGACATCGCCCCGCCATTTTCCAATATCCCGGATGAGCGCGCTCAAAATTGAATTAGAGCAAGGTCATCTACAATGACATCGAGGGACGTCTCCTTTCGAAACCCTGCAGACCAGCAAGTGTCCCAACGCCTGGTAAGATATCGATCGAACTACGTAGCTTGTAATTACTCCACAAATTCGTATGAATTGAAATGACATGTCGTGCTCTTGCAGGAAGAGCTGAGTTTTGAATCTACCCTGGGATCATTCCAGGGAACAAGGAGCACCTGGGTCGTACGAGAGGCATTGGGCTTTACGTTCCTTGGAAACATGGTTTCCAAGATGACTCCAGAATGTATCGGCGTAGGAAGAGAAACAAAATCGAGCGTGACGCACAGCTACGAGAAGAGATCAAGGCATCTCTTAGAGAGGAGCTAATAGGTGAGCTGGCTGATGTAATCAGAGATGAGGTGCGGAAACAAACAGAAAGTCAGCAGCCGCTACTGCCGCTCCTGTGCTAGCTAGCCCGCACAACCGTCCGAGTAGCTGCGCGTCCAATCCGACGCAAACCCAGGCCAAATTTCCTGTGAACGACATCCTGGTAATAATTGTTATCTCTCGAATGCTTGCTTCATTGATAGGCCTATTCGAGTAGCTAATTTTGTATCGTTATGTAGGAGCCTACGAAGTGCAGGCTCCAAGTGAGATATGGCTCCATTCCCTTGTACGCTGCTTGGGGCCAGGCATATTCGTCTGGTATCGGGGCCATGGTGCACGGTCAAGCTTTAGCGCCAGGCTTCACAAAAGTTAATGTGGATGGTGTGCATGTCAATTTTGAGGTGGTCCCGCTACCGAAGCCCCCCAACGACGAGATCGTGACTCTAGGACAGGCCATTGGAATATTCATCCAGTGGCCCAAAAGCGACATCTCCCTAGAGGCTTCTTCACCGGTGGCAGGACCAGAGCAACATGCACTGGTGCCATCTCCATTACAAGACCAGTCGGTTCCACCACCGGTAACTACACCGGTGCTATCTCCACAGGTGCTATTCTCGCCAGAGCAACTTGCACCGCTGCTACCTTCAAAGTCGACTGCCGTGAAGTCGACCTATAGCCGAGGTAGCAAAGCCAGCAAGGGCAAAGCAAAGAAGACCAATGATATACCATACTTACCTTTGGCCCGCAAATTCGTGCTTGGCGAGCCGTTGCTCAAGCAAAAAGCCCTCCAACCCCTAGCATATAGTTGCATACAATTGCACACGTGGTATATGCAGCAGTCCAATAAGCTAGAGGGAGAACGGACCTCAAGTATCACTGTCAAATTCACGTCGGATGATTTACACCACAGTCTTCAAGAGTGTATGTTCGTGGTCGCCTTTGAGGATTTATTCGATCTGTTCACGCTCAATGCTCTCGACTTCTCAATCATTCGATGCTGGACGCTAGTGTGTACAATCACAGTCTCCGTTCATGTCATACCGATAAATGTCATATCTAATTTGTTGCTTTCGTGTGTATATATATAGACACATGCTGACTAAAGCTAGATTATCCAACTCATCGGCTAGTTTCTTGGACCCACACTTGGTCGCCAAGGATACCATCAACCAGGATACATCCCTCGTCGAGAGGTACATTGCAGCAGGACTGATGGGTTGCCTCAATAAGGAATATGTACTTATGCCCTTCCATCAGAACTTTCATTGGATTTTAATAGTAATTGTACCAAAATGGAACAAGGTATATTACCTTGATTCCCTAAGTAGGAATAAAATGGACTACACAGTTGTCAGCCAAGTAATCGATAGGTAAGTACATATTCTCCAAGTTGTACTCTTTCTTTCCTTCCGAATGACTAAGGTTAACTTTTTTGAATCACGTAGGGCGTTCGCGATGTACATTGAAATGGGAGGTGTCTCGAAGCGCGGGGCCAAAGGCCTGTTGACACATGCTCGAGATTTCAAGGTATTCGCTATTTCACATTAATTAATCCTATGCAACAGTTGGTAGTAATGCCTCTTGAACTAACACATTCCATTTTTTGCAGTGCCACCAGCAGCCGCCGGGCAACACATGTGGATACTACATTTGCCAACATATGAAACTACTCCTCGATTCCTCGAGGATCACCGATTCCAAGATTTGTCAATCTTCCCATAATTACTTCATACTTATCACGTTACATATATACGCACATTGATATTCCTATCGACAGGCTGCGTACATCCCGTCAACTCCATTGAAACAGCCTGATCTTGGACAGATTCGAGCAGAGTTGGCGTACTTTTTGCTGACTCAAGTCATAAAGCCAGAAGGCCGGTTCCAATACGCACCATAGATACATAATCAATGAACTTGTGAGGCGGCACAAGCTATACTTGTGTATTTGTTAATGGATATTTTATTTTAATTCAATTAATTGATTTGCGAAATAGATGTTTTATGTTTGTGAAATGAAGTGCGTTGTCAATTGGATGTTTTATGTCTGTGAAATGAATTGAGATGTGAAATGTATCTGAAATGAAATGAGATGTGTGAATTGTATGTTTTATGTCTGTGATTATCTGCTTGTTTCCGAGGGCATGGCTAGCATTTCCTGAGGCTAGCCAATAAACAGAAATAGATTTACATTTAGGAGAAAGGAATATCACAGACGGTTTTTCATTAAAAACCGTCTATGATATCTGATAATCACAGACGGTTCGAAAACCGTCTGTGATAACCTTCGATTATCACTGACCCATAAATTCAAACGGTTCTGAAAATCGTCTATGATGACATTTCTGAACCGTCTGTAATGTGGTTTTCTGTAGTAGTGCTGCGTGATGAGGTTGGCGACGAGCTTGCATGGCGGCGATGGACTCCCGGCCTTGCATCTTCTTGTCGGCCATGGCGTAGCCGAAGTAGGGGATGATGGCGGTGATGTTCTTGGCGGAGGCCCTCCTGCAGGCGTCTATCATGATGAGCAGCTCCATGAGGTTCTGTTGGCCAGCGGGCACGAAGGTTGCACCAGGGCCACACCGCAGCCCCGCACGCTGTATTGCAGCTGCACGTAGATCTCCCCATCCGCGAACCACTTGATCTTGATCTGTGGTGCTGCATTACCTTTGGATAGAACCTTCACATGAGAAACATAATTGAGGTTCACATTTAGCTCATTCTGTAGAATCATATACTGTAATTAGAGGGGTTAATGATTGCCTCTACTTCTTGGTACTTAAAAACAGATCTCAAACCAAAAGAAAAACAATCTAACTTACCACTCTCTAAACTGCTCCCTCGACTGCTAGGTTTGCATGTACTCGAAATCTTTCTCCGCTTGAACATTTCGACACTGATGCTGCTGGCGCGATCAAGTGAACTGTAAGTGTGCGACTGAGGGAAGTGAAGTTGATGGAGGGACGCTATCTCGCCACATACTGCTCGGAACAAGAACGAGTCAAAGACTATGCCTAGAAGAATACGTAGCCGAAGTTGACAAAATTTTCACAAGATAGATCTGATCTTCTGTTGCTGAGACATGTTCTGTGGCTACAAAGTGCCCTCGCGGCACCTCTCAAACCTTAGCACAAAAATTCTAAAAAACTTTCTCCTCGAAACCCCTCCAAAAGCCTTGCGTTAACTCTTAGTCTCTCCCTACTTTTATAGACTAACGCTCCAAACGTGTTCTCATCAAACACGGATATGAAATCTTATCTCTTCCGAAAATCAAGAAACCCAAAACCCTTCCAATTATGGGTTTTCCATAATCTCTAAACCTTCTAAGTTACAGACTCTATTTGTAACTCTTTCAATCTTATCACATGTTGGAACATCCAGAATTGCACCTCTCGTAATTTCTCCACGCATCAACCACCACTACTACAGATAGTCCTATCACAAACGGTTCGGAACCGTCATCACAAACGGTTCCTGAACTGTCTGAGTTTATGTGTCAGTGATAATAGGTGGTTATCACAGATGGCTCGCAAGTTGTCTGTGATAACTTACATTACAAACGGTTTTTGAGAAAAAACCATCTGTGATATTCAATCAAAACCTGTTTGTGATATGGTTCATATCACAGACGGTTCGGTGTCCCGAACCATCTGTGATATACACAATATCACGGACGGTTAATAACAAAGACCGTCTGTGATACTCGACTATCATAGACGGTTTTTGTTACCGTCTATGATATGATTCATATCACAGACGGTTCGGTGTTCCGAACCGTCTGTGATATACAGAATATCACAGATGGTTAATAACAAAGACCATCTGTGATATCGTTCATATCACAGACGGCTCAGTGTTTGAAACCGTCTGTGGTATATATCCCAGATGGTTTGGAATACCGAACCGTCTGTGATAGCTATTTTAACAACAATTTTATTTGCCGTTTTTGGCTAGCCTCAGGATATACTAGCCATGCCTTCTGAAAACAAGCTACATCACGTATATAGCACAGATGAATAAAACAAACGGCCAGTAGAGCACACACACATACACACATATATATACCATGAAAATCGTTACATAGATCTCACAAATGAATTAAATTGAATGAATTGTTTGATTAAGTACAATTGAGTGATTTGTACAATTAAATCTAATGTTTCAACATCTAATTATCACCATTGCCGGGGTGGAACTCTCCAGTATTGTTTATGACCTCTGATAGCAAGAATTCGGAGAGGTTTCCACGAATTTTGACGAGTTTGTCGAGATCATATGCACTTTCATCGAAGTCCACCCGCTGTCGCTAGGAGTAATGTTAAGTCATTAATTAGCATGTGTATGTATATATATAATCAGAAAATAATAATTATTGAAAGGTTCACAAATCTCTGGATCATTCATCTTAGTGTCCATGATTTCCTTCATATGGCGGCAAACGTAGAATCCATATACGTTGCCCTGTAGCTGCTGGTGGTACTGCAAAAATAGAATTACATACATAGGTATTTTCAATTGAGTAAAGTCCATTACCGGCCCTTAAACTTTTTATGCTGTGTCATCCCGGTCCATAGACTTTCAAAGTGTGTCATCCCGGTGCCTAAACACTCTTTGGGTCTCAAAATTAGCCCGTTACGGGTCTTGGCTGTGTCATCGTGGTCCTTAAACTTTTTATGCTGTGTCATCCTGGTCCATGGTTGTTACCACAGTAATGGCACACTTTGAAAGTCTATGGACCGGGATGACACACTTTGGAAGTCTATGGACCGGGATGACACAACATAAAAAGTTTAGGGAAAATTTGTTCAGTAGCACTGAAAGCTCAGCTCTTTCGGAAAATACCACCAAAAAAACGGGGTTCCGGAAATTACCACCGAAAATTTCATTTTTCTTCGGAATCTAGCATTTTGGACAAAAATACCCTCTCCCTCCCCTTCTCTCCTCCCCGCTTCCTCCTCCGGCCGCCGCCGGCCTCCCCGCCTCCTCCTCCGCCCGCCGCCGGCCTCCCCGCCTCCTCCTCCGCCCGCCGCCGGCCTCCCCGCCTCCTCCTCCGCTCGCTGCCGGCCTCCCCGCCTCCTCTTCCGCCCGCTGCCGGCCTCCCCGCCTCCTCCTCCGCCCGCCGCTCGCCTCCCCGCCTCCTCCTCCGCCCGCCGTTGGCCTCCCCGCCTCCTCCTCCGCCCGCCGCCCGCCTCCCCGCCTCCTCCTCCGCCCGCCGCTCGCCTCCCCGCCACCTCTTCCTCAGGCGAGCGGCGGGCGGAGGAGGAGGCGGGGAGGCGAGCGGTGGGCGGAGGAGGAGGCGAGCGGCGGGCAGAGGGGGAGGCCGGCGGCGGGCGGAGGAGGAGGCGAGCGGCAGCGGTCGGAGGAGGAGGCGGGGAGGCGAGCGGCGGGCGGAGGAGGAGGCGGGCGGCAGCGGTCGGAGGAGGAGGCGGGGAGGCGAGCGGCGGTCGGAGGGGGAGGCCGGCGGCGGGCGGAGGAGGAGGCCGGCAGCGGGCGGAGGAGGCGGGGAGGCCCGCGGCAGGCGGAGGAGGAGGCGGGGAGGCCGGCGGCGGCCGGAGGAGGAGGCGGGGAGGCCGGCGGCGGCCGGAGGAGGAGGCGGGGAGGCCGGCGGCGGTCGGAGGAGGAGGGCGGCGGCCGGAGGAGGAGGCGGGGAGGCCAGCGGCGGAGGAGGCGGGGAGGAGAGAAGGGGAGTTGTGCTGGGAGGAGGAGGCGGGGAGGAGAGAAGGGGAGTTGTGCTGGGAGGAGGAGGCGGGGAGGAGAGAAGGGGGAGGGAGAGGGTATTTTTGTCCAAAATGCTAGATTCCGAAGAAAAATGAAATTTTCGGTGGTAATTTTCGGAACCCCGTTTTTTTAGTGGTATTTTCCGAAAGAGCTGAGCTTTCAGTGCTACTGAACAAATTTTCCCAAAAGTTTAAGGACCGGTAATGGACTTTACTCTTTTCAATTCTAGAGACATTATAACAAAGTGTGATATATGATTGTTGTGTTGTAGCGGGTACCAGAAATCGCGTGTTGTGTCGCAGCGTGTCACTGGATTTGTTGTGTCTCCCTCCTAGGGCAACATAAGCGGTAAACGACCTACGTGATTCAAAAAAGTTAGCCTCGGCCATTGCAAACAAAGGAAAGATTACAATGTAGTTATGTATGGAGGAAATGAGTTTACCTATTAATTGCTTCTTGCACACGACTAAAGTCGTGGTTGCTCCTAAGTAGGGAATTAAGGTATATTACCTTGCTCCACTTTGGTACAATCACAATCAAAATCCAGTGAGACCTAGTCATGTGTGGTCGCTATAGTGATTAATCCTAAGTTCATGTTGCATATAAAGTACAAATGAAACTTGTGTGGCAACTAGTGAAGCATTTACCCTTGGTTGAAGAGTACCATGATGTTGTAACATCCTAAATTTTAGGTATTCAGAAATATGGAATTTTTAAAACTTCTCTTACATTTTGCTGGTGTTCAAAATTTATTTTGAATGTTTATTTGAAGTCTTTTTGATTTTTGTGGCATATAAATTAATATACAGAAAAGTAATATCCAAAGTAAAAACAATATTGATGCTAAATAAAAGAAATGGAAAATCCAAGGATTTACACACAAATTAAAAATTAAAGTATTAAATAATGGAAATAAAAATTTGAATTCCAATTTACCTAGGTAAAAGAAAAGCAAGGGCTAAAGGAGTATTAAAAACTCACACCTAAATAGTGAAAATTAAAACCTAAATTTTAAATGTCATGCAAAATTAAAATCAGTGAAATAGACATCTAAATTAAAAAAAATCTAAAAGTTCAAAACTAGCTTAAACATTCTATCTTCTTCTATTTTCCATTTCCCCCTTCCCTGTCACTGCATGTGGGCCCCTTTTTCTTCTCTCTCTCCCTCCCTCTTTCCCTTTTTCCTTTCTTCTCTGCGCCTGGGCCTAGCCTGCCGCCGCTTCTCCTTTCCCTTCGCAGCCGCGTGCTGGCTTCTCTTCCTCCACTCATTTCTCTTTCTTTTCTCTCCCGACTGCGCTCACTGCTTACGCGCCCCAGCTTCGTCACCTCGCCTGTTCTAGCACCCCGCCTGCGCCGCACGTCACCAGTCACCTCCCGTCGAGTCACCTTGCCATGTCGGCCGTGCGCCATCGTTGGCCCCTTGCCTCTGCCAACACAAACTGCTGCCCTCGCCATCACCCTGACCGGCGCCATGTCCTGCCAACCGTTGCCATCGCCGTGCACTCCACCACACCGTGCTCTGTGCTCTCATTTCCCCAACATCACGCACACGCCCAAAGCTGACCCATGCCCATACCACTGCAGTCCGTCGCCCATGTTGCCGGCTCGTTGCGCGTGCTATAAGAACCTGAGCGTGCCTCAGATCCCTCCACCACCTCTAACTTGTGCTCCCACCGGAACGAATTGGTTTTTCCCTTGCCTGTAGCTAGCCGGCAGCCCCCTTCTTCTCCATCTCCGGCCACCTGGAGACCAGCCAGTCGGGGCTATCCCCGGTCGATTCCTCTGCACTAGAGCACCAGTGTGGCCTCGTCAACTCGTCCCCACTACCGATTGGAGCTATGGCCTGCCCCAGCTCGCCGGCGGCGTGAACCTTCCCGCGCCACCGCAGGTTGTCGTCGCCAGCTCGCCACGGCCTTTTCCCTGCTCGGTCAATCCCATGGTGAGTGTCCCCCTTCCCTACTCTTGCTCCAGCGCCCGCCAATTCTTCCTCCCCTCCACACCGGCGCCACCACCCCGAGCCCACCTCGCCGCCGGCCGCTTCGAACAGCCGCTCCGACCAATTCACCGCTACCCCTAGCTTCCCTATTCCCTGTACACCCTATTTTGGCAGTCACCAACTCCCCTCCAGCCACCGCTCGCCTTCGACAAGGCCGCTTTCCGACTGGCCAGGCATCCTCTGTTTTGACCCCCCCACTACCCACGGTTTTTCTTATTCCCTGCGCCTTCTCAGTCAACCCAGGGCTTCAGCCCATTTGGCTAACCGAGCGTGCGCAACACATGGAACCCCTAGGTCCCGAGTTCGACTCCCACAAGCTGCACCTCTTTTTCTTCTTTTTAATTCTGATTTTCTTTAATCTAATTCAAGTAAGAAAAATCAAGGAAAATTAGAGAATAATTTAGAGAAGCTAATAAAATTTAATTAGGAGGTAAATGAGATTATTTAAGATTTAATATTTGATTAATTACCATATATGAATAAGTAATGTACCTTTATTATTTATCTTAATCTAATTATTAAGTAAAGGCATTAATAATTCAAGTATTAATTCAAGTATTTACCTCTTTTTCTTCTTTTTAATTCTGATTTTTTTAATCTAATTCAAGTAAGAAAAATCAAGGAAAATTAGAGAATAATTTAGAGAAGCTAATAAAATTTAATTAGGAGGTAAATGAGATTATTTAAGATTTAATATTTGGTTAATTACCATATATGAATAAGTAATGTACCTTTATTATTTATCTTAATCTAATTATTAAGTAAAGGCATTAATAAAAGATAGTATTAAACTCTAATCAAAAAGACGTCCAAGTAAAAGTTAAGGAAAATAAATTTGATACTATGATTGACTATAAAAGAAAGGATTTGAATTAAAGATTATCCTTAATAATAACTAAAACATGTGCCCCAACATTTAACATGCCACCATAAAATAAATCCCAATGGTAAATTTAATTAAATAGCAACATTGAAATATAACTCTGTATAGCAAGCTTGACCTCACTCAAATAAGAGTGTACTTACGATGAAATTGTGCCAAGCGCTAAGGGATAAGATATCAATACCAGTAACACCCATAGCACCTCCAGATTAAAAAGTCATATTAATATACAGGTTCCAAAATATAATAGCCCTAGGTCATCGGACATTAAAATGACCTAACCAATATATATAAATATTCTGACGTGAACATTTAATTAATAACACGAGTAATTAGGGTTGCATAAAATGCTACATATCAAATTAATAGTAATATGAATTAATTCAATAAGCTAAAAGTCATATACGCCGTCTTTGGAACCCCTGCCTTAACCCATAAATGGCAACATTTGACCAATACGATACTTAATACTCAACTAAATTCATATACCTACCCATATGTCTGTCTTGACTCATGGAACTTTCTTAATAAAAATAAAAATAACAAAATAAGTTATTAATAAAAGATTGGGTCGTCGTATCCTGCCATCAGCTATACCTAGCCATCTCCGAGTACTAAACAGAAATAATCCCATGAATATACCTTTATCATGACCTATCCTTTGACCGCCATTTGACAGGTTCCCCTGCCAATTCCCACTTCACTCCATCCACTTTGACTCCGTCAATACTCCGCACCCCATCAACCTTTGCCTTGAGTCACCCCAAATTACCTACTAACTCATAATAAAGCTAAAATTGAGTTTATTTGGAGTTGTTTGGATCTTTTGAGTTATTTGCCTTTATTTGGATTCAATTGTTTAGTGCATAATTAGAAACTGGAGTTCTGAAGATTCAATGGAACACGCGAAACCAAGATCGAGGTGAAGATCAAGACCAGAAGCTCAAAACCAATGAACGAGAAAGCTTTGCGTGAGCTCAAGACCGCGGTAAACTGCACAAGGCGAGTCAATACTTTGATCATGTTGAACCTGTAATACCCTGATCGTCGATTCGGCGTAAGTTTTTAAAATAATCGCAGTGTCACCGGTTTTTTGGTAAATCGCGGGAAGGGAAAATAAAAATTGTAGAACATTGTAAAATGGATAAAATAAATTAAAAATTAAATTAAAAACCTAGAGTGGGCTGCCTGGGGAGTGGGTCGACCGCCCTAGGCCAAGGCCCAAGGGGGTGGCCGCACCCCCCTTAACCCTAGAGCCCTTCCCCCTTTTCTCCCAAGCCAGCCACCACCCCCTCCCCTTTCTTCCCCCCTGTGGTCATCCCCTCCCAGGAGATTGGCGCCCCCCATTGCTGCTGCCCTTGGAGCCAAGGAGAGGAAGGAGAAGGAGAAGAAGGAAGGAGAAGGAAGGAGAAGAAGAAGAAGAGGAGGAAACAAAGGGGTGATACCTCATCTAGGTAATTTTTCCCCATCCCAAACCCTCTGTTTTTCTGAATAATTAGGGTTCTTGGCACGGATTTTGAAGGGGATTAATAGTTTAATTGCCCGATTAGAGATTACCTGTTGTCTGCCTGTAGATTGATTCGCCCAGCGTATCTGTTTGCGCGGTGTCGACCTATTAAACGATTTTTCCTGCGAATCATCCCAAAAGGACAATTATAGACGACTTTGAAACCCATCTTCTGGATTTTTTTCAGAATATTTGGCTGCGGGATCTGGGCGTAGAAGAGTCGGGAATACCGATGTCTGTCAGGGGAGCAGATTGGGACAGGCTGCTGTTCAAGTGTGATTTAGAGGTAGTAAATGATTTTTATGATCATGACCGCAATTGAGAAAGTTGTAGGGAATTCAGAATTCTAGCTTCTGTATAAAAATTATATTTTCGGACCCCTGTACTGTTGTTGGGACGCATTTGAATCTTGCTGTCCAGTCTGACAGAACAGAGAATTTCCTCTGTTTAGTGCCTTAAATTACACCTAGCTATGATCAAAATAAAAATGTGTGATCTACATGAAAAATATAGGCATTCAAGTGATTAAACCAGAGATATATCGTTTGCTGTAATTGGATTAATATTTTTTTAAAGATACAAAAATATTAAGCAGTGCTGCTGCAGTGGGTAGATTGTTGAATCGTTGAGCGGAGAGGAGCATGTGCGGGTTCGGGGTTCTAGCGACGTCTTTAATCTTTAAGTCGCGCTTTGTTTTCTGTAGCATGATGCTGAGAGATACCTTGTGGACAGGTGGTTTTGCTCTTGAGCGCACGTGACTGCTTCGCTTCAACGGTTGAGGCAAGTAAACGTAGCGGATGTGCTACTGTTTAACTCGTTAATTATTCTACCTTCACATTAATTAATTCTATTAATTGGTGATGCTATGTCTTTGTTACATGTTTCCTTAACGTGGTCCAGATGGTAGTATTTTTATGAATTCAATTGCTTATGATCTTGATGGATTAATTGTGGATATGCGGGATTGTTTTTTGGTGAATCTATATAGTTGTGGGGTAGAAACCTTTACGAGTATATTGTGGTCTAAGTGGTAGTATTCTTAGTGAATACTTGTGGTTGTGATGGTAGCAATTATTGATCAATTGATATGTTTGGATAATTTGCTCGTAATCATGTGGAAATTTGTTTAATGTGCTATTGCGGAATATGAAAACAAATATGTGGTGGATATGTGGTTGTGGATATGTTGTGAGCATGTTGATGCTCCTTTGAGGTTGGAATTCATGTGGTTTATGATTACCATATCATTCATATCATATCATGATATTTGCATATGTGGATGTCGCCGCACCTAGCCGCGACCGTACTGGTACAACATCGTATATTACCGTAATACAATGCACCTCTTATCCCGCTGGGAAAGAGTGATGTGGAGCATAGCATGAAAGCATTCATATGCATTGCATTGTGGAAAGATCATTTGCATACATATGCAATATATTGTGGTGAAGTTACTTTGTGGAATATTCAACTTCATAGTTGTGATGTGGAATTGGCTCATGTGAGCTATTTGTGGTATGAGGATTGTGGATGTGGTCGTGGAATGAGGTTCATCCCTTGTGTATGGTAAGGGTTGTGATTGTGGCATGAGATTCTTTTTTCTTGTAGTAATTGTTGATAGCAATTGTGGATGTGAGAGATAATAAAGTATTAAAGTAAAACATACATATGCTTTATTGTCTTTGGTAGTGGTAGTGGTTGAGGTTTTAAAGTAGTCAAATAAGATTTATTTGCTAATGCTTTACCGTCGTTGATGTGATTTGAGGTTGAGGATATAAACATTGTTATTTGTGGAAGATTAAATGTTGATGATTAAACTATTGTAGTTTAATTAGCCTGTTAAACAGTTTGCTTGCTGAGATTTTATCTCACCCTTGTTTCCCCTTGCCTACAGGTGGACTTTGAGCATGCATGGGAAGGGTAGAGCGGCACCACACTGATGCACGTAAATCATATTTTTATGCTGTAATAAAGTTGAAAGGATTCTAGACCTTTGCATATCTTTGTTTACATTAACTTAATAATGTTAAATTTGTGAACTATGTTGTAGATTAAAATGTTGGAGGATGTTTTAAACATTGAATTGTTATCACTATCCTGTTATTCCTTAGTTGTTTATGTTTCCGCTTATACTATCTTGTTTAGGAATTGTTCCCAGTTTAATTTATCTTGTAAATTGGCTAGTTGTGGAGTGGTTTTAGTGGCATCCCAGGGTAATGTGGGTCCTGGGGTGTTACAGAATCAACATTTTCTGCAAATTACTTTTGTTTAAATTATCAAATTGCATGCTACTATTTTATATGCAAACATATATTTGCTTCTAATTATATGCCCATTATATGACTTGTTAGTATTATTCCCCCTTTGAAATATTTGAATATGTGAATCTTGTCGCCCTAGCAAAATTATAATAGTAACCTTTCGAAAATAAGTCCGTAATTATACGCCATACTTAGTATTGCTTAGATACTCGCGGGCGCAAGAACGCCCAAGCATCATTTTTAATCATGAGAAACTGGTTTGGGAAGTTATGGTGGTAATGACTGGTATATTTGATATGATTATTTTATGCTCCCAAAAACCTCAAATTGCTTATCTATCTGGACAGATGGTTCGGGGGTATGGTGCAGCGGTGCACGAGAGTGTGGTTAGTGGTAGAACCACCCAGATAACCCTAAGAACTGAATCTTGTCATGACTTCCTATGTAAAACAAGTACAACCACAAGTCTGTAAAGTACAACTTGGCTTAGTAGATTTACCGGACCCTGAAAGTCATCCTCATAGGTGGAGGCGGTGAGGTAGTGCAAGTGGCTAGTCTGCGGACAGCTTGAACGGGACACTCGCCGAGGGTGAAGTTTTTCTGCGGCGTGCTGACAGTGTGGGTAGCTAGCTGCTAGGCGCATAGGAGGGGAACATCCCGCACAACCTATGAGACTTGCCGCAAGCAGACCAAGCTCATAGGGGTGAAATGATGGAAGGGACGAGGTACTTTGAACGGTTTCTGTGATGGTCTGCTCAACCACATGACTAAGGAATCATGCGGGGCAACGAGTGAACTATCTCTTATGGGTAAAGAGTGCAAACTCTGCAGAGTCAAAACTATTCGAATAGCCATGCCCACGGTCAAGGGCAGACATGGGAACTTAACCATATATAGTTCTATTTCAAAAAACTTTGTGGGTGGGAATTGAAAAGTAGAGGGCAGTGGAAGGCCCTGATTTATGTTGCCCTAGGTGTCGTCCCAATGATAATGTAAGTGGCTATAATGCTGAAGGTCTAGCATAGGGTGCAGAGACCATGTAATAGTGGATGGAATCTAGATTGCTATTATTATTGCATTCTTTTACGCATTATGTTTCTGTTCAAAACTACTAGGTCTTAGGAATTTCCATGTATCATATTTTAAAATGATAATAATACTTCTTTTCTTACAAAATAAAGTGTAGGGAAGAATAAATAGAGCCGTAAGTAAAGAATATGGATGTTTGTGGTAGACACATAAAGATGTTGGTGGGTTTCGTGTCAATCATCAAAAGGAAACGACAGAGTGAATTCTGGGAAAATAAATTGGTGGAGCCTAAGTGAATAGATTGGCTAGATGAATGATTTAAATAATTTTTGGAGAATTAGGGAGTGTAAAAGTAATTGTTGGATTACGACATTGATAAATAATATAAATCCTTGGGAGATGTTGACAATAATGGGATAATAGAATATGATCGATTACTAGATGGGTCAATTGAATTTTTGGGAATTTGGAGGTATGTTAACATCTATTGGAGTATAAACTTGATCAATGATATTCCTGGTGGATGTATACTAGTGAATTAGTTAGAGATAGATAATGGAGAATAAGGTTGATTACTGGAAGAATAAATTATGGCTTGAATCAAAACCAAAAAGGATTGGATTGCTAGGAAGTTCTGATAAAAATGATGCTGGTGGATTTAAAGGTAATAATGTTGGATAACCATTAGAATTCAGAATGGATGAATTGATGAATAGCAGCTATAAGATTGGATTATTAGGAATTCAAAGCACAAAAGATATTGGTGGATTAAAAAATAAAGGATACTAAATTTTTATTAGGAACTGAAAAAATTGGTAAAAAATGAATCTGCGATTGGATCTATGAATTGGGGGTAAAAACTTAGATTCATATGAGAGTTGGTAACCCCAATTTGATTAATGGGAGTTTTAGACAATGCAAGGGGAATTGTTTGATTGATGGATCCAAATTAAAGGTATTGGGTTATCATTGGATTATAGAGTAAACAGAGGGGCATGTAGTGGATCTGAGAATGGGAGTATACAACCATCTGAGATTGATTTACAAATTTATGGTAGAAGTTAGGATTTATGCGAGAATAAGACACCCATGGTTGGGTTAATGAAATGGTGGGTAATAATATAGAAAGAGTATGATTGGTGGATTAAACAAATGATGACACTCACTGTTTGGAGTCTTAGACAGCAACCAAAATAAAAAGTGTATGATCGGTGGATTAAATAAATGATGACACTCACCACTTGGAGTTTTAGGCGGTAACAATAACACCATGATTAAATAATAAAAATAATACTAAAAGCAATTTTCTGGCAAATAAAATAACCCGAGCCTCTCCTTTGATTAGCCATGCATATTATTTATTTGCATTCTGTGTATTGGCTCGCAGAGCACGGTGGTTTGTGCTCACTCTCGCTCTCACAACAAATCCAGAATCAGGAGCCAGATCGCTACGCTTCAGCAGTACTCTTGGTCATGATGGCGAAGAAGATGAAGATGTCAAGGGCTAGGTCGCAAACCCCCAGTTGACTGCCTGTGGGTATGTCCTGAGGGTCCCACCTGTGTGCTTCATTCTGCTGCTGCATTTTATTGATTTCAGCCTAATCGGCCCATGAGTAAGTCTACTATTATATTTACGCTTCCGCATGATATGTACTTTAATGTTTAGAACTGTAATCTATGAGCACTATCTACTATCCAGGGAATAGTGCGGTGGAATCACAGAAAATGCTAGATGTTAAAATCTGGGTCCTACAGATGTACTCCTTGTAATTGTGAGCAATCAATCCCCTCGTTATGTAATCTTGCACGAAGGATGCATTTTCGTTGATAGATTGCTCGGAGACCAAGTGTGGGTCGAGGAAACCCACCGGTTGTTGCCATCGCCGGACTTGTTGGATCATGTATCTATACATAAGGAAAGAGTAATGACATTTATCGGTATAACGTGAATATAGAACTTAATTGTACAGTACACTTACAGTGTCCAGCATCGTAGAAGTGAGACGTTGAGTTCATTGAGATTGAATAGTAAGAATAAGTCTTAAAATGTCACGACGAAGTAGCCCGAGTCGTGGAGAAATTCGCCTCCGTATATCTCATAGTGAATGCACTCTGCCAGTTTGGCTTCATGTTGGACCTTTGCATATACTAGCTATGCCATGTATTGCAAACCAAACCAAGCCGAGGTAATTGTGACTCGGGTACCAACGACACTCCTAGAATGAACTTCCACGGCCCGGGCCATGCCTTAATTTTCTTTTCTTGAGTCTTAGAGCCTCGCTTATGATATGTTTTCGGTGGCGTCTCCGCAGGAGCCGATGCAATAGGCTTCGGAACTGGAGCTGGAGGTGGAGCCACCGGAGCCGATGTGACAGGTCCAGGGCGATGTCCCTCTTGGGCCATTGGATGTGGAGATCGTGGCACAGACAAGTCGAGGGTGATGTCCCTCTTGGGCCACTGGATGAATGTGTGGACGGCATCCCCTAATGTCTTAATCTTTTCGTTTAGGGGCTTCTTAAGAGGGACGGTCTTAAAAATATCATTAATCATGTCCACCTGAACCTTTATGAAACCGGTCTCTACTTGTACACTGTGCACCAGCGTCCTTGACAGCAATGGATACGCCATCCCCTGCCCAATATCAACGGGAATAGAGCCAACAAGCCTGACTCTGAGGATGCAAGGCATAGGCTCCTACATAACGACACAAGATGAGCTAAGGCGTCCACCAGAGAGATCTATGTAGCATTCTAAAGAGGTACATTACCTGGATGTCGTCGATAGGTAAGTGGGCATCGCTATGTTCAGTAATTGGTGTGGACGCACAGCTACTGCGACGTTGAGGGGGACTGGGTACCGCAGTAGTAGGGGTGGGTTGCGATTGGTTGCGGACTTGTCTCAGTTCTTCCCTCAATGAATCTATCTCTCCTCGAAGTGAGGCAATCTGCTCTTGAAGTGAGGCAGATAGTTGTTCCTCAAGTTGAGCATGAAGCTCTTGTTTTATTTGTTCGTTGCAGTACGCCTTGGATCTCTTCCTACTCCTATATGTCTCGGAGTAATATGGAAATCCGTGCCTCCAAGATACGTAAACCCCCAAGCCTCGTGTGCGACCTGGGTGCTCCTTATTTTCCAAGGCCTGTGATAGTAAATCTCTCTCCCTGTATTCTAGAAAGGAGCCATAAGAAGATTCGGTAGTTAATGATTGCTGCAAGAGGCAATTAATCATGTTGTTTTTAACCCATGAAGTTCAAGAGGTGTTAACAACTATATAGTTTAACATATCTTACCAGGCGTTAGGACACTTTCTCATCTGCAGGGTTTTTGAAAGAGACACCCGAAGATGTGGTTGATGACCTCGCTCTTAACCAGTTTCGAGCGCGCTCATTTGCGATCCTGGCAAATGGCAGGGAGGCCTCAGATCGGATTGCGACCTCGTCCTGCATCCTCCACTATGGGATTTTACCTGTATACCTAGCGATGCCGAGTCTATGAGGGTGAGTGTTTTGTGACTAGAGAGCTTTGTGCGCCACACTTTGTTGTTCAAATTTGGTGGTTGTCTTCATTTGCACAAAGGCCTCCCATGTTTCCGGCGACATGAAAGGATACCTCGTGAAGCGCATGAGATCCTTGGCCACATACTGTGTGAAAAGAGTGCTCTTAAAATTCTTCCATGCTTTTCCCATTGCGAGAAGCATGTGCCATTGCACGAGTCCCTGTACTTCTGCTGGGATCTCGAACGAATTTGTAATTTCTTCCCATAGCTGATTTTTCTGATCGTTTGCCAAATGTTTCCAGCTTGGTATGGTGATGAGGACCCGTTGCCTTCCAATTATCCCGCAGGTAGTCCAAAATGATGCCGCTGCTTTCTTCAGTTGCAGAGGGACCCTATCCGGAGAGACCACCGTGATGGTCATTCGGCCCTCTGGCCTTTTTGATACTCCTCGGCCATGCTTAGTTTTCCCAATCTTGGGAGCGTGAGACCCAGATGACGATGATGAAGACTGTGTGGATGCCATCTCTGTTCTAAGAAAAAATTAACTGCAGTGAGCTATGGGCCTAAATAATGTTCTATGAAGCAAATGACACACACCAGTGTATCCAGTTCATTGAACCGGACACACTGGAGTGTATCGCTAGCTTCATGCCCTTTGAAGGTCTATGTGGCATATATTATTACTACAAGGTTCCTTTGGAATAGTAATATACCATTTCAAATAGATCTTGTAGCTAACAAGTGCAGCATATATCATGAAGTTCTAAAGGTCATAAACCAAAGTTCTATGATGCAAACGACACACACACACAAACACCAGTGTATCCAGTTCATTGAACTGGACACACTGGAGTGTATCGCTAGCTTCATGCCCTTTGAAGGTCTATGTGGCATATATTATTGTTACAAGGTCCCTTTGGAACAGTAGCATGCCATTCCAAATAGATCTTGTAGCTAACAAGTGCAACATATATCATGAAGTTCTAAAGGTCATAAAACAAAGTTCTATGAAGCAAACGATAAACACTAGTGTATCCAGTTCATTGAACCGGACATAATGGAGTGTATTGCTTGCTTCATGCCCTTTGAAGGTCTATGTGGCATATATTATTGCTACATGCTAGATCTCAAGCCTTATTTTCTTAGCCACATGCTAGATCGATCTCAAGGCTTACTATGACTATTCGAAGCAAGAAGCTTAAGAGAGATCTAGATCATCCAGAACTCCTCCTAAGTTCATGTCAAGTAGAATGGCAAGCAGTCTTACGAGAAAGAGTTTGTGGGATCAATTTTTTACATAAAAGATATCATTTTTTTTGGCATAGTTCAAGAACAAAGAGCTAATCTTAACTTGTACTTCAATAAAGAACTAGCATAGCTCAATCTAAAGCGCAATTTAGATTTAAGACTCAACTTAACGCGTCGGGAGGGAGCGGCGGTGTCGGGAGGGAGAGTTAGCGTCGGGAGGGAACGGCGGTGTTGGGAGGGAGTAAGGCGTCGGGAGGGAGCGGTGGCGTCGGGAGGGAGCGGCGACGGCGTTGGGAGGGAAGTCAGCATCGAGAGGGAGAGCCAGCGTCGGGAGGGAGCGGCGGTGTCGGGAGGGGTGATTAGATCTAGCAAACCCTCGCAGGGGCGGTGGAGAGTTCGTGAGTGACGACTCTGTAAAACCTAGCTGTGGATATTCATAGGTAAACTATCACAGACGGTTCCATAAATAGAACCGTCTGTGAAGTATTATCACAGACGGTTTCTTCCGATAAACCGCCTGTGATAGTTCACTACACCTAGCTACCAAAAAATCATGCTAGCCATGTAATATTATGAAAAACGCAAGCATAATCATAAATATAACTATTTCTTAGTTCCTAAGTCATTTTACGATTACAATGGAATATAGTTACATAATTACATGTCGAGTTTCCTAATTATGATTACATTGCAACAATTTCCAAATAGGTGCTGGCTTTGTGCGATCATTTATTACACTTGGCTATTTTCTTTTAAATAAAACCCTTCATGATGATCGACACGCATATATCTTGCTTCATCGCCTTGTTCTTCCTTGAGCCTGATGCCGTCTCTGAATGGAGGCACCTCATCAAATTGATTGTACCCTTCCTCATCCATAACATTCTCAACTCCGACAATTGTAACACCCTGGCTATTGGAAAGCCAAGATGTCAACTAAATAACAACTTATAACCAGGATATGATGAAACAACCATTTTTCATTCTTTAAAACTTAAAAATTACAGTTCATCAATGATAATGTAAACATATTATGGAGAAGCTAATCTTCCTTCAACGCACAATCAAAACGTTTATTACATAACATCAATGTTTAGGTAAGAAATATAACTGAAGCATAAACTTAATCTTGATCAGGGAGTTATGAATGTGTAGTGTGTGCCTACTCCCTCCCAACGAGGCCAACATCAAGGATTACCTATAAAATAAATAACACAAGAATGAGTCCAAGACTCAGCAAGTACATAGAACAAATAACAACAAACCAACATGATTATTAACATGAAGCGAACACAGAACGTATACAATTAAATGAATGAATATGATTGTAGTGAATGGAATGGAGGGACTACACAATGCATATACCGGTATAGCTAGTGACACACCCGTCAGTGTTCACTTACACCCACATTTAACAAAATGTGGGGATTCAGTCCCGTATGAAGAACGTTTCATACGGGTGTCCCGAACTACCCACTTTGGAATGGTGGGGCCCACTTTGGAATGGTGGGTCTTACTTGCCCATGTTGGAATTAATGGGTCTTTTGATCCACTCCCGTGGATGAAACACTAAGATGTATGCATGAGATGAAACATGCATAATAAAACGATACCTTCATTACACATCTAAACAACTCACATAGGGGATACATCATGAACATAGGTGTTATCAAGGGTCTTAGATAAACATAGGTAACAAAAAACAGCAAGCATACAATGTTTTCTATGAATCAAATCAACATGGTACTTGCCTTCCAAAGGACGACGTGTTAGGATGAAATGGCGGGGCCTCTAAGCCTGAATCCTTTCCGCCTACAATATATAATCTAAATAAGAACAACATAACAGGACGCTTCCCAAAACATTCTACAACGCCATCCCGAACAACCGCCAAACTAGAAGAGTCTACACCGAAAACAGATTGCACTAATCAGAAAGATAAATCTGGACAGCAGGATCAAAACTTGTATAACTTTTGACTCACATAACGGAATTACGTGTTCTTGGCGGCCAGAGAAAGATAAGACAATAAACTACAATTTTCATAATATGGAGGTTTCCTGATTCAGACTTTAACCATTTTTAATCTGCTACGCAAAGTTACTGCTAGGTATCAAAACAGTGTTCTGGACAGCAGGATTAAAACTAGCATAACTTTTGAGTCACAACTCGAATTTGGGTGAACTCAAAAGCTACAGAATCATGGCGAGATAATCTACAAATCTCTAGGAGGCCATAAATCCTGATTCTGCCTTTACCTACACGAAAACTAAGGTCCAACAGACGGCAGCAAATCTGACTCTAAAAACAGCACTAACCACAAAGCGAGAAACAACAAAAACTAAATATCCAATCAAACGAACAGCGGGGATTACCCTTGAAGAACTGATGAAGAACACGAAGAATGCCCTACGAACTCCTCCTCTTCTCCCCTTTCTCCCTTCCTTCTGCGCAAGGGAGAGGAGGGGCTGCACAACGGGGAGGAGAGGCGGCCAAGGGAGGAAGAGGGAGGGGTGGCGGCCAAAGAAAAGAAGGAGGGGAGGGGTGCGGCCAAAAGGGGGAGGAGGGCTGCCAAGGTAGGGTTGGGAGGGGGGGGGGGCGCATGGGCCTAAGGCCCATGGCGTCTCTCCCCTCATGAGCCAAGGCCGGGCCCCCAAATAAGCTATCCTGGCCCGAAAGCCCAAATAATTCCAGAATCTTTTTTTTCCCAAACAGCTTCCTTCTAAACCAAAATAAATAAATAAAATAAAATAAATACGGGGCGTTACAACAATCCTTTTTTCCCTGAAGAACTACATGGCGCTTCTTATTTGATGGGTCGGTTACATAAAATACTTGAACAACTTGCCTCGCGAGTACGAATGGTTCACCAAGTGGGAGTTAGACTCAACGGCACCAAAATAGAGGAATCTTAAAAATTACATAGTCAAACTCCCAAATCTCCTCAACAAGCCCGTAGTACGAGCTTGGGCCAGCGGTACTGACGTGCGCATCATAGGCATCTATGCGGACACCTGAGTTCTGCACTGTGCTCTTTCTATCCTGATCTGTTGTATAAAATGTGTATCCATTAATGTCGTATCCTTGCCATGTCACAATTATAAATTTTGGTCATTTTGCTAACCATTGTAGTGTTTCACTTGACGACCTCCTAGTCAATTGCACCTTCAACCATTCGTTGAACTGACGGTTGTATTGTCTCGTGATCCAAACTTCTGACTGGCCTGCATTCTCTTGACGTAGCATGTCCTTGTGCTCTTCAATATATGGGGTCACTTCAGTCATGTGTTGTAAAACCGTGAAATGGGCTTGAGCATATGTATTTTGATCCAGAGTTATTGCTTTCTATCTGATAGTCCCGATACCTCTAGCCTCCTCTTGTGACGAGATAGAGGTACACCTATCGGCTCGACCTGAGCCATGTAGCCGATGCAGAATTCAATGACCTCTTCTGTTGTATAACCTTCGATAATGCTACCCTCTGGTCGAGATCGATTGCGTACATAGGACTTGAGAATTCCCATGTACCTCTCGAAAGAGTACATATGACGTAGAAACATGGGGCCGCATATCTTTATCTCTTTCATAAGGAGGACAATGAGATGGACCATGATATCAAAAAATGATGGAGGGAAATACATCTCTAGATGACATAGAGTTGTTACCACCTCGGTTTGTAGAGCATCTAGTCCATCGGGATCAATGACCTTCTGAGCAATTGCATTAAAGAAATAACATAGCCTTATGATTGTCACTCGAACCTTATTCGGTAAAATACTTCTAATTGCAACAGGTAGCATTTGTGTCATTAACACATGATAATTATGAGACTTCATGCCAATTAATTTCAAATGTTCCATGGAAACAAGTTTCTTCGTGCTGGTGGAGTGACCGGATGGAACTTTCACACCATGTAAGCACTGGCACAGTTGAGTTCTCTCGGATCTAGATAGAGTGTAGCAAGCTGGGGGAAGGTACGTTCGGCCATTATCAGTCTCTATCGGTGCTAACTCGGTCCTGATGTTCATAGCGACCAAGTCACACCTTACATTGACACCATCCTTTGTTTTATCAGGAATGTTTAGTAAGAAACCAATCAAACTGTCACATACATTCTTCTCGACGTGCATGACATCGATGCAATTGTGAACTTCTAAGTGCTCCCAATAAGGCAAGTCCCAAAAATTGACCTTTTCTTCCACATGTTCTTCCGACAGGTTCTCAATTTACGTCCCTTTCCAAGCACAACGTTGATATGCTTGACTATATCATACACCTCTTTCCCGCTAAAAGGCCTTGGTACTGAGTCATCCTCTTTTTTTGTCAAATTGTTTCTTCATCTTACGGTATGGGTGATACTTTGGAAGGAACCTACGGTGACGCATGTACACAGTTTTGCGCGAGTTGTTCAACCACACACTCTCGGTATAATCTAAGCAGTGTGGACACGCTTTGGCTCCTTTTGTACTCAACCCTGACGGGTTACCAAAGGCAGGAAAATCATTAATGGTGCAGAACAACATGGCGCGTAGAGTGAAGTTCTCTCGTTTGTCCGCATCCCATACATGTACCCCTTTGTTCCATAGTATTGCAAAATCTTCCACCAATGGTGCTAGGAACACATCAATATCGTTCCCAGGTTGCTTCGGCCATTGGATAAGTAGTGACATCAAAATATACTTCCGCTTCATACACAGCCAAGGAGGAAGGTTGTACATGCACAGAGTCACGGGCCAGGTGCTATGTCGGCTGCTCATGTTACCAAAAGGATTCATTCCATCTGTACTCAACCCAAACCTTATATTTCTCGGTTCCATACTGAAATCTACAAACATCCTATCGATGTTTCTCAACTGGGCAGAATCAGCAACGTGTCTTATCATTTCGATTTTCTTACGCTGCTGCCAATGCCAACGCATCAATCTTGCATCCTTACGGTTTGCAAATAAACACTTTAAATGGGGAATTACAGGAAGATACCACAACACCTTAGCAGGAGGTCCTTGCTTCACTTCGATGCCCTTCCCATCATCGTAGTCATTTTTACGCTTGTATCAGATGCTTTGCATACCGGACAAACATGTAAGCTAGCATACTCTTTACGGTACAGGATATAGTCATTTGGACATGCATGTATTCTTTCTACTTCCATTCTCAATGGACAAAGAATCTTTTTGGCTTGGTAGGTGGTTCTCGGTAACACATTTCCATTTGGAAGCATGTTCGCTAGGAGACCTAACAATGCCGTGAAACTCTTGTCGGACCAACCATTGCTTGCCTTCAATTTTAGCAGTTCTAGAATTGATGATAACCTCATGTATTGCGGCTTGCAGCCCAAGAACAAATATTTCTCTAAGTCCTCCATCAAGCCCTCGAATTTACCAAACTCTCTCTCACTATAGTTCCCTTCTGCATCACGTAACATCTGATCCAGATTGTCATCCTGCGACCTATCCTCATGATCGAAAGCACAGTCTACAACCGGCATATCGTTGTCTCCCTCGACTATGTCATAACTACCTTCTTGTGTACTCTTCTCTTCACCGTGACTGGTCCAACATTTGTACCCTTTTCTGAAACCCCTTCGAATCAAGTGAGCTTTGATTTGCGCTGAGTTGCTAAACATCTTTAGATTATCACAATCAATGCATGGATAGTACATATATTCCATCCCCTTCTTCAACATATCCAGCTCAGCCACTCTTCTAAAAGCAGACATACCATTAATGTACTCTTCACTCACACGGTTCTCAATGTACATCTAGCTTCGGTCCATTTATGCTACACAAGTAACAAATTGGTGTCAAAAATGATTATTAGCGCTACTACATAGCAAATCAGACTAGCTATACTTACACGTACATGACATGCATCTATATATATATATTACGTAGGTATAGCTAGCTAACCACGTATTCATGACATAATAATGTTAAGCAAGAATATATTAAAGGTAGTGAACTACGTACGAGTACTTACCCATTCTGAAATTGAGCAAAGTAACATTATCTTTCTAAACCTAGCTAGCTTGCTAGATCTAAAATAAACAAAAACCTATCTATCATCTCTTTCAATTACAAAAACATGCATGCAAATAAGAATTTAAAAGTAATTGAGTGCTAACCTCTGATCACTAAGAAGATAGTGATATGTTTTCACCACAAACTCCCTCCACCGATGCAGCGCAATGAAGACAGAGATCTGTGTCGAGATCGAGCACGTACGCCCAATATTTAATAGCGCAGATTATCACAGACGGTTCCAACCACAAACGGTCTGTGATACTAATATATCATAGACGGTTCGTATTAATAACTGTCTGTGAATTATCATAGATGGTTATTAATACAAACCGTCTGTGATGTATTCACATACGGTTATTAATACAAACCGTCTGTGATGTTCGCAATATCACAGACGATTTTTTATATGAACCATTTGTGTTGTTCGCATATTTCACAGACGGTTCATAACACGAACTGTCTGTGATGTATCACTTATCACAGACGGTTTGTAATATGAACCATCTATGATAAGTCACATATCAGAGACAGTTTAGAATACAAACTATCTGTGATATTAATATCAGAGCTAGTTTGGTATACGAACCGTCTGTGATATTAATATCAAAAACAGTTTGGAATACGAACCGTCTATGATAATGCTTAAATATGCGTGCCCTAATCCAGCTCTTCTAAACTGTCCTCTCCCACATCTTCTTAATCACCAAATTTCTCAATAATGACATCTAATATTCTTTTGATCTCCTTCCTCTCATCTATCCATCATGAGTTGTTCGGACGCAACCTTACACAGGCGGCCAACAATTTACGTTTGGAGCAACTCCTCTGCTCACGCCCTGCTCTCCTTCCTCGACTCGCTTCCATCCGTCAGCTGGACCTCATCATCCACCGTCGACGGAGGTGTCTCGTTGCCGCTCAGGAAAGGGAAACCACCCTCAGCCTCGTTCTTCTCAGCAATGTGCACAAAGCGGAGGAAGCTCTTGCGGCAGTGCAAAGACACATGGATAACCTTGCCGATCAAGTAGAATCGGCAGATTCTGAGGAAGCTTATCATGGCATCCTCTTTGAGATTATGGGTCATGCTAATGATTTGCCCAGGTTAGAGGAGGAAGTGAAGAGGGCAAGGATAATCTTCACGGCATTCGTGAACTCAGCGGCTGATCCTCAACTCCAGAAGTCGAAGAAGAAGCATATGAAGCCCAGAAGATTAAAATCTAGGAATCTCTTTTTTTTGGACTTTTGTAATAGCTTCTGTAGTTCATACAACAAAGGTCTGTGTTGTCTGGATTACCACAGACGGTTCGTATTAAGTACCATCTATGAAAGTTCACAGATGGTTATTGACACGAACCGTTTGTGTTGTCTCGATTATCACAGACGGTTCATATTAAGAACCGCATGTGAAAGTTCACAGACGGTTATTAACACGAACCGTCTGTGATGTCTCAATTATCACAGACGGTTCGTGTTAATAACCGTCTGTGAAAATATCACAGATGGTTGCTAGTATAAACTGTCTGTGATAGTTTAAGCACAGACGGTTCCGTACGAACCGTCTGTGATATACCTGTCCAGTATAGCCTCTTTTGTAGTAGTGCACCTTTGATCTCACGTGTTCCAGCATGAGTCCAACCACCTCGCGTGACATCTTTGACTGTCTGGATCTCAGATTTCCCTGTTCTAATCCTGGTCTTTCTCGTCACCGACCACAATTGTCTCCATGCCCAACCTGCACATGCAAAGACCAAGGACCGCACAGCTTCTCCACACCTCATCCACCTTTGAACTCTACGTGCTCCAGCATGAGCCTGATCATCTCGCGTGACATCCTAGATCGTCTGGATCTCAGATTTCCCCCTCCTAGTCTTGATCCTACTCGTCACTGACCATGATCGTCTCCACGCCAACCTGCACATGCAAAGACCAAATAACGTTTTTGCACGGCACAAGTTCTCCCAACTTCACTGTCATAAGACCACATGCACAAACCACAACCTCAACCATCAGTAACTACCAACTAGATCATCTACGACCACAATATCCAACGCTTGCCAAAACTCCACCATAGACCACCCAGTAAGACCAGTCTAATCGCCATGCACAGGCTGGTCATATCGCAAGCCCAATGAGTACTCGAAAATCACAAGTACTCGGAAACTATGACTAGTCATTACACTCGGGGATCACAAGCATCGTAGCACTCCCAGTCTACGACTACCAACCATCAACCAGTCACTATAGCTACAACCACCAATCATCGAGTACTGACCAGGTACTATAGCAATGACTACCGAATACCCACCTAATACTGTATCACTGAGTACTAACATGATACTGTAGCAACGACCACCTAGTAAGACCAATCTGACCGCCATGCACAGGCCAGTCAGACCGCTGGCCCATCAGACACAAGTACTCAAGGTACTCGAAGATAGTAAGGATTGAAGTACTCAAAGCCTACGAGTACCGGCCATAAAGCCTATAGCAACCAATCACAAAATCTAAGACAATAGATCGTGAAGCCTATGACTACAACAACAGACCGCAAAGTCTACAACAGTTCATGAAGTCTACGACTGTGACAACAGTCCACAAAGTCTACGACTATGACAATGCACTGTAACTATGAACATCGACCGGTTACTGTAGCTCACTCTATCGATCACTGATCGCGGTCGACGTCTACAACCACTGACCATGGTCGTAGTCTGTTGATCGAACAGTAAGGTCTACGACTACCAAGTACCGAACTGGTACTATAGCTATGACCATCGAATACTAACCAGGTACTGTAGCTCCAACCACCAAGTACCGAACATATACTGTAGCTCCGACCACCAAGTACCGACCAAGTACTATAGCTCCAATCATCGACTGTTTCATTCTCGCTTACGGTTCACTATTTGATACAATCGATTCCCTATAGCATACGATTGGTATACTATACCATACAACCGGTTCATAGTAGCTTACGACCGGTTCACTATTCGAGGTTGAAGCCTAGCAATTACTCCTATGGTTGTGTCTTCCGTGGTTGATTTGCCATGGTCGTTCAGTCATGGTTGTTTAGCTGTGCTCGACCTACCGTACTTGATTTGCCATGGTCAATTATTCATCATCACTGTATTCACGACCTCTACATGGTCTAACAATCTTCTCCTTGATGAATACTTTGACAACACCTCAAAATCTCTCGAATAAGTTGAGTTTTGAAAGAAAAGCAGAATTTGCGAAAAGAAAAATTTAAAGCTGCAGGGAAAAGCATTTTGACAAACCATAGCAGCAAGCACTCGACAACCACAACAGCAAGCATTAGCAAAGACGAATACTCATAAAACTACCCCTCAAAACAAGAAAGCAATTTTAGCAAATTTCTCCAATTACTCCAAAAAGAAAATCATCTCTCCAATTTCTCTCCCCCTGTGGCAATGTAATCATCAAGAACTTCAAAAAATAAATAATTCTAAGAAGGAGCAATGGGAGTAGACATCTAGAAGATTTGTAGATTATCTAAGTCACTTTGCATTGATTTAAGAATTTAAGCAAGCTATCTTTTTTAGTAGAGCACCCTAGATCATATAAATTCATGTATCATATAATACTGCCAAAACTAGTATTTAACATGATTAAGCAAATTAAATTAATGACATGCATCTCACAGTGACCAAACTGGTCTATAAAGAGTACAATGGGATACCATATCGAAAATAGTAAGCCTAAAAGTGAAGTAAAATTTAAATCTAGGTCAACTAGTAGTCTCATATTGCAACCTATTGCTCCACACTCAATTCTTAAGCATATGGCATGCTTGTAGCATAATTCTTTTTATGATGCCATCTTTGTAGCAAACTTCTTTTAAATGGTAGCATGCTTGAAGCACACATCTTTTCAATATTCTCTTTCTTATTTTTTTTAATTTTTTTATAACATGCCAGCTTGAGTGAACATAAAAAGTTTGCAATATGAAATATACGAGCCTCACAGCCAAGATTTAAAATAAGACTCACAATCAAGCTAATTCTTTTCGATGAACATCGTAAGGTAATAATTATAATCAATCTAGCCAAAGTATTCCACCATGTCATGCTTCAGTTCAATTGTAGTAGATTAATTATAACCAGTCATGATCAAAGCTATACAACACATGAGTAAATATGATAAAAGAGCTCTACTACTCATTTGATTTCAATGGCTTGGACTTAGTGAATTATTTGGCAAGTATAATAGACGAAGCTTTTGAAATCTTTTAACCACAAGCTCTCCCTCAGAATAATCCCAAAATATACAACACACCAAATTCACTTATCAACCGAGCACAAAGAGAAGACTTAAGCGATTGAGAGAAAACGAGCAATCTAAAAATGGAACTCAATTAGGTGTAGGACATCATCACCTTTTTCACATGGTCTTCTCAGAAGGTGAAATCTCTTAGACGCCATCAAAGAAGGTGAAGAACCATCAGATGTTCTAGTCAAATAATGATGTAAAAGACTGAAGCTCAATCAAGCATATGTTCTTCATCCTGCGTTAGCTGGTCTTACATCACAGAAAACATCGGTCTTATGGTATTAGGGTTAGTGAGATAAGATTTAGTAATCTAGTACTATGACACACGATGAATAGGAGCAACAACAGACAACAATAATAATTTAAGTCAGGTATTAGCCTCTATCAAATTTTGGTCAGACCGCCGTTGAAAAGCCGGTCTGACTGCCGATCAGTCTGAGCGAGTAGAAGACACTGGTTGAAACCAATTTGAGTGCCTCTGTAATGCTAGTAGAACCGTTGATCCGACCACGCTGTTCCGACCACGGGAAAAAGCTGGTCTGACTGGTCTAACCATCAACCGGTCTAATCGACTAGAAAGCACTGGTTGAAACACTGGTCATTGCAATGCTGGTTGAAACTCTGATCTGACTATGCTGTTCTGATGACGGGAGAAAGCTAGTCTCACCAGTCCTATTGCAAAAACTCCCGAACCTGCAGACGATTGTTAGAGAGAGCAAATCAATAGCTTGCAAATGATTGATTAGAGGGAGAAGAGCGATAATTAGGCTTGCACAGACTCCATTCAAGTATCCTTCTTTAACTTATCTTTGTTTTCTTTCTTCACTTTTCAAAAGCAAAATTGAAACAAATGACCATCTCTTCCATAATGAGTGCACAATATACTTTACTTGATGAGTAGTCGTATCTTTCTACATCATAGCACTCACTTTGGTAGAGAATTCTTTTATAATATTGGTAGTTTTAAAGTTAATTTGTTTTGGTTTAGATTTTATTTTAATTTTGCTAGGTTCAAGAAGCTTAACTATCTTTGGAGGATTGTTCTTAGTATGCTCAACAAAATTGAATTCTAGACCACAATTTTTCACACTTGTTTTTGAATGATCTAAGATCATATTCAAAATTTTCTAACAAAAAGAGAACTCCTCTAAAGTGTTCTTAATATACTCATTTTCTCTAGTCAGTGATGGACAAGTTGTGTAATTAACAGATTTTATCACAGGATTCTTGGAAGCACTAGATTGAGCCAATCCTTCTCTTTCAGCAAATTCCTTCAATTGTCCAGTTAGAGCATCAATTTCAATATTTAACTTAGGACAGTTAGAGCAAGAAAGATTTTCATGATAAAGTATTTGGTGAATTGATTTCTGAGAAGAATTAAGTCTATCTTATAGCAAATCACACTTAGAACATGCTTTAAAAGAGTTAGACTTAAGCTTTTCAATTTTATCATAAGCAAGTTTAATCTTTTTATCGCAAGAGTTATTTAGAATTCTTAGTTGATCGAATTTATCAGTTATATCTCTAAGATGAACCAGGTTTGTTGCATTAACTGATCTAGCAATCACCAACTCAGAATGTAGAACTTGACAAGCCTCACAAGAATCATCTTTAGGAATAGAAGCTCTAAGTCTATTAACCTCTGAATTCAAGATTTTGACTACAAAATTATTTTCTTTCAATTTTTTCTTAGTCTTTTTCAATTCAATAGCATGTTTAACTCGACCATATTCAAGCTCATCGTATGATGGTCTTACCTCATCGGCATCACTGGAGTCTTCGTCATCATTGTTGCTTGCCATGAAGCACATACCCGTGAACTTGTCGTTCTTCTTTTTCTTTCCTTTAGTATCATCATCGTCGTGGTTGACATCTTCACAACTCTCATATTCCACATCAAGACGCTCAAGTGTTGATATAATCTTTTTGGCAAAATTGCGATGGAAATTGCCACCCTTGGTGTTGTTGTCCTTAGATGGTCGATGACGATAACTTTTGTCTTCCTTTACCACTCTCCCTTTGAGCTTGATACAGTCCATCTTAATGTGACTTGGCTCACCACATTCATAACATTTGAGCGGACTTGACACACCACCTCACTTCCTCATCCTCACATTGTTGAGTTCCTGGTATGCCTGTGAAGAGATCAGCACCAGATCCTCTTCAGGTAGCTGCTCGAACTGTTCCTCTAAAAAAGAAGTCCATGCAGACAAGGAAACACAAGACAACGCACTCGATGAAGCAGTCTACACGAGGTTAGTCACAAGTGCTAAAGATGAAGATTTATCAATCTTAGATGACAAAACTTCCATCTCATAGGTTTCCAATGTAGAATAAAGATCATCCATGGTTAGAGTATCTAAGTTTGATTAATGGTCATGACAACTATCAACCACTCAGAACATCTATTGATGAGGACATCCTTTCCATAGATACAACTGTGCCAACTCCACAACAAACTCAACAAACTGAAACTATGATACAAGGACACTACTAGTTTTCAGGTCTAGGACAACGGAGCGAAATCGTTGCAATAGGGCCAAAATAGATGCAATATGTACCTATTGCAACACATCACTTCCGTTGGCAAGCGTGGCAAGTACTTGCGTGCTTAAAAGATTGTGCAACAGATTGTGGTTTCGTTGCAATACCTATAGTTATTGCCATGCAATGTGTTGTGGCAATTGTTTGTTATTGCAACGAATGATGTCGTGGCGATATAGGCTATTGCCACGGCTGACTCCGTGGCAATAGCTTCTTTTGCCACGAAGTTTGATCGTGGCAATAGTATCATTTGCCACGAAAATATTGCGTGGTAATAGGTTCTATTGCCACGCCAATGGTTCGTGGCAATAGACCCTATTGCCACGGAGAGCATTTCGTTGCAACAGGATATTGCTACAGGAGGCGTTTCGTTGCAGCAGGTTTAATTGCCACGGGAGGCGTTTCGTTGCAATATGTTTTATTGCCACGGAAGGCATTTCATTGCCATAAAGTTATTGCGACGAAATATGTTTTGTGGCAAATTGATCCTATAGCAACGAACATTGTTCATGGCATATAGTGGAATCGCAACATAGTAGCGGCGTTGCAACAGCCTATCACAACAAAATACCAATTTTGCATACAAGTTTACCGCAACGGTAAAATTTGCGGTAGCATATTGAGCATATGATATTTTATTATAATTTGTTGTTGCAAATTAATAATCAAATTAGGAACACGGCTGGATCAAAAACACATATATTAATTCAACACATAATAATTTAAAAGTGCCACCACTCATGCAAGAATTATATATCAATCTCCAAACTTAAACTACAAAGTTTGTAACTAATAACAAAAGTACTATCACTTCCATTCCATTTGTCCTTGTTTCTTTGCCATGTTGAATTTCCTGACTCGACGACGCCACGACTCTGTTTGCTCTGATCAAATTGTTTCATCCTGATAGAACATGAACAATAAAGAGGGACCTTAATGTGAGTATTGTCCAGCAGCACATACTTAAGTACATCATAGTGCAAGTTTAGAGATGCGAGTTACAGCTGAAAATAGCAATCCTGAGTTCTCTAGTTCAGTTGCGTAGCAAAGTATTTAGTAAGTGATTCCAGCAGAATTATTTAATTTCATTTCATTTACCAATATATAGTAGCCCTACTTCACCTGGCATAATTTTCTAGTAGTTTAGAACAGTATGCTATATTTGACATAAGAACAATGACAGATGAAGATTAGTCACATTTTCATTTCATACCTGCTGGTCCCTCCTTTTCTTCGAACGAGTTGTAGCAGTATTCTTCAATTGTTGTGGAGGAATGAAGTTTGATGAACCATTATTAACAGCGACATTTTGGAAGAGGCTTCGGTTAAGATTAGAAGCTCGAGTGATGCGAATAGGTGGCCTAGCATCTTTTTGTGTGGTCAGGATGCTTGCTGGGTCATTCTGCAAATGTAAAATGTAGAATAAAAAATATTAGCATCCTGATGCGTACTACTATTAAAATATGTTCAGCATGCATGCATCAATTGAAGCTCAGGGAAGGTACACATCAGCAGGTCATCAATAGAATGTACAAAGTCCAAATCCCTTATGGCAGCAAACTATTTGCAAATTTTGTTACCTGTTGTAATGTTTCTTCCACATGTTCAGGTGTCTTTTCTGTGGTGTTCAATGTACTATCTGGGTTAGCCTTGTCCAATGTTGTCATGTTTTCGTCTTCCTCACTTGTATTAGCCTCGCTTTCCCTTGTGTTCAATATACTTCCCTGTAGTCATCTATAAATTCTGTGAGCCATGAATATATGTTAGTGCAGTTGCCAATTCAGTACTTCTGTTAAAATCAGTGCGATTAGTGTAGCAACATATATAACTTACCCATGTGTTCTTCCTCGGCTTGCAGATTCGCTAGCCAAACCTTGTATGCATCAAGTTGTTCATTTGTAATTGGATCATCACTATTTTGTTGACTCCTCTTTCGCTTCATGGGTGTTATGGTCACCTGATTGTCTTTTACTCGCTCCCTTGACACTACTAATCGGACTTCCCTTTCATCTTGATTGCTTTCTATCATTCTGTCTGCATCACGACTATAATCGATCGGCTCCAGAGTTGCTATCGCCCTGCCACATCGCTTCTTATAGTATAAGAAGTCCCTAACTGAGTATCTAAGCTGTTCTTTTAAACTTAACAATGTCATAAATGAGACATTAGTCCTATCAAGATCACACTCAAAGAATTCTTTTTCTGGTGGTGCTCCCTTGCATTGAATAACTAAAGTCCACTGCTGATCCGACCCTTGTTTCGTTCTGTATGTTTACATAGAGAAAGGTTAAATAGTCAAAATGCAGTTGTCGGTATGCAAAATCTGAGAGGAAAATAGGAGATGATCAGAAGGAAACAATAAATTTGTAATGAGTGTGCACGTGCATGGGTATGCACACAAGCATATGTTTGCAGTTTCTTTTTCAGTAAAGTCACCTGTTCAAAATCTCATTGCAATTTTGATTTACCTTGCCATGCTTTTAGGTCCAGATTATCCTACGCTTTAAAAAATATTGACAGATGCCTTCTTATAGGGCATTACAGGGTATATTTCTGGTGTGAAAGGACTCGACAGTTCAGGACTTAGTTCATCTGCAGCTGTAAGCTAACTGATACGTTATATACATGTATCTGAGTTAAAATTGCTGCTGGACCCATTTATTACGTGCTGGAACCTGTAATTGAATTACTGCTGGACCTAATTATAAAATTTTAATATGCAGTTATTTAAGTTAGATCCTGATGTATAGTTTCGCTAGCATACAAATCGTATGCAACAACTCTGTTCGAATCCTCTTATATACCCCTAACTTTACATTGTTTTACTTGGAGTTCCATGCAAGACCACTGATTTTTCGACTTCATGCAATGTGTTCGACCAGCGTATCGAGGGGGCGTGACTTCATTAGAAAATCGTTTTCTAGTTCAATGTGTATTTGTTTTGATTACTAGTTAGAACTGAATGAGTGACCATACAAAAATATAGAAGGCAGTCAGGCACAGCCAGCAGTTTGTTACGGAACCTAACACAACCAATGTGGTCATTTAATCAGCAGACTGTTGGTCTACCACCTAAGGTTAACCTAAATATGTAATGGATTGCAAATGAATTGCAAAATGAGAATAGCCTTAACAGTTTTCACTTCAGACCCGACAACCACCAACCTTTCCTGAGAAGCAAAGTAAGTTACCAGAAAGGCAGCAAGTATAATTATACATTCCCAAGGTTCTATTTTACACATGCTTATCGTGTTAAAGGGAAAAGATGTATTATCTCCACATCCTCCCACACTCCTATCAACTGTACCATCGCATATGTAGCCTCTAAACCATACACAGATCGCTAATTACAGTATTACAGCCTACAATTAACAGCTACATCCTGGCAAAGCATGAACTAACCATTGCAGAACAAAACTGTAGATGTCATACTATAATAACAAGATTCAGTTCTAAGAGCTAAAAAGTCATAAATCCACACAGTTCTAGCGAAAGAACTAGAAAAGCTGCCTTATGTTTTCCGTTGTAATTTAGTAAATTTGGGTAGTTTGATAGCATTGCTAGATATTCAACAGGGACACGGTTGCAATGAGTTCTTGTTGGTTGTAGATGTTAAACTTTTATAGCACTATTGTAGTCCAAGGCTATGCAAGTTATGCTCCAGCCTCCAGTCCTGGAAGACATGAAGTGCAAATTAAGATTTGATTTGTGGGAATTTTAGGTTCCCCCAGGAGGCTATCTATTTAGGTAAATTCATACCTGGGGAGGGAAGCATCATCCGTGCCGTCTTCTTCAGCGCCAGAAGTTCGAGGTGGAACCCGTCGGTCGGCCCTCGTGATGGCGAAATCCCCGTCTGTGGCGTTGGCGGCGGCCGAACTAGTGATCGGCGTCGTCGATGGAGTCATCGCCATCGTCTTGTCGACCTAGGCTTTCTCCGAACCGAGGCGGAGGCGGGGAGGTCGGGGGAGGTGGGGGATGAGGCGGCGGGGCGGCGTGGGAGGGGGTCCCGTGGGAGCGGGCGCCGGGCGGAGTGGGGGAGGCCGGGAGGGCGAGGGCGGAGGGGCCGAGGGGGCGGAGGGAGGCGGAGGGAGACGGGGAGGCGGTGGAGGCAGAGAGGCCGGGGGAGGTGGGGGATGAGGCGGTGGCGGGGGAGGTGGGGGACGAGGCGGCGACGGGGGCGGTGGGGGACGAGGCGGCGGGGCGGCGTGGGAGGGGGTCCCGTGGGAGCGGGCGCCGGGCGGAGTGGGGGAGGCCGGGAGGGCGAGGGCGGAGGGGCGGAGGGAGGCGGAGGGAGACGGCGTGGCGGCGGAGGCGGAGAGGCCGGGGGAGGTGGGGGATGAGGCGGCGGTGGGGGAGGTGGGGGACGAGGCGGCGGCAGGGCCGGTGGGGGATGAGGCGGCGGGGCGGCGTGGGAGGGGGTCCTGTGGGAGCGGGCGCCGGGCGGAGTGGGGGAGGTCGGGAGGGCGAGGGCGGAGGGGCCGAGGGGGCGGAGGGAGGCGGAGGGAAACGGGGAGGCGGCGGAGGCGGAGAGGCCGAGGGAGGTGGGGGACGAGGCGGCGGCAGGGGAGGTGGGGGATGAGGCGGCTGGGCGGCGTGGGAGCGTGGTAGGGGTGTATATCCCGCGATGGTTTTGGACGGGGGCTGAGGAATTTGGGCGGGATGTGCGCATTGTGGGGAAGTTATTAGGGAGGGAAAATTTTTATGTTTTTTAAAAATATATATATATATATATATATATATATATATATATATATATATATCTTTACTATTATAAAAAAGGAGTCGCGTATTGTAGGGAAGTTATTAGGGAGGGAAATTTTTTATGATTTCTAAAAATATAATAAAAATAAATAAATAAATATATATATCTTTACTATTATAAATAAACGGTGTTGCAGCATAGTGATTCAGAGCTGAAACGTTTATTACAATAATAATTAGAGTGTTGCAGCAGGACAATAATTAGAGACAAAACACAATATTACACGAATATCGCCACGCAGGGCTACAGTTTAAACAAAAAAAAATCATCATCTCCATGTCCTACAGAATTCACAGGTGCGACAATTCCATCATCTATGTAGGTGTCATCATCTTCTTCATCATCGTCTAAGTCCTCATCACTGGGTTCAGGTCCAGGAACTGCCTTATCTATGACAGAAGCATCAACACTTACCCCTTCCATGTCATTCCTTTTCCAATTTGTCAGGTCTTCATGTAGGCGGGATACATTCATGTCTTCCAGTCCGACGACCAGCGACTCAACATCGGGTTCTCCCTCCTTTTCTGCACCTACTGCTTCAGGCATGGAAAACAAATTCCTAGGTTTCGTGCGAAGCACTGTGCACCAATTCGGTTTTGTCGCGCAAGGCACATAAAAAACCTGCTCAGCTTGTGTCCCTAAAATGTAAGGCTCATTGAAATATCGAAAATGAGTCTTATCAACATCGATGATCCCGTATTGATCCCTGCTGAACCCTCTTCCTTTCTTCGTCGTAGCAGCAGGTACATCGTACCAGTCACACTGAAAAAGTATGACTTCTTTTTTGTTGGCAAAATCTAGCGTGATAATTTTTGTAATTACGCCATACCAGTCCATGTTGCCGGGTAGGAGACGAACAGTGCACGGGCCCTCCGATAGATGACGCGTGGCACGGGGAGGATCGGGTGGCTGCGGTCGGAGGCGGGGCGAGCGGTGACATGCGTCATATTTGCATATATTTACCCATTATTTTACCCTCATATTCTTTGCATTTTGGGAGCATTTATCATCATTTAAACGCTTTTCCATATTTAATTGCTCGAAATGGACCTTTTTACATTTTTTATTATTTTCTGCAGGCTGGCGCGATTGAGGCGCATAAACGACAAATTTGGCATTTTGGGCTACTCAGTACAGATGTACACGTAGTTACGGATGCGTAGGATCAAACCGTGATGAAATCGGAGTTTCCAAGGGCCAGAACATAAGAAATCAAATGGGGAAATGAGTTAATTGCAATTTCTGAAGACCTGGTGTACTAAATCGCAAAACAGCCAATTCCCAATCGGTCACAAAACCCTAGCCGCCGCTGCATTTTTCCCCTGAGCCCGGTTTGTTCTTCTTCTCCCCTAGCCACCCTCTTGCTCCTCTCCTTCCCTAGTTCCGGCACCGGCGAGGGCCGGGCCAGACATCGCCGGCGGCCACCCTTCTCCACCAACTCCACCGCAGCCTCCGTTGCCCAGCTCTCCTCTTCATCCTCCGCCCGCTGCTCTCCCTCCACATCCGACGTCGCCATCTTCCATCAGCTGCCTCCCTTCTCCACCTTGGCACTCCACCGGCCGCCCTCTCTATTCCGCCTCCTCTCGGATACATCACTGTCCTTCCTCCTCCCCACTGCTTCTCTGGTGCGCCTCCCGTTCCCCCATCTCCGCATCCGCCGCTGCATCCTTCTTCTACCCCCTGCGCCACCCCTCTTCTCCGGCCGCCGCTCCTCCGCATCCTCCTCTCCGGCCGCCGCCTTTCTTCTGTCCTTAGCCCTCAATTGCTTCTCCTCCCTTCCCCTTCTTCACCACTCCCTCGTTTTCTGTCAGACCCAGATTTTACAATCCGGAATCTACTGTGTTTAATTGTACTATTCCCTGGATCAGTAGATAGTACACACAGTTACAGTTCTGAATATCAAAGTACATATCATACGGAAATGTAAATATAATAGTAGACTTACTCATGGGCCGATTAGGCCGAAATCAATAAATTGCAGCAGCGGAAGAACGAAGCACACAGGTGGGACCTTCAGGACATGCCCACAGGCAGCCAACTGGAGGTTCGCGACCTAGCCCTTGACATCTTCATCTTCATCTTATCTGCCAGCTTGTCCACTCTTGTTGCTGAGGCGAGGTGATTTGACTCCTGATTCTGAATTTTGCCGCAAAAGCGAGCGTGAGCACTTCGACCCCGTGCTCCGCGAGCCAATGCACAGAATGCAAGTAGATAATATGCATGGCTAACCAAAGGATGGCTTAGGTTTATTTTATTTTTGCGAAGAGTGCTTTTGAATACAATTATATAAAAATTCCTAAGACCTAGCATTTTGAACAAAAGCATATTGTTCAAGAACATGCAATAATAATAGCGATCCAGATTCCATCCACCGTTACATGACATCAGCACCATATAGCAATTCTTCAGTGTTATAGCCACTTAACTTACCACTGGGACGACACCCAGGACAATTCCAAACTAGGGCCTTACACTGCCCTTCCACTTTTCCAACCCATCATAAAGCATTTTGAAATAGAACTATATCTGGTTAAGTTCCCATGTCCGCCCTTGACCGTGGGCACGGCTATTCGAATAGTTTTAACTCTGCAGAGTTTGCACACTTTACCCACAAGAGATAAATCCACCCGTTGCCCCACATGATTCCTTAGCCATGCGGTTGAGTAGACTATCACAGGGCCTTTACAATGTATAGTCCTACTGTGGTTACGCCCGCTAAGGTCTATCTTCCGTAGGATACGACCATCCCTCGGGAAGGGTCCCTCGTGAGCCATCACGGGCAAAGGCGGGGATGCGACCATCCATCCCTTTGCTCGTGTTCACACCTTCACGTAACCACCTTAGAGCCATACAAATTAGTTAACCCTGCCTACATTTCGCCAGCTTGTGGTTGTACTATGGTACACTGGGAGGTCATCACGAGATTCAGTCCTTAGGGTTATCTGGGCGGTCTACCGCTAACCCACTTTGTGCTTCCACTGCACCACACTCACACACCCTCGAACCAATCCGCCCAGATATTCAAGCATGTTGGGGTTTTTGGGAACATAAAGTAATCATACCAACATATACCAGTCATTCCCGTCATGACTGCCCAAACCCTTTTCTCATCATTAAAAGCGATCATGATGTATGGGGCATTTCAGCGCCCCCTGAGTATCTATGCAAAACTAAGCATAGCATATAGCTAGGGACTTATTTTTAAAACATTACTATTATAATTTTGCTAGGGCGACAAGGTTCACACATTCAATTACTCAAAGGAGGGGGTAATATTATTCAAGGTAAACAATGGCATATAACTAGAATATCAAATTTAGCATGTATTTGCATAAAAATAGCAGCATGCAATTTGTTAATTTAAAACAAAGTAATTTGCAGAAATGTAGGTTCAACATGATCAAAGTATTGACTCGCCTGGCGCGGTTTACCGCTGTCTGGAGCTCACACAAGGCTTTCTCTTGAGCTTCTGGTCTTTATCTTCACTTTGTTCTTGATCTTGCTTGATCTATGGATTCTTCGGGACTCCAATTTCTAGCTACGCGATAAGCGACTGAATCCAAATAAAGGCAAATAACTCAAAAGATCCAAATAAATCCGATTAATTCAAATGGCCGATTTAATTTAATTTATACACTTATTACGATTTGCGAATAGAAGGATGTTTCATATTAGTGTGTTACAAACACTGTGGTAGCTGGACCTGAGTGGGAGAACGAGTTATCTGAATAACTTTACCGTGAGGGAAAATTTTTAGGATAATAAAAGATCAAAAGTGAGGAGTTATCTACATGAATTATCTACTTTGGAAAAGTGGCCAAACGTCGCCGATTGGAGAAAGGCGAGGTTCGATCTTTTTATTACTAACTTCTATTATTATTAGATTCGCATTTATCAAGGGAGTTCCATGAGTCGGGTTATACCTATAGACTGGTGCAGGAGTTTAATGTATAAATTTTATCTTTAGGTAAGTTTTCCTTGCAACTTAGGTAAAGGCAAACTGGACTGATGGATGAGATCTGTACTTATTCTATAAATCTTTTATTCAAAAGTATTATAACACTTGGATACCTTTATTAAGTTTTTGATTAAGTGTTTACTTTGGAATGTTTATTTATATTAGATAGGTCATTTTAATGCCCGATGCCCTAGTGCTATTATATTTTAGCATCTCTATATTAATATGGCCTTTTAGGGATGTAGGAATGATAGTCATACTTTAGATGGTTACTTTTGCATCCCTTTACTATTCAAACCTGCTACACATGATTACATTTTGTTACCTCTACTAAATTAAAACTACTACCTCAGATTTCGGGGTCGGCAATATGTTAATGTTAGGGTTTATATTTTCAATAAGGCCTAAGGTGTTTAAAAATTGAACTAACATATTTACTAATGGCGCATATATGTCATCAACATTTTTCTAACTATTTATTTATATTGATTTGCTTATGAATGTCTCTAACTTCAATGGACATCCTTTTACTAAATTTCAATACCAACCAAGGATACTTTTCTTTACTAATGCCTTTAATTAACATTTAGTCCTTGAGTTAAATATTACTTATTCATATGTGATAACTAATCTATAGGTATATATGAAATAAGCTGGTGTTATAATCTAGGCAGAGATCTCTGTACAAGGTAGTACTCTATTATTCTATTTAATAAGGTATATCACTGAGATTTATTAGGTGACATTATGATTAATATTGAACTTATGTTTTAATTTATGATTTAAGAGCATCTTTACTAAGTTTAGATGTTTAGCCAAAGTTGTTCCTCTTTATCAACGTCTTAACTAATATTTAGTCTTTTCAATTTATTTATGCAAACCACATTAAATATCACCAAAAATTCAATGGACCTCTAAAATTTATGGTTTCAGTTCCACTGGACAAATCTTAAATTTATATGAATTTAGAAATTTGTCTCATCCAATTTGGAGTTAAAATGAATAAGTTATGCTCCTTTGAATATTTTGGTTCAGTTAAATTCAAAAATCTCTGACAGTGGGTCCCACATGTCATTTTCTTAATTTTATCTTTTTCTTTTATTGTTTTCCTTCTGTGTCTATGGCCAGTGGGGCCCATATGTTAGCGGCGGCATTGACAGGCGGGACCCAGAGGTCAGCCGGCCCACCGGCCGACAGCGGCTGACGGGCGGGGCCCAGCTGTCAGTGGGGAAAAATTAAAAGAAATGCTCAACCACTACGCGCGGAGACAGGCTCGAACGCGCGCCGCGGGAGCAGGAGGGAGGAAAGAATAGCGCTGAAAGCCACTCGGTCAGCCCGAGCGATGCTTACCCTATAAGGGTAATAATTCCCTTTGAAGTAGCTCCGGAGGCGGCCGGGCAGAGGAGTCGGGAGCGACGGTGGCCGGTGGCGAGGACTACCGGGAAGGGTCCGGGGCTGCGTGGAATATAAACTCCACGAGATGGCGATGCTTCTGGTGTGGACGGCCGAGGGCGACGGTGACCGGAGAGGGCTAGCGGCGAGCGACGGCGGTGGCTCGGGCGGGTGCTCCGGTGACGGCGAGGTGGAGACCACGGGAGGCGCGGGGAAGACTGGGGATGGCTTCGCCTTGCTTCCCCGATGCTCTGGGAGCTGGGATGTGCCCGGAGGCGGCCGGGATCGGCGGGGAGGGTGGCGCCGGAGTTCGGGAAGAAGGAGGGGCCGGCGGGGGAATTGGGACGCTATGGTGCAATTGCGGCCAGGGGAGGGAAGAGTGAAGTGTTGCGGCGCATTTGTGGCTCCTTGGCAGGGCTTTTATAGCCGGGAGAGGCACGCGGCGAGGGCGGCACCTGGCGCTCCGCCCTGTTTGCGCCGGCGAGGGGGGATGGACGAAATCTCTCCGAGATTTTGCGGGAGAGAGAGAACAGGGGTGCGCTGAATCTTGCCCATGGGGTGAGAGAGAGAGAAAGAGATCAGCTACGGCAGGCGCGAGAGAGAGCTAGCGAGAGAGAGAGCGGTGCTGCGGGCGCGTGGAGAAGAAAGAGCCGAGGAGGAAGAAGCTGACGGCTCAGGCCCACGGCGCAGAGGGAGAGACGCGGAGGAACGCGGGGCCACCGGTCGGGGGAAATGTCTGGCGCGTGGGGGCGGATGGCAGCGAGGCGCGAGTCGCGGGCGCGGCGCGGTCGGGGCGCCCGGCTGGGCCGTGCGGCCGCGTGCGCACGCAGGCCGTGCGTGGAGAGAGGGCTGGGCTGGGCCGAGCGGCCTGGTCGGGCTCCCATCCATTTTTCTTTTTCTTTTCCTTTTTGTATTTCTTTGATTTTCCTTTTGGGTATTCATGTGTGTATATATAGGTATATATATATACTATATATTCACTTCCTTGCTCCCTGTAATCCTATATCTACCATTTTGCTAATACTTATTACGTAAAGATTATTTTCTTGTTATATTCAATTGTATGCATACGTATATTTGTAAATGTTATTATTTTTACTTTTATTTTGCTTTTACATTTGAATATGTATATATATATATATATACACATTTACACATATATCCTAGGGGCATATACATGTATACATATTTTCATTTCTCTCTGATTTTTGTGTATGTACATACATGCTTATTTATATATGTATTGATATTCATATGTGTTTGCATATATATGTAAATGCTAGCCTCCTTTAATTTGCTTGCCATAATTTTTAGGGAAGATATTTCATGCTTATTTACATTTCTCCCTTTTTGTTCACCTCCTTGTCATTCATGCCCTTATGTTTAGAGATGGGATTTCATGTTTACACCCAATTCCCTTTTGGTATTTTATGGATCATCATTTCAGATTCTTACTCTAGATTTTAATTTTCTAATATTTAGACATGCTTGTTTTCCCTTTGGTCCTTTTGACTTTTTGGAACCTTCATTAAGTTATTCAGAAAAATACCACAAACTCCAAATTCAAATAAAACATATTGCAGAAATAAATTCAAAAAGCTTCACATTTTCAAATTCAAATTTTCAGGATGTTACATTTTCTCCATCCGCGCCATACCCGCTTTCCTCCACCACTTCTCCACCCGTGCGCCATCAAGATTGTTCGCCGTCACCGACCAAGCACACTCCCTTCGCCTCTCCATATCGGCGCGCCACCGAGACAGGGCCGCCGTAATCCCCCAGTGCGTCGCCCCTACGCCAGCACCGCCGACCTCCATCAGCGCCGCCCCTGCTACTCCACGGCACCGCCGACGTCTTAACTGCTTCTCCTACAGCGCCGCCGCCGGCCACCACTTCATTGACTCACCGGCGACAGCTCCACTTCACCAACGACCTCTTCTGCTCTGCTACCTCTTCTCTACTCCTCGGTTATCTCTATTTCCTCTCCCATTTTCTATTTTGCTAGTCTCAAGTATTGATTCACTGAATTGGTACTAATGCTATGTTAATTAAAGCTTCATGATGCACTAATTTTTCTGTGGTTGCGAATTGTTCTTACTGTGACTTGTTATTGCACTGTGGATTATGCACTGTGTTGATGAATTGTGGAATATAATCTGAGAACTGTGATTGTGCATGTATTCACTGAGATGATATTGTGCCCTGTTCTGTTACTGTGATATATGTGGATGTGGAATTGTAGATGAGAATCTGTTATCTTTTAATATGTTGGTTTGTGTTGTTCAAATTTAATAGTACTTGTGTTATGTTCCTAGTTTGTGTGATCATCTGTTAACTCACTGTTTGTTAAATGCCCGTGTGTATGTGATCTGTAGTCTGTGCTGTTTGTTGTCGAGTTGTCCTGCACGAATTAGCTACTCGGTGGCCATTCCCTTCCTCTTGCTGTCTCGACCCCCTAGTGCTTCTTGACTCCCTCTTTGCTTCTTTCAGCGGTCGTTCGATAGTTAAGTCGTGCATTCGTTTGTCGTAGTCATGTGTTTGTCGTGTGCCATCGTCGTCTAGTTAGCGGTCGACCGTCTTCTCCCTCGTTCTCTCTTGACTCCCTCCTTGCTTCTAGACTCCCCCAGTGCTTCTCGACTACCTCTTTCTTGACTTGCGGTCGGTAGTTAGTTAGGTCGTCGGACGGTAGTCGTGTCATCGTTCTTGTAGTCGTTGTAGTTCGTGCGTGTTTGTGTAGTTTTTCGTCGTGTTGTTCGTTCGGTCGTACGACATCCATTCGTACGGTCGTTCGTTCCATCGTCTTTCGTTTGTTTAGTTCGTTCGTAGTTTCATTTGTGCGAGTTAGAGTTCGTTTAGTAGTTTAGTTTTCTCCCCCGTTTCGATTGATCTAGCTTTAGCTGAGCACCGGTAGCCTCAGTCTAGTCCCTGTGGAGAACACGACACTCGCCGCTATTTCAGTGGCAACCCGTGCACTTGCGGGTGTGCTATTTTTGCACGATCAAGCGGTTGGATGCGGGCGGCTGGCGCATATCGGACGGGTCAAGGCGGGTGCGGATGCGCGCCGCGTGGCAAGGGGCAAGGCAGGCTGGCCGGCCGGTTTGGGCCGGCTTGGTGGGTTTCAGCCCACCGGCCGGTTTAAGGATTTTTGGGGTTTTTATTTTTCCAGAAATTTAAGTAATACTTTTTGAGCCCTAGAAAGTAGCAAATAAATCCAGAAAATTCCATAAAATTCCTTGGGACTCAGGGAACTCAAATAAAATATTTTTGGCAAATGTTAATGTTTAACTTAATCATATTAAACCCTTTTTAATTCATAAAAATTCCAATTAAGCTTTAATTAATCTCAGAAAAATACAAATGATGAATTTTATTTCAAAAGCTTCAAAAAGGCTCTGAAATTTAGGATGTTACAAACTCCAAGTATAATCATTAAATACCCAATTAAATTAGAGTTCACGTGATAATATTTAATACGGCTCAATAATTCCTTCCAGTTAAATAATATATTTAACTGAGAAGTGCAAGACATGAGTGTATCCGCGTCAGCGAGATTGATTTCCCAGGGGTTACTCACGTGTCCTTTCCCATAACGCAAATACTGTAAAAGAATAAGTGCACAAATATTTGAACAAAACACATGCCTAGCCTAGTGGTAAGAAAAAGGTTTATGACTGTGAAGGTCCTGGGTTCAAGACCTAGGACAAGCTCTTTTTTTTTCTATTTTCGCTTAAATAAATTGTGGCAACACAATTACTTTTTGCCACCCAACAAGTTTTTCTTCCAACAAATTTAAATCGTGGCAAACCTTTATTGATGCAACGCTTTACAATTTCGTTGCAACATATACAAACCTTTTACAACACTAGTTAAAGATTATGACAACGCAATCAATTCGTGGCAATAAAACATTTATTGATGCAACACTTTACAATTTCGTTGCAATACATATCAACCTTTTGCAACGTAATTTAAAGATTATGGCAACTTAATAAATTCGTTGCAATATTGTCAACTCATCGCAACCACTCAGAATTTCGTTGCAATAACATCAACATATTGCAACGAAATTCAAGATTATCACAACGCAGGAAATTGCGTGGCAATATTGTCCGCTAATCGCAATGATTTTGAAAGTGGTGGCAATAACACCTACCTCTTGCCACGAAAGTCAAGATTTTTGCAACGCAATAAATTAGTGGCAATATTGACCACATATCGCAACATTTTTTCCAAACTGTGGCAATAAGGCCTACCTATTGCAACAAATTTTGTGCCGTTGCAATGTGTTTCGTGGCATTAGGGGGATTTTCTAGTAGTGGGACCAATGACTCGAGCGCGAGCACGTCAGCTTAACCATCAGGTGAATGCGTTCCTAAGTTTGCATACAAATTTTTCAAAAAAAAGCATACTACTTAATTCTTGTGATGATTTAATTGTCCTTAGGAACCATGGTGAAGAACCACGCGGTCTCAAGTGTAGAAGTGGAACTGTCAAGCGCAATCCAAGTCCTGTTTGCGAGTTCGATTCAGATTCGGCCTTTGTAACAACATGTACTTCAAATGGCCATAACTTTTGATCCAGAAGGCTTCTCGGGGCCCGTGAGTACTCGTTGGAAAGCTCTTGGAGTCTACTTTCAGATGGATCTGGTCTCACCTCCAAATGCCGTCCGAGAAGATCAAAAATAGCGAAAGAAGACACATCACTTTTTCAGTCCGAGTCAAAGTGGGCCGAGGGCCTTGTAACTTAGGCTATTTGGGCCGGCACTGTTCGCGTGAACAGTACCACAGACATGTGAACAGTAGCTATGAATAGTACCATATCCCGTTTCATTAGATAAGTGCGGCTCTCCCCTCCCCTATATAAGGAGGTCGCACCCCTTTAGTTTTTCTTGGGTTTTTTTAAGAGATTATTCTGCTTAGCAGTATCACCGTATGTTCGGTTGAGGAACCCCAGCTTGTGAACTTAAACATTATTTGCAATACAATTTCAGGTTGCATCTTAAACTCTCTTGCTTGTGTTCTCGATTCGCCTACTAGAGATAGCCTTCTTGGCGAGGTCAACCGTGTTCGGCATGGTTGATAACCAACAGAGCAGTGGTGTAGTGATTGTGAGAGGTTCGATCTGTTTTGGTCAGAGCCTTTGGATCATTAACGTCGAGATCTCCACAATCGACTTATCTGTACCTCTCGGAAGATCGGGCCGTTGACACATCAGTTGGTATCAAAGCAACGGTTGCCCGTGAGGTAATTCATTCCTTTTAGATTAGTTTATGTTTATCATATCATCCCAAAACCCCAGAAAATTAGCCACAAAAAAAACTGTCGTAGTGTTCTTCCGCTGTCCCAACACCCCTTGTGCCATTGCAATTTTTCTTTTCAGTTTTGCTCGTTGATTTTTTGGTTACATAGTCATGTCAAGTTGCTGATTGCTAGTTTAGTAAGAGTCCAGTTCGTCATTGCCTAGTTGCATCTCGTGTTCCTTTGCATAACTTCATCGTTGTGTGTTCTTGTTCCTTGCCGCGCCACCGTTCCTTGCCGTGCCGCTATCCTTGCCGTGACTTCCCATCCACTGCCAACCCCTCCGCTGCCAACCATTGCCGCGACCCCCCAACCATTGCCACGTCCCCCTGCCAACCATTGCCGTGACCCCCCTGCCAACCATTGCCGTGACCCCCCAACCATTGCCGCGACCCCCCTGCCAACCACTGCCGCGACCCCCTGCCTTGCCATCTCGCTTGTCTCGTCCTTGTGAAAAAAATTAGGAATTCGAACTCAGAAAGAGAGAGAGAGAGAGAGTTGATTTTGGTTGTTTAGAAAAAAACAGAAAAAAAGAGAGAGAAAAAAGGAAAGAAAAAACAGAAAGAAAAAAAGGAAAGAAAAAAAAGGAAAGAGTCCATCTTTGCCGAAATTTGGAAAGTGCATCAAACCTTCGCCAAAAATAGTGAAAATTAGTGGAGCTGTGTTTCATACATCCAAAAGCCTCCAGAAAAACATTTGAGTAATTTCGGTCACGGGGTCAAAAGTTATAACAGATTCAATTGAGGCCGAAACGAATTCGAGTCTGTTTCCGACACACCTTCAGTAAAACGGGCATAACTTTTGCATACGTTGTCCGTTTTCGACGTTCTTGTACTCGTTGGAAAGCTAACGATGAGCCCAATCTAAACAAATGATCCAATTGTGTTACTCCCCCTCCAATACCTCCAAAATCGGCCATCTGTAGCCCTGAAATCGCATCACAAGATTTTGGTTTTCTGTCTTTGGTGATTTTCCTGGTCTTCCCTTTGGAATTTGGGTTTTGTCCAGTTGAGCAAGTTGTAGATCTCGTCGAAACCTTTCAAATGAGTATATATAAGCCATATAAAACTTTGCCTTTTCATCGTTTGAGACTAGCTATTGTATCTGCTCAATCTAGAGGGTTGTTCGCGTTTTACCGATATCGCTGTTTTGTACTCTACATCGCGCGAATAATCTTGTGCCCTTAGAAAGAAGTTTGAGTAGTGGGCTATCGTCTCTCCTAGTACTTGCTGTTAGGTTATCCTTTGCTTACATCAAGTCACATTGTTCGTTGCGTGTGTGTACATACACTTCCTTGCATAGGGATTGATTGGCTAGCTGTGATTAGGCTAGGATCAGCAACTTTTCATGAGTCCTTTGAACAAACTTTCAACTTGCATTTACTGAACTGATTATTGCTGATCCTTTTTGCTACCATATTGTGCCTTCCAAGCTCCACCTACTCTTGATCAGAACAGCTCCCCTCTTGCAATCGTACCCACGCTCGACACGGTGTCACGAACCAGCCACCGGTTGTACCACTTACTGCATTAGTAAGAACACTTGTAAGAGTGTGGTAAGACACTTGAGAGTGTGTGATTCCACCTTCCACCACTTAGTAGTTGATAGGGATAATACCTTTGTGTTGTCTTTTGTTTGCTACTAACCATGGCAGGTGAGAAATCTGATGCACAAGAGTGTGTTTTAAAGGGAGAGCTCATGAAGCTTTTGGATGAACAACGCGCTACCATTACTGAGGACATCGATAGGAAGCTGGATACAATGCAGTACTCCATCAATGAGAGTATTGCAACACTCACTGCACGCCTTGAAAGAATGGTAAATCGACCACCAAACAATGGACGTGGGTATGATCACGATGCAGGCCAAGATCATGAGGAGGGAGATGATAATGAGAGACAACCACGAAGCCGGTGCTGCATTTGCTGCCCAAGATGCACAGCCATGACACCGCCCTCATCAGAACCGTCACGGTATGGGAGGTAATAATATTCAGCACCACAATGCTCGTGCTCATGATGACCCATTTGCTAAAGTCAAATTTACCATACCATCTTTTGCGGGTACTTATGATGCTGAAACTTATCTAGATTGGGAGATGACAGTTGAACAAAAATTTAATGCCCATCTAGTTCCTGAAGTGCATAGAGTCAGACAAGCCACTAGTGAATTTAAAAATTTTACTATCATTTGGTGGACTCAAGTAGTTAATTCTGGTTTAACACCTGATACATGGGATAGATTGAAGGTAGCTATGCGTGCTAGATTTGTTCCTCCTGCTTTTAAATGTGAAATGCGTAAGAAATTGCAGTGCTTAGACCAAGGTAATAGATCTGTCAAGGAATATTATCAAGAACTACAAATAGGCATGTTGCATTGTAATGTTGAAGAGGATGAGGAGGATAAGATGGCTCGTTTTTATGGGGGCTTAAGGCGTGAAATTTAGGACATAATTGATTACAAAGAGTATAATGATATCAATAGATTGTTCCAGCTTGCTTGTTTGGCAAAGAAAGAATTGCAGGGTAGGCAACAAAGGACAAGGAGCAACTTTGGAGGTACGTCTACATCGAGATCGACGCCTGGGCAAGCCAAGACAGCCCCACCTCCTGTTGTTCGAGCTGCTGCCCCCTCTGTGAGTAGGGCACATTCAGCAGCACTGCCGCCACCATCACGCGCACCCGAGACAAGCAAATCTAGTAGTGTGCAAGCACTAGCAAAGAGCTCTTCATCAGTTGCTTCCACGGGCCGTATGACGGGTATTGTGTGCCACCATTATAAAGGGATGGGCCACGTCATGAGAGATTGCCCAAGTCAGTGGGCGTACATTGCGACAGAAGATGGAGGTTATGTAAGTGCTAGTGATGTTGAGGATGAATATGCTCTTGCAGCTAACCTTGCAGGTAATGGTGATGATCATGAGACACATAGCGATGGTGATGAAATTTTAGGTGCCGCTGCTATGGCGAATTATAGAACCATAATTGTGCAGCGAGTATTGAGCACTAAAAGAGAGCAAGAGGAGAAGCTACAACGTCATAATCTGTTTCAGATGTTCCTCATCGTCAAGGATTGCCGTGTTCGTGTTATAATTGATGGCGGGAGCTGCAATAACTTGGTGGATTCGGGATTGGTCAAGAACTTGGCTTGACCACACGTGTGCATCCTCACCCATACCACATTCAATGGTTCAACAACAGCGGTAAGGTGAAGGTAACACAATCTGCGAGAGTGCATTTTTTCCATTGGTTCCTACCATGATGTTGCTGATTTTGACATAGTACCTATGCAAGCATGCTCACTGTTATTAGGTCGTCCATGGGAATTTGATACCGATGCAACTCATCATGGTAGAAGTAATAAGTACTCTCTTGTGCACAAAGGAAAGAAAATAACTTTGCTACCTTTGACCCCTACTGAAATTGCTAATTGTGATAAAGAGCTAGCTGAAAATAAGAAGAAAGAACTTGAACATGAATCTGAAAATCAACAAGTAGTGAAGAATGTTTTCCCACCTAAGAAAGAGAAGTTGGCACCTAGTTCTAGGACCGAGGGAATTAAATTAAAGGGTTGTGTCATGCTTGCAACCAAATCTGATCTTGCTGAAATTTGTCATGATGATATGACATGCTATGCTTTGATATGCAAAGATGCCTTATTTTCACTTGATGATGTATCTAGCTCTTTGCCGTCTGCTGTCACTAACCTTTTGCAGGAATATAAGGATGTGTTTCAAGCTGAGATACCCCCGGGGCTGCCGCCTATTAGAGGGATTGAACACAAAATTGACTTAATTCCAGGAGCGACTTTGCCAAACCGTGCGGCGTATAGGACCAATCCGGAGGAGACTAAGGAAATTCAGCGACAAGTCCAAGATCTTTTGGATCGAGGGTACGTACCGGAAAGCCTTAGTCCTTGTGCTGTGCCTGTTCTTTTGGTTCCTAAGAAAGATGGTAGTTGGCGTATGTGTGTTGATTTTAGAGCCATTAATAATATCACAATACGGTATCGTCATCCTATTCCTAGGTTAGACGACATGCTAGATGAGTTGAGTGGTTCTATTCTTTTCACAAAGATAGACTTGCGTAGTGGGTACCACCAGATTAGAATGAAATTGGGAGATGAATGGAAAACGACATTTAAAACTAAGTTCGGCCTATATGAGTGGTTAGTGATGCCTTTTGGTTTAACTAATGCACCTAGCACTTTCATGCGTTTGATGAACGAAGTTTTGCGTGCTTTCATTGGTAAATTTGTGGTGGTTTATTTTGATGATATTTTAATCTATAGCAAGTTATATGAAGAACATTTGGATCATTTACGTGCTGTTTTTAATGCTTTGAAAAATGCACGTTTGTTTGGTAATCTTGAGAAGTGCACCTTTTGCACGGATCGAGTCTCTTTTCTTAGCTATGTTGTTACTCCACAGGGCATTGAAGTTGATCAAGCCAAGATCATCGCTATCCAGAGTTGGCCGCCTCCTAAAATGGTCACACAAGTCCGGAGTTTTCTCGGGCTCGCTGGTTTCTACCGGCGTTTTGTTCGGGATTTCAGCACCCTCGCTGCACCACTGAATGAGCTTACAAAGAAGGGTGTTCCTTTTACTTGGGCCACCAAACATCAACAAGCTTTCGACACATGCCTCTTTGCTTCAACTTCTTGATTTCAGCAAGACTTTTGAATTAGAATGTGATGCTAGTGGCATTGGTCTTGGGGGTGTGTTAATTCAAGAAGGAAAACCTGTTGCTTACTTTAGTGAAAAATTAAGTGGTCCTAGTTTGAACTATTTTACCTATGATAAAGAATCATATGCTCTAGTTCGAACTTTGGAAACATGGCAACATTATTTATGGCCCAAAGAGTTTGTAATACATTCTGATCATGAATCCTTGAAACATATTCGAAGTCAAAACAACCTGAACCATAGACATGCTAAGTGGATTGAGTTTATTGAATCTTTTCCCTATGTCATTAAATATAAAAAGGGAAAAGAAAATGTGATAGCTGATGCATTGTCTAGGAGATATACCATGCTTTCACAACTTGACTTCAAAATCTTTGGGTTAGAGACAATAAAGGAGCAATATGTGCATGGTTCTGATTTTAAAGATGTGTTGCTAAATTGTCAAGAGGGAAAGGGTTGAAATAAATTTGTTGTGCATGATGGGTTCATATACCGCGCTAGCAAGCTATGCATTCCAGCTGGCTCCGTTCGTCTTTTGTTGTTACAGGAGGCGCATGGAGGAGGATTGATGGGCCACTTCGGCGTGAAGAAGACCGAGGATATTCTGTTCCACCACTTTTATTGGCCAAAGATGAGGCGTGACGTCGAACGCTTCATTGCCCGCTGCACCATGTGCCAAAAAGCTAAGTCACGACTTAATCCTCATGGTTTATACATGCCTCTTCCTGTTCCAAGCATACCTTGGGAAGATATTTCTATGGACTTTGTTTTAGGTCTTCCTAGAACAAAGAAGGGGAGGGATATTATTTTTGTTGTCGTGGATAGATTCTCTAAGATTGCTCATTTTATACCATGTCATAAAAGTGATGATGCTACAAATGTTGCTGATTTGTTCTTTAAGGAAATTGTTCGCTTGCATGGTATTCCGAATACGATAGTTTCAGATCGTGATGCTAAATTTCTTAGTCATTTTTGGAGAACCTTGTGGGGTAAATTGGGAACTAAGCTGTTATTTTCCACTACCTGTCATCCCCAAACCGATGGACAAACCGAGGTAGTCAATAGAACATTGTCTACTATGCTTAGAGCTGTGCTTAAAAAGAACTTAAAAATGTGGGAGGAATGTTTGCCTCATGTGGAATTTGCTTATAATCATTTGATGCATTCTACCACAAAGAAATACCCTTTTGAGGTTGTTTATGGTTTCATACCTCGTGCATCTATCGACTTGTTGCCTCTTCCAGCTTCTGAGAAGGTAAATTTTGATGCGCAACAACTTGCTGATTTGATACGTAAGATGCATGAGACAACCAAAGAGAACATTGAGATTATGAATGCTAAATATAAAGTTGCTGGTAGTCAAGGACGCAAGCATATTACTTTTGAACCTGGTGATCTTGTGTGGTTACACTTGCGTAAAGAACATTTTCCTGAATTGAGAAAGTCTAAACTCATGCCTCGTGCAGATGGTCCTTTTAGAGTGCTTGAACGTATTAATGACAATGTATATAAGTTAGACTTGCCTGCAGATTTTGGGGTTAGCCCCATCTTTAACATTGTAGATTTGCGACCTTGCTTGGGCGCGGAAGATGAGCTTAGGACGACTCCAATTCAAGAAGGGGAGGATGATAAGGACATCCTTTCCATAGATACAACTGTGCCAACTCTACAACAAACTCAACAAACTGAAACAATAATACAAGGACCAACGACTCGAGCGCGAGCACGTCAACTTAACCATCAGGTGAATGTGTTCCTAAGTTTGCATACAAATGTTTCAAAGAATGGCATACTACTTAATTCTTGTGATGATTTAATTGTCCTTAGGAACCATGGTGAAGAACCACGCGAGCTCAAGTGTAGAAGTGGAACCGTCAAGCGCAATCCAAGTCCTGTTCGCGAGTTCGATTCGGATTCGACCTTTGTAACAGCATCTACTTCAAACGGCCATAAATTTTGATCCAGAAGGCTTCTCGGGTCCCGTGAGTACTCGTTGGAAATCTCTTGGAGTCTACATTCAGATGGATCTAGTCTCACCTCCAAATTCCATCTGAACAGATCAGAAACAGCGAAAGAAGACACGTCACTTTTCCAGTCCGAGTCAAAGTGGGCCGAGGGCCTTGTAACTTAGGCTATTTGGGCCGGTACTGTTCATGTGAACAGTACCACGGCCGTGTGAACAGTAGCTATAAATAGTACCATATCCCTTTTCATTAGATAAGTGCGGCTCTCCCCTCCCCTATATAAAGAGGTCGCACCCCTTTAGTTTTTCTTAGGTTTTTCTTAAGAGATTATTCTGCTTAGCAGTTTCACCACATGTTCGGTTGAGGAACCCCAACTTGTGAACTTAAACATTATTCGCAATACAATTTCAGATTGCATTTTAAACTCTCTTGCTTGTGTTCTCGATTCGCTTGCAGGAGATAGCCTTCTTGGCGAGGTCAACCGTGTTCGGCACGGTTGATAACCAACGGAGCAGTGGTGTAGTGATTGCGAGGGGTTCGATCTATTTTGGTGGGAGACTTTGGATCATCAATGTTGAGATCTCCACAATCGACTTATCTGTACCTCTCGGAAGATCGGGCCGTCGACACATCATCTATAGTCTAGAAACTTTATTCCAAACATCACTACCCTAAGCCTCAATGTACGCTTGCATCTGACACTTTCAAAAAGCAAAATCTATACCATCTAGCGTTAGAGGATGATTGAAATACCACTTTGACGTCATAGCAACCCGCTCTGATACCACTTGTAGGATTGTATACTGCAATCAAAGGGGGGTGAATGATTGCCTCCACTTCTTGGTACCTGAAAACAGATCTCAAATCAAATGAAAAACAATCTAACTTACTGCTCGCTCGACCACTTGCTAGACTGCTCGCCCGACTACTCGGTTTGCATGTACTCGAAATCTTCCTCCGCTCAAACAAATGAAAAACAATCTAACTTACCGCTCGCTAGATTGCTAGCTTAACTGCTCGTTCGACAGCTCGCTAGACTGCTCAGTTTGCACATATTCGAAATCTTCCTCTGCTCAAATGCTTTGGCACCGATGTTGTTGATGCGATCAAGTGAACTATACAGTGCACGACCGAGGGAAGTGAAGTCAATGGAGGGACGCTATCTCACCATGCACTACTCGGAGCAAGAACGATTTGAAGACTATGCCCAGAAGAATATGCCATCGGAGTCGACAAATTTTTCTCATGATAGACATATTTTATTGCTGAGTCACATTCTATGGCTACAAGTGCCATCGTGGCACCACTCAAACCCTAGCACAAAAATTTTAAAAAAATCTCCCCTAAAGCCCTCCAAAAGACTTGCATTAACCCTTAGCCTCTCTATACTTTTATATGCTAACGTCCCAAACGTGTCCTCTTCAAACATGGACACGAAATCCTATCTCTTTTACAAATCAAGGGACCCGAAACTCTTCCAAACATGGGTTTTCCATAATCTCTAAACCATCCAAGTTACAGACTATATCCGTAACACTTTCAATCTCATCATGTGTTGAAGCCTCCAGGACTACACCTCCCATAGTTTCTCCACGCATCAACCACCTTTGATCTCCACGTGCTTCAGCATGAGCCCGACCACCTCGCGTGATATCCTCGATAGCTTGGACATCAGATTTGCCTGTCCTTGTCTCCACGTTCTTCAACTTATTGCAATTTTCACAAGACTCAGGCAGATCCAGAAGCATGGTATAAAGACCTCTAAATGCGTTGTCCTTATCCTCACATGAGGTGCATGCACTAGTCTTGACAGTAGTAGATGAAATAGAAGCAACCCTACTCATTTCTAGTTCAGCCAAGAGACTAATATTCTCCACCTTGACAATGTCAAGTTCAGAGGATAGACTATCATGCGAGGTCCTTAATTCCTCCATGTCACCCAACAGAGCACAGCATGTATCACATTCATCACGGGAGGAAGCAGATGTAAGTGAAGTAAGCTTCCGTGACAGTCTATCTACTTCCTTCTCCAACTCGCTACACCTAGCTCTAGATCTAGCATGAAATCTACCTAGCTTAAGAAAAGCATCATTAAGCTGGTCGTAGGTGGGGGATACCTCGTCGGAGTCGGAGTACAGCTCGCTGTCGCTCAGTTCACCCTGAAGGGCCATGAAGCACATGCCGGAGAAGCCGATGCCGCCCTTGGGGTCTTGCTCGTCCGTTCCATTGTCGTCGCTCCACCCCTCCACCTCGCTGAGGTCGAGGTCGTCGAAGGCGGTGAGGACGCGGTGGAAGAGCTTCTTGGCTTTGCCAAGGTCGCGAAACTTCTTCTCGCCTTGGGTGTGAGCAGGAGGCTTCTTGTTGCAGTTCTTGTCGATGTAATCGTTCTTGCTCACACCGCCGTAGTCGCCTTTTCCCTTCCCCAGCTTGGAGCAGTTTGCTGGAATGTGGTTGGGGCCACCACACTCGAAGCAGATCACGAGTCCTCCTCTCTTTCCGTCCCTCCTCCTCTTGTAAGCATGGGAAAATCTCTGAGCTAGGAGGGTTAACTGCTCATCCGCAAGCTGCTCTAACTAATCATCAGTTATGTCACAGAGAGTAGCAAGGGAGAATCGCAAGTCGACTCGGAAGAAGGTTCAGAAGTGGGATCGGTGACTAAGGCCATCGACTGCGACTTCGACCTACGAGAGACTATGTCAATCTCGTGAGTGTCCTCAAACATGGACACGAAATCCTATCTCTTTTACAAATCAAGGGACCCGAAACTCTTCCAAACATGGGTTTTCCATAATCTCTAAACCTTCCAAGTTACAGACTATATCCGTAACACTTTCAATCTCATCATGTGTTGAAGCCTCCAGGACTACACCTCCCATAGTTTCTCCACGCATCAACCACCTTTGATCTCCACGTGCTTCAGCATGAGCCCGACCACCTCGCGTGATATCCTCGATAGCTTGGACATCAGATTTGCCTATCCTTGTCTCGGTTTTCCTCGTCACCGACCATATCATCTCTAAGCCTAACCTGCACATGTAAAGACCAAGGACCGCACGACTTCTCCACGTGCTCCAGCATGAGCATAACCACCTCGCATGACATCCTCGACCGCCGGAACCTCAGATTTCCTCCTCCTAATCTCGATCCTCCTCGTCAGCAACCGTGATCGTCCCACGGCACAAGTTCTTCCAACTTGACCGTCACCAGACCACACACACAAACTATAACCTCAACCATCAGTAACTACAAACCAGATCATCCACGACCACAATATTCAATCCTTTCAAAAACTCCATCTTCGACCACCTAGTAAGACCAGTCTAACCATCATGCATAGACCGGTCATATCACTAGCCCAACGAGTACTCGAAAATCACAAGTACTCAGGAAACCGACCATGAATCCTACGGTAATGGATCAGAAAATCTAAGACAACAAATTGCGAAGCCTACAACTACGACAACATACCGTAAAGTCTACAATAGTATGCGAAGTATATAACTATGACAACAGTCCATGAAGTCTACGACTACAACAAAGTCTGCAAACTAGGGATCAAGAGAATCCATCTCAAAACCAAGAATTGAGGAGATTCCCTAAAAACTGAAAATATTCAGTGAGCAGCACAAAAACTCAAATTCCCTTCGAGTCCTTGATCCTTTGACTATGAAACTTTGAGGATAGCTAATTAATAGCCTCTAGACTCTACATGCCAAGTTTCATGCCATCTCAAGAAGGGAAACAAGAAATGCACCAAAACCTTAGAAATAAGAGGAAGAACACAGGGGGGCTAAAACTGAGATTCTTGCAAATTAATCAAGTTGCTCATGGAACTAGATGACCAAAGGGTCTAGAAATGCAATTCCATCATAGGACAACCCATTTTGCCACTCCCCAGCAAGAATCGAGCCAAAACACAAAAACTCAAGAATCAAGCCTAGAAAGCATCGAAGGCAAAAACAAACAGAGAGCTAGAGACTCAATAAACTCAAATAAAACCATCTTGGATTGATATTGCGGAAGAGAGATACATGATTGCATAGAGTATCAACTCATACCATCCCTACAATCCCATACATGCTTGGAATGATTAAGAACTCATCTCTCCCTCTCACAAACTCAAGAACACTCGTACACAGGAACACACAGAGGGACAAGAACCAACAGAGCTCTGCCTCTTCCAACCACTAAAGCCTCACCAACGAAAGCCTAAAGCCAAAACCACCTCTCCAAAGGCCATTTTGACTAAAGCAAAAACCCTAATAACCCCTCAAGCTCATAGGAATGCATGCAGCCACTCACTCCTATTTATAGCCCTTGGCTAACGGGTCTCCAACCCGTTACGCCCGCTAACTCCAAACGGAACCGCTTCCACCAGTGCAGCCTTACACTTTTACCAAAACACCCATCGTGCACCTTCCGGAAAGCTTCCACGTTCCTTGTCGTCCAAGCCTCGCAACCACCTCGAGTCTCCGCCGTCTTCGACACCTCCGACCGTTCTGACCTCGACACCGCATGTGTCTAGTCCGGTCACCTCGAGTCTCGCCACGACTCCGCCTTGACGTCCTGCAGCCATCACAAACAAGAAACACATCAAATAACACCGCTCGACACATGAAAGCATAATAGCATCAATAAACCAAACACAGGCACGAAAATTGCCCAAACGACCAATCGGGGGACATAATATGCAATAAGACCGTCTAATCAACCCGCCTGCGCCAAATTGACAAACCCGGAAAAAGCACAAAGTTGAGTTTGAAAAGAGACAAGAGTCAAACATGGTCCAAAAGAAATCAAAGAAGCTATGACCATGTCGACGAAGGAACACTAGAGCTACAAAAGAAAGAGCAAATTGTTCTCCAAAGCTCAAGAAGGCTCCCAAATGGCTTTTTCTCCGCTATTCTCCCCCTTTTGGCAATAAACACATCAAGGATGCAAAAGAGATAATAAGGTCACAAGATGGATGAAATGACTGAAGATTGTTTATTCTAAGCATTTAGAGCCATGAAGATTATCCGAAATGACCATATGAGAATTACATCAAGCCATAATCGATAAGAATGCTAACAAGATCATGACAGAACATGTATTCTCAAGCTAAGCCACATAAGTCACAATCTGAAATTTTTAGTCAAATTCCTTAGCATGTCAAGTCAACCATGATTATAGTCTAGCTAGAGGTATCCAAAGATGATGCAGGCCATGTCAATAAGCTAAGGGGAACCAAGAAGATAGTGTTGAATCAAAATAGAGTGCTACAAGTTCAAGAATGAGACATTGGTTCGTGTACTTGTAAGCCTTGTAATTTTTAGCAAATTGAGCACATTTGACATATTTTTCTTGAGAAATCTCATGATTGTTTCCAACCAGATTTTTGTATAGTCACATGCTAGATCTCAAGCCTTATGCGACCACACCAAGCTAGAAGCTTAAGGAAATGATCTTGGTCATCCAAAACTCCCCCTGAGTTAATGCCTAGTGCAATGGCAAGCCGTCTCATGAGAAAGAATTGGTGAGATCAGTTCTTTTCGCATAAAAGAGATCTTTTTGCATTTTCATGAACATAAGATTGTACAAACTCATGCTCCATCAAGAAACTAGTATAGCTCAATCTAAAGCTCAACCAAGATTCAAGACTCAACTCAGTCTATTTGACATGGCATGAATCATAAAAGGATAACTAAAGAGAGACTAATCTCAGGAGCTAACATAACATGAATTAGTTCAAGTTGAGCATTTTAATCAACCTATCATGGCAAAAACTTGACTACACATATAAAGTCATGATATATCTCGCAAATAGGCACATATCATGGCAAGATGTAATGCATTGTAAACATGTCAAAACAGGATAATAATCAAGGCTCCATGTAGTTATATTACAATGCAGAATGAAATGCGAGAAAATCCAGGTCCCCCTCAACATGTGATGCAATTTTTAGTTCAAGTTGAGTTATGACAACATTAAGATCTAGAAGCTCCCAAATGAACTCACCCTGAACCAAAGCAAAAAAATCGAGAAGCTGGTAAGAAAATCAGAAAAGGCAGTTCTTAAAGCATAGACAAGATATAGAAGATGCAATGGCTCAAACTGACTCTCATCTACCCCATATGACTCCAGGACTATCAACTGAACATCTAACACACTCCAAACGGAACCGCTTCCACCTGTGCAGCCTTGCGCTTTTACCGAAACACCCCTCGTGCACCTTCCGGGAAGCTTCCGCGTTCCTTGTCGTCCAAGCCTCGCAACCACCTCGAGTCTCCGCCGTCTTCGACACCTCTGACCGTTCTGACCTCGACACCGCCTGTGTCTAGTCCGGTCACCTCGAGTCTCACCACGACTCTGCCTTGACGTCCTGTAGCCATCACAAACAAGAAACACATCAAATAGCACCGCTCGACACATGAAAGCATAATAGCATCAATAAACCAAACACAGGCACGAAAATTGCCCAAACGACCAATCGGGAGACATAATATGCAATAAGACCGTCTAATCAACCCGACTGCGCCAAATTGACAAACCCGGAAAAAGCACAAAGTTGAGTTTGAAAAGAGACAAGAGTCAAACATGGTCCAAAAGAAATCAAAGAGGCTATGACCATGTCGACGAAGGAACACTAGAGCTACAAAAGAAAGAGCAAATTGTTCTCCAAAGCTCAAGAAGGCTCCCAAATAGCTTTTTCTCCGCTATTCTCCCCCTTTTGGCAACAAACACATCAAGGATGCAAAAGAGATAATAAGGTCACAAGATGGATGAAATGACTGAAGATTGTTTATTCTAAGCATTTAGAGCCATGAAGATTATCCGAAATAACCATATGAGAATTACATCAAGCCATAATCGATAAGAATGCTAACAAGATCATGACAGAACATGTATTCTCAAGCTAAGCCACATAAGTCACAATCTGAAATTTTTAGTCAAATTCCTTAGCATGTCAAGTCAACCATGATTATAGTCTAGCTAGAGGTATCCAAAGATGATGCAGGCCATGTCAATAAGCTAAGGGGAACCAAGAAGATAGTGTTGAATCAAAATAAAGTGCTACAAGTTCAAGAATGAGACATTGGTTCGTGTACTTGTAAGCCTTGTAATTTTTAGCAAATTGAGCACATTTGACATATTTTTCTTGAGAAATCTCATGATTGTTTCCAACCAGATTTTTGTATAGTCACGTGCTAGATCTCAAGCCTTATGCGACCACTCCAAGCTAGAAGCTTAAGGAAATGATCTTGGTCATCCAAAACTCCCCCTGAGTTAATGCCTAGTGCAATGGCAAGCCGTCTCATGAGAAAGAATTGGTGAGATCAGTTCTTTTCGCATAAAAGAGATCTTTTTGCATTTTCATGAATATAAGATTGTACAAACTCATGCTCCATCAAGAAACTAGTATAGCTCAATCTAAAGCTCAACCAAGATTCAAGACTCAACTCAGTCTATTTGACATGGCATGAATCATAAAAGGATAACTAAAGAGAGACTAATCTCAGGAGCTAACATAACATGAATTAGTTCAAGTTGAGCATTTTAATCAACCTATCATGGCAAAAACTTGACTACACGTATAAAGTCATGATATATCTAGCAAATAGGCACATATCATGGCAAGATGTAATGCATTGTAAACATGTCAAAACAGGATAATAATCAAGGCTCCATGTAGTTATATTACAATGCAGAACGAAATGCGAGAAAATCCAGCTCCCCCTCAACATGTGATGCAACTTTTAGTTCAAGTTGAGTTATGACAACATTAAGATCTAGAAGCTCCCAAATGAACTCACCCTGAACCAAAGCAAAAAAATCGAGAAGCTGGTAAGAAAATCAGAAAAGGCAGTTCTTAAAGCATAGACAAGATATAGAAGATGCTATGACAGCAAAGGGAAAGTCGAGAAGCACTGGGGGAGACTAGAAGCAAGGAGGGAGTCGAGAGAGAAAGAGGGGGAAGACGGTCGACAGCTAACTAAACGACGATGGCAAGACAACACAAGCACAAATCTACGTACGACTACACGACTTAACTACCGATCGACTATGAGATAGAAGAAAAGAGGGGGGGTCGAGAAGCACAAGGAAGGACTAGAAGCACTAGGTGGGTCGAGACAGAAAGGAGAAGGGAGACAGTCACCACCTAGTTAATCCGCATAGGACAACAAGACAAACACATAAAACTACTACTGACAATGGCATTAATCAAACAATGCGAATAACATATGACCACACAAACTAAGAACATAACACAAGTACTATTAAATTTGAACGACACAAACTAACATATTAAAAGATAACAATCTCATCCACTATTCCACATCCACATATATCACAATGACAGAACAAGGCACAACATCATCTCCGCTGATCACATTCACATAGCGCAGTGCATACATCAAAGTTCACATCTAACATAGATCACAAATCAACAGGCAAAAATGAGAACAGTAAAGTGAACAGTCAATAGAGATGGGGGAATGGATTCAACCGAAATGAAGATGAAGCCGGATATGTCTCGGTGAAGTGGATGCAGCAGAGGTTGGCGTCGGTGGCAGGTGAAGCAAAGGAAGAAGTCGGTGAAGAAGTCGTCGCCGGTGTCGGCGCACGGAGGGAGCAGTGGAGGCGATGTGGAGGGCTGCCGTCGGTGTCGACACTGCAGAGGCCGGTGGCTGCCGGTGTTGAAGTGGAGGGCGGCGCCGAGGTGGTCTGGAACGGGCGACGGAGGGATGAAGGAGAAGCGGCGGCCCGGATGTGGAGGCGAAGAGACGAACGGCGGCGCCGACCAGAGGTGTGCAAGGCGGCGGCGGTGAGGGAGAGGGTGGCGCGCCGGAGTAAGAAGAGATGGGAGTCGAGAGAAGAAGCAAGGCGGCGCGCGGGGTGGAGAAGGTGGTGGCGCAGAGGAGTGGGGTGCGGCGGAAGGGAGTGGAGTGGTTGGACGTCGGCGTTGAAGTGGAAGAAGAAGGGGACCCGATCGGAGTAGTGGGAGGAGGAGAAGCAAGGTGAGGCGAGGGGAAGATGAGAGGTGGCGGTGGAGGATGCGGTTGGCCGGAGTTAAAGAAGAGAGGAGGGAGAGCAAGCGGCGGCGCTGAGGCGCGGCAAAGAGGAGGCGCGGATGGAGAGCGGCGGCGCAGAGGAGAAGAATGGAGGCGATGTGGTGGAGAAGTGAGGCAGGGGGAAGCGGAGAAGGGATTGCTGCGGGTGAAGAGAGGTGGTCGCCGGCGAGGTCTGGCCCGCCCCTCGCCGATGCCGGAGCTAGGGGAGGAGAGGAGCAAAGGATGGTTAGGGGAGAAAAAGAGAAAACCGGGCTCGGCTGTTCCCAGGAGGCGGCGCTAGGGTTAAGGGGATTGGGGTTTTTGGCAATTTTGCATTTTTGTCCTCCCAGTTTCCAGAATTTGCAATAAAGTCCTTCCCCCATTAGATTTCTTCTGTTTTGGTCCTCCGGAGCTCCGTTTTCAGCGTGGTTTGATCCCACGCGTTTGTGACGACGCGTACAACTGTACGGAGCAGTCCAGATTTGTCGTTTCTGCGCCTAGATCGCGCCGGCCTGCGGAAAAGTACAAAAAATGTAAAATGGTCCATTTCGAGCAATTAAATATAGAAAATTATGCAAATGATGATAAATGGTCCCAAAATGCGAAAAATGTGAGGGCAAAATGAGGGCTAAATTTATATAAAAATGACGCATGTCATACCCCCAAGCTTAAACTTTTACTTGTCCTCAAGTAAATGGCATGATATTATCGAACCCGGACAAGAAGTCATGATTGTAAAAGACTAGTGTCATGCATGTAATAAGTCAAGAGGCATATAACAATGTGAAATGAAATTATCTAACTCGAGTTTTGAGGACCATATAAGATGAGAATGAATCAAGCAAAGATCTCAAATGATAGCTACAACATTTGACCAAATCAAGTTACACACAAAAGTGTCAAAATACACTCAAGTGATCATATGTATCCAACCAAAATTGTAAGGCATCGGAACTAGGTATAACATCAAGAATGAGCATAGCAAAGGGTCACGCTAAGGCATATGCTATTTGAGACAAAGAGACTAATACTTGCATGATATTTATGAAAAAGCCCACACTTGAGCCATGATACCTAATTTTTGTTGATTTTTAGCAAATTTAAAACACACATTGGGCACAAGTGCCACTTATTCTAATCCTTGGGCAAGCTTGCCACTTATTCGCACATTCAAACTTCAATTGGGCAAAAATGCCACTTATTCAGACGTTTGCAAACCAATGTGACAAAGTCACTTATTCAACTCACTCACTCCTTGCAAAACAATTTTTTTCTCTTTTCTCTTTTTTTTAAGATTAAGCATCTTTAACCGGTTTTCATTAATGCTAAGTAACACGTGTCTCGAGACATGGATACCTAGATAACTCAACCAAGTTATTGGCTCAAGATAGGACTACCCCTTTCACAAATTTTACATTCAAGCAAAGTATCAATATCTAAAATAACATATGCCAAAGCATGAAACTAAGATATGATCATTCAAAAGGCCATGACTAGAACCAATTCAATTCGCAAATGGTTAAGACACATGCGTAACTCGCAATGAATCAAATGCTATAGGATCACAAGGTTTCTAAGCACATCAAGGATAATAAACAAAACTCAAGCTCTACAATATAATGCCAAGTGACTTAAGGTATACAAAGAACTAGTAACAATATAGCTCAATGAAAATTTCAGCATGACCTTTCTTAAAATAATCATGGTATGGGCTCACATGACTAAGATATACAATCAAGCATAACATGAGAGCAATAGTAAAGGTCATATATCATCGCACAAGCATAATATGAAGCATAAGAATGACCATATATCATCAACTACACGACAATAAGCTCAAATGCTCACAAATATAATACAAACATGCTAGAGCATCATCCATACACATACAAGTCCTCCCCCAAGCTTAAATTGAGAATCAAGAATGTACTTAAAGGGGTAAGAAACAGCTCACTGGGCATATAAGATGCGGTGAAAGTAGACAAATCATCCCATGACTTCTCGCACGTACAAGGATGAAGATCTAGCACGGGACCTGAAATAAAAAGAAAGAAAACAAAAGAGGAGAAACTAACAAACAAAATGGAAATAAAAGGAAAAAAGAGAAGCTCATTTGGATGTAGCGGGAGGAGGGCCAAGGACGGGACATGGAAAAGGCACATGCCCGCCCTCATGAAAAAGCATGCCTCAAAATCCACCTGGATCCCAAGGAATATCGACTCGAGTCAAGTCCACTCGTAGTCGATGGTACACAAGTGTAACCCTGCAAATAATCTCAAAGATATGGCAAGTATGTGTGATAGGGTTGACACTCTCTAAGTCATCAATAGAATATCCAATCATGTAGGTATATCGATAAAGTACATCATGAGGACTATAAGTGAGATGAGCACAATCAGTAATAGAATATGTCTCATCAGAGCCAAGGAAATCAAACCTGAGGTGGTCGGGGAAGAGTTTCCAAACTACCTGAAGTGTAGGTGAAGGATAATGTACGGTAGTAGAAACCTCCAGAGGGGCGATGTCGACGAAGGAAGTAGCTGGTGGTGGATCAATAGAAATATACTCCTCGACATCGGAAGTAGCCCCCTCATCAAGATGTGGAACCTCAGAACTCAAAAGCATATCCATAATGAACTCGTCAGCATCTAGCTCAATAATCTCTCTCTCGGAGTCAATAGGCGAAGGATCCGGCTGAGATGCCTCTAAGTACATATGTGGTGTCTCCAACAATAGGCCCTCGCTAGCAAGATCAGGTGTAAGACTGGTAGGCTGACACTCATCTCTATCCAGAACTATCTCTGTGGTGCTAATGGAAGGCTGTGAAATGGTAAAACTATCCACACAAGTAGAACTGGTGCTCATAATCGCCTCAATCTCGTCCTGAATCGCCATCACACGATCACCACCAGGAGGCACAGTCATCAGTTCCTTGCATAATGCATCAAGTCTGGCAGCCTGATCTACATGTGAAGGAGGTGGCTCATGAGACTGCTCTAACTCAGGCATAGGAACTACAAACTGGCTCGGTGAAGGCATAGGTAAACTACAGGCAGGAGGTGTCAGATCTAATGCGGAGTTACTACTCATTCTGCTCTAGAAATCTCCTATAATCCTAGAAATCTCTCCTCAAATCTGGTCAACTGATCGAGCTCAGGAGTAGGAGTCTGATGCTGAGGTATAGGATAGTGCTGGTGTGACCAATGAGAAATATCCTGATCTACAAATCTAAAACCCTGCAATGGTGTACTAGAAGAAAAGGATGAAATATCAGGGTTGTTGTTTCCATATGACAGACTCGAGTGCTCAGGCCATCCAGGGTGATAAGTGTTAGGGTATAGCCCGCTCGGCTGAGCAAAGCTCATTCCATAACACTCTGGAGTGGACAAATAACCACGCTGGCACTCAGCGGGTGAATGGCCCTGAAAACCACAAGTCTGGAATATAGGAACAACTGGAGAGCGAGCGCCTAATAAAGAACTGTACTGATCGTGCCCGTTTAATAAAGAACTGTACTGATCGTGCCCGTTCTCTAACACAACTCCTCGCTCTAAAGCATAGCGCTCTAACTGACGAGACAATAGAATTACCTGGTCTTGAAGAGTATCATAAGTGCTAGGACTGCTCATATAACCACAAGAATCAGAATAGTAAGCCATAGCCTCAATAAGTACCAATATCAATCAACATGCGAGAATGGATACGAAAATCGCGAAAGGAAAGGGTTAGGGATTAGCGATATATCACAAATATGAACAATGACGATATGAAAGACAGGTCAACACAAGCAAAAGAAAACAAAAATGACCTAGTCTATAGCCTAACACTGTCGCACTAAGCTAATCCCCGGCAACGGCGCCAAAATACTGGATCGTGCAAAATAGCACACCAGCAAGTGCACGGGTTGCCACTGAAATAGCGGCGAGTGTCGTGTTCTCCACAGGGACTAGACTAAGGCTACCGGTGCTCAGCTAAAGCTAGGTCAAACAAAACAGGGGAGAAAACTAAACTACCGAACGAACTCTAACTCGTACAATCGAAACGACAAACACACTGAACAAACGAACGAACAAAGGACTACGGGACGATTGACCGTACAAATGGACGTCGTACGACCGAACGAACAACACGACTACGACACAACGACACACGAACAACAATGACGACTGCACGAACGAATACAACTACCGACCGACAATCTAACTAACTACCGACCGCGAGACAACAAAGGGAAAGTCGAGAAGCACTGGGGGAGTCTAGAAGCAAGGAGGGAGTCGAGAGAGAAAGAGGGGGAAGACGGTCGACAGCTAACTAAACGACGATGGCAAGACAACACAAGCACAAATCTACGAACGACTACACGACTTAACTACCGATCGACTGCGAGATAGAAGAAAAGAGGGGGGGTCGAGAAGCACAAGGAAGGACTAGAAGCACTAGGTGGGTCGAGACAGAAAGGAGAAGGGAGACAGTCACCGGCTAGTTAATCCGCATAGGACAACAAGACAAACACATAAAACTACTACTGACAATGGCATTAATCAAACAATGCGAATAACATATGACCACACAAACTAAGAACATAACACAAGTACTATTAAATTTGAACGACACAAACTAACATATTAAAAGATAACAATCTCATCCACTATTCCACATCCACATATATCACAATGATAGAACAAGGCACAACATCATCTCCGCTGATCACATTCACATAGCGCAGTGCATACATCAAAGTTCACATCTAACATAGATCACAAATCAACAGGCAAAAATGAGAACAGTAAAGTGAACAGTCAAATGAGATGGGGGAATGGATTCAACCGAAATGAAGATGAAGCCGGATATGTCTCGGTGAAGTGGATGCAGCAGAGGTTGGCGTCGGCGCAGGTGAAGCAGAGGAAGAAGTCGGTGAAGAAGTCGTCGCCGATGTCGGCGCATGGAGGGAGGAGTGGAGGCGATGTGGAGGGCGGCCGTCGGTGTCGACGCTGCAGAGGCCGGTAGCTGCCGGTGTTGAAGTGGAGGGCGGCGCCGAGGTGGTCTGGAACGGGCGGCGGAGGGATGAAGGAGAAGCGGCGGCCCGGATGTGGAGGCGAAGAGACGAACGGCGGCGCCGACCAGAGGTGTGCAAGGCGGCGGCGGTGAGGGAGAAGGTGGCGCGCCGGAGTAAGAAGAGATGGGAGTCGAGAGAAGAAGCAAGGCGGCGCGCGGGGTGGAGAAGGTGGTGGCGCAGAGGAGTGGGGTGCGGCGGAAGGGAGTGGAGTGGTTGGACGTCGGCGTTGAAGTGGAAGAAGAAGGGGACCCGATCGGAGTAGTGGGAGGAGGAGAAGCAAGGTGAGGCGAGGGGAAGATGAGAGGTGGCGGTGGAGGATGTGGTTGGCCGGAGTTAAAGAAGAGAGGAGGGAGAGCAAGCGGCGGCGCTGAGGCGCGGCAAAGAGGAGGCGCGGATGGAGAGCGGCGGCGCAGAGGAGAAGAATGGAGGCGATGTGGTGGAGAAGTGAGGCAGGGGGGAAGCGGAGAAGGGAGAGATGCGGGTGAAGAGAGGTGGTCGCCGGCGAGGTCTGGCCCGGCCCTCGCCGATGCCGGAGCTAGGGGAGGAGAGGAGCAAAGGATGGTTAGGGGAGAAAAAGAGAAAACCGGGCTCGGCTGTTCCCAGGAGGCGGCGCTAGGGTTAAGGGGATTGGGGTTTTTGGCAATTTTGCATTTTTGTCCTCCCAGTTTCCAGAATTTGCAATAAAGTCCTTCCCCCATTAGATATCTTCTGTTTTGGTCCTCCGGAGCTCCGTTTTCAGCGTGATTTGATCCCACGTGTTTGTGACGACGCGTACAACTGTACGAAGCAGTCCAGATTTGTCGTTTCTGCGCCTAGATCGCGCCGGCCTGCGGAAAAGTACAAAAAATGTAAAATGGTCCATTTCGAGCAATTAAATATAGAAAATTATGCAAATGATGATAAATGGTCCCAAAATGCGAAAAATGTGAGGGCAAAATGAGGGCTAAATTTATATAAAAATGACGCATGTCACCCCTCAACATGTGATGCAATTTTTAGTTCAAGTTGACTTATGATAACATTAAGATCTAGAAGCTCCCAAATGAACTCACCCTGAACCAAAGCAAAAAAATTGAGAAGCTGGTAAGAAAATCAGAAAAAGCAGTTCTTAAAGCATAGACAAGATATAGAAGATACTATGGCTCAAACTGACTCTCATCTACCCCATATGACTCCAGGACTATCAACTGAACATCTAACACACTCCAAACGGAACCGCTTCCACCTGTGCAGCCTTGCGCTTTTACCGAAACACCCCTCGTGCACCTTCCGGAAAGCTTCCGCGTTCCTTGTCGTCCAAGCCTCGCAACCACCTCGAGTCTCCGCCGTCTTCGACACCTCCGACCGTTCTGACCTCGACACCGCCTGTGTCTAGTCCGGTCACCTCGAGTCTCACCACGACTCTGCCTTGACGTCCTGCAGCCATCACAAACAAGAAACACATCAAATAGCACCGCTCGACACATGAAAGCATAATAGCATCAATAAACCAAACACAGGCACGAAAATTGCCCAAACGACCAATCGGGAGACATAATATGCAATAAGACCGTCTAATCAACCCGACTGCGCCAAATGCCGAATGCCAAATCCCTTTTTACTCGCCTTTGTGCCGACCTTAACTTCGGTGTAACCGACAGTCGTCCATCGCCTCCACCTTCGCTAGGCCCATGCGCGCATCGCCCGCCCATCCACCGAGCGAATCCACCACCAAAGAGCCCCGCCGCCAACACCCTCACTCTGCCGCCCCTGCATCCTCGTCGCCAGCCACCACCGAGCATTCTCAAGCGTCGCTCCAAGGTGCACTGAACTCGCCATGTCCTCCTCCCTCTCGCGCACACCTCGCCAACCCCAGCAGCGCCGCCATCCGCCGATGCCCTTAGTCCCCGTGTGCCACCTCAGCATCAAGTGCCACGCTAGCCGCGAGCCACCTCAGCCTTCTCCCCGGTCCATGGACCCAGTCCACAAAAGTTGGTCCCACCTATCAGTGAATAAAACTCTTTTTCTGTTGAAAAATAATTCAGCCAGAAAATCAAAATCTTTGCTGACGTCACTTTGACGTAAAAATCCCTTTTCCCACAGAAAAATAATTCCTCTGAAAATCATTTCCCTTGATGACATCATAATCTGATTTTTCAGTTCAAAAATAATTCCTGAAAATCGGTTTATTCTTTTTCTCTCCTTTTGAACTTCCAAAAGCTCGTATTTCTTCATTTTAACTCCGAATTAGCCCATTCAAATTTCTAAATTCATAACAAATTCCAATCTATCCTTTTTCAAATTTTTGGAATTTTTGAATTTATTTGGATTATATTAAATATTAGAAAGTAAAAATATTTTAAATGGTTAAAATATACTTAATTAATTCGAAATTATTTTATCTTTTTGGGTTCCAAGGAGTTTTGTAGAATTTTCTTGAATTGTTTTTCGAATTTTATTTTATTTTTTTTGGGAAAAAATATATTATTTTCCGTTTTCTCTCTCCTCGATTCATCTTCTTCCCGTGCGTTTCTGTCCAGAGCATTAGCGCCGCCATGAACAAGTTTTTGAGCTCTTCATTCCTCAAGAATTTCTTAACGGTTTTTTGTGGAATCAAGTGCATTCACTTCCTCTCTTCAAGTCTCCTCCATTCCCAACCGTTCCTCTCCTCCTTCATGTGCATTTACACGAAAATGAAATCGTTGCTCTAAATGACATGGTCGGTTGATCTCCCTCTGCCGTCCACCTCCACCACTATAAAAGGGAGCATCAGGTGCCCCTCCTCATCCTCATCCACCCCCGAAAGTTTCACATCCTCTCTCCCTTCCTTCTCTCCATAATCGCCATTTTTCTTTTCTCAATCGAACGGTGTTCATCGGCCGTTTGTGCCTTTTTCAGTGGAGTTCCGCCACTTTTGACCATATCACCGGCTTCGCCCTTGCGCGTTCTACGCGGTGCTTCCCTCGCCTTCGCTGGAACTTCGCCGGAGCATCGTCGGACCACCGTGGCCAAACCGCGCCGTCGCTTCTCTCCTCGCTGCGAGCCGACCGTGCATGTTTCACCATAACCGAGGTGAGCATCGTGTTCCTTGCATTCTCCTCTTCGTTTCGCCGCAAACCTCACCTGCTAACGTCAACCCGTCGGTCGTTGAATGTCTTCTCCGCCGTGTTTCGCCACCATCCGATATCGTTTGGTCGAGCCGTTTGTACCGTTGAGTTTGCCTCGACGCGTTCTACATCGTGCTTCCATCGCCATCATCTGAAGATCTCCCGAATCCTCATCGACCTTGTCAGGCCCAGACACTAAAACTGTACCTTCGCGCGTACACCCCTTTTTGGTAAGCGCTTTGATTTTTGTTTGTGTCATATTGTGTCCTAGCCTCTAAGAAATTTATCTACCATTTTGTTTAATTTTTCGTGGGGCCAATTGTCAGGAATTGAGCTTTCCGCGAAAATGGCCGTTTGTGACTCCCGACGTCGATTCGTCACCTCCGGTAAGCTTTAGCCCATGCCGCGTTCTACGCCATGCTCCATTCCTTTTTCCCAAAAAGCGTCCACAAATTTTCGCCTCCAATGCCTCGCCATGGCCACCAATGGTATCTCGTGTCCCCATCTATCCGTTGGTGTTTTCCCCAATCCGTTCGCCTCATATTGTGCCAAACCATCCCATTTAGCTACCTGCCAAATGATTTTAGATACGCTTCACTGAGCACCAAGATATTAAGTTTTTCCTTTTGTCTCTACCGTTGTCGTTCAAACGTCGATTGTATTGTCTCTGTTGAATTTTCAGCTTAGCCAATAATTTTCCTAGCTTCACCATACCGTGTTCTACCCCGTGCTCACCCTACATCTCCACATTACATACCCGGTACTATCTCTCTCCAACATGCCGTTGTCACTACCGTGCCGTCAGTGCCGTTTTTCTCTCACCGCCGATGATTGCCGCCGTTCCTCGTCGTCGTACCCATGTCACCACCTTCGCCTCATCGCAAGGATTCCATTTTGCTCATTCGCCAGCCACCCCGCAGCCTACCGACATAATACTTTTCAAAAAGTAATTCTCAGATGTTATCATTTCATGCGATGTCCAAAACTTCCAAATATTTGTTCTCCCTCATATAAACTCCGAATCCATTGATTCTTTCTCCTAAATTCATCTAAAATCATAATCTATCTGCCAGTATATATTTTATAATTTTTAGATTTTATTTGGATTTTATTTGAATTTATTTTGTTTGGTTCCTCGCGTGTAGACTACGATTATTCCGGAGAGTACGATTTCGACGAGTCGCAACACCAAGTCTTCAAGGAAGGCAAGTTACACCTTTGATCATGTTGCTCCCAGTAATTCAAATTATTTATGTTGTTTTTAAATTATTATGCAATCGTACTTTTATTCAATCTAGTTTAAATTCGATTTAAAATCTAGTTATACCCAATTCCTTTGTTTATGGCCAAATTTGACATTGAACTTTCTATGCCTTGTCACCCTAGATGAAAACTTAGTTAGTACATTAGTATTAACTGGGAATTTTATGGAATTGCTTAGCCAGGCTTAGAATAATTCGGGTGGGAAGAATTGTTTCACATAAAATGATAAATTTTTCGAATGTATTCTTGACTTTGGTGAGTCACGAATGATTATGAAATGTTTCCAAACAAAATATGAAAACTTGGTTTAGACTTAGGCAAATGGTTAGGTGGTGGGTGCTTGCTGGTATGCATTGTTGTTTGGTGACACAATGTTGATTGCCAGGCACAAGGGGTATGTGGTTGGTGCCTAAGTCAAGTTAAGGACCGGTCTGTGAGCTACTATTGCAAAGCCCTTTCGTACTACCACAAGTCTGGTATGGGATAGACCTGGCCGAATAATTTGTGATGTTCCAACATGGTCTCGCTATAGGCTGAATGTGAGCGCGGCATAGGCCGTGAGAAGTCTCACACGGCACAAGAGGGGGCTCCAACATGTGGATTCATGTTGTGGTGAAACCTTAGTGACGGCGTGATTATGTTGACAACGGATCATTGTAAAGGCCTTGTCATGATCTCCTAGCCGCACACCTAAGGAAGTGTGTTAATCCAGTGGCAAAAAGGGATGATCATGTCTTGTGGGTAAAGCTGTACAATCTCTGCAGAGCGTATAATCTATCCTGGATAGCTGTGCCCACGGTCATGGGCAAGCTGAGTGAAGTTTTTCACGGATTAGACTTTGCTTTTGAAAATGGTTTATGAAATACTTGTGGATGGATGGAATCCATGAGAGATTTTGAAAAATGTATGGATGGATGGAATCCATATGAGATCTTTTTGGAAAAATGGTCCGAGTGGGATGCCCGTGGATAGGTTAGTGTTTGGTTGGAGCCTGCACTAACAGTAACTATTTTGCTTACAAGATTGTTTTTACATACTGTATCAAATTCAGCTTTTGCACTTACTTTATGTTATTTATTCCAATGATGCCTTTTATGCAAATTAACCATATTATGCCTTCCTTTGATATTCCATATGCATGCATCTATTCTGTTAAACCTCGTGGTGTAACTTGTGGAGTACTTTTTGTACTCATGTTGCTTAATCTAACTCTTTCCAGAGGAAGCCTTAGGCCACGTCTTACAGTCATTCACCTTGTGGTAAGGCTGGACGGGCTGCTGCTTTATGTATTTCTTCCGCTGTCTTCTTTTGCTATCATTGTAAACTTTGGCCATCAGGCTCATATTAGTTAAATAAAGTTTGTCATTACGCATGGTATTTGTCTTTGTGATACCGTGTGCACTAGCTCTTCCTAGGATAGTGCGATTAACACAGAGGGTTCTGGAGTTGCTGCTCCGGGTCCCGACAATTACTCATCATAAACATGTGGTCACCTCCACATGATCTCTCAGACCGATTACTCCCGTGGTCATTCTTCCGTGGTCGATTTGCAAGATACGTTCATTCGTATATACAAATTAGTTATGCTGGGGCTCATCACACTGGCAGTTGCTGCATCGTCTGTGAAGCTATACGTTTGCGATAGCAGAAACAAGACTGACATGATGATGCTCTAGTTCAGGTACTCTCATTCATCGGCACACCTTAGCAGGGGTCTCTGCTGGGCGGCAAATCCAATGAGCAGGGCGATGGCAGTGCCGTCGTGCGACTATTTGCAACCGCGTAAGGCTCAAATTGTTTCGGATTTTGGGGAATAGATCTGATCTGCTATTTTTTGTGGGTTTCTGGACTGTAGGTAAAAATTGCAAAGACTAGATAAGATCTCTCACCGATCAACCTTGAGCTCTGATACCAACTGATAGCACTAGGGGTCCCGATCTTTCGATGAGAGTGGTAGATTCGATTGGGGAAGGAGATGACGTTGACGACCCGATTACAACCATCCAAGGACGTTGCGCCTTAGCGATCGATACACCAACTCCAGAGATTATTCGTGACCTTGTCGGCGCGCGATCAACCTAACCACGAGGGTTCTTGTTCTTGCAAGCAATCGAAGAACAAGCAAGAACAAGATGAACATCAACTCAATTGCAAATAACGATGTAAGATTCAATCGAAAACAGAAAGCAGGAGGTGATTGCAGCCGACAAGACAAGACAATATCTCCTGGAAATTGGGTGTATCGCTGCCTCGGTCGCTAGTCCCTGTGAGGTGGTAGCCAAATCTGTTGAGCTATGGGTGGACTGAGAGTGAACAAAAGATAACTATAACCACATTAGTCAAAGCAAGTTGAATAATCGCTCAACGACGACACCGTGCTGGTCCTAGGCTAGACCGTACTAGAGATGCGAGCCTAGAACACAAACGAAGACACACCGTGCAGAAAGAAACTAGATGGCGTCGCACACGAAGTTCTGGAGCTCAAAAAAGGGTGCCGTCTTCACAGGGGACCTTAGAATCACGTGCAGAAGGGCTCTGTCAATTTTGAGCGAATTCTGAGAAACTTGATTTTCCTCGGTTTGCGGGCCCGTTTTGATGGCCTAAACGATGTTTTTTGGGGTCGAAGCTGCCGTGTATGTGCCGGGAGGCTTACACGGATCTGAAATCTCTAGTTTTTTCACTCTATCTTCCGATTTCCTTTCCAACGGATCAAGAATCGCCTCAATCGGAGGTCGTATGCAAAAGTTAGGATTTTCCCTCTCTTCTGTTTTTTTCTTTTTTTTCTTCTTCTTTTTTTTGCCGCGGCTCTTCTAGATGCAGCGCCTGTTCCTTCTTGTCTCTATTTTTTTTTCTCTCTCTCTCTCTCTCTTTTTCACACACAATGCAGTTGAATCCGAATTCGTGCCCTACTCCAAGACCAATTAGGGCAAAACCTCCCTAGCAACCGAGTCCTCCTCCTTTTCTACCCTCCTATGACAGTTCGGATCTAACTGCAATGGTGAGTCCAAAACGTGAACAGAACTCGAAACTCTAAAGGAACTAGACACTAAGACCAGCAATGGACACGACGATGCAACCGAAGACTCAACAAACAAAGACTATGCAGCAAAAGCGTAAGGCTCAAATTGTTTCGGATTTTGGGGAATAGATCTGATCTGCTATTTTTTTTGGGTTTTTGGACTGTAGGTAAAAATTGCAAAGACTAGATAAGATCTCTCACCGATCAACCTTGAGCTCTGATACCAACTGATAGCACTAGGGGTCCCGATCTTTCGATGAGAGTGGTAGATTCGATTGGGGAAGGAGATGACGTTGACGACCCGACTACAACCATCCAAGGACATTGTGCCTTAGCGATCGATACACCAACTCCAGAGATTGTTCGTGACCTTGTCAGCGCGCGATCAACCTAACCACGAGGGTTCTTGTTCCGGCAAGCAATCGAAGAACAAGCAAGAACAAGATGAACAGCAACTCAATTGCAAATAACGATGTAAGATTCAATCGAAAATAGAAAAACGGTGGGGTTCCGAAGACAAGTATTCGGGCGGTCTAGCCGACACGCGCGGGTACAAGGCAAAGTAGCAAAAGCTAACTTAGTCTAAACAAAACCCAAACCCTAGAAGAGGGTGCGGCTGCCTATTTAAGGGTCACGGAAGGTGGAGGGTTGGCCAAAACACAAGGAAGCCGAATAGGACTCGAATTACAAGGCCCAAGACCCACTTTGACTCGGACTGGAAAAGCGATGTGAATTGTTTTGCAGTTTCTGGTCGACTCGGATGGAATTTGGAGGTGAGGCTAGATCCATCTGAAAGTAGACTTCAAGCGCTTCCCAACAAGTACTCACGGGCCCCGAAAAACCTTCTGGATCAAAAGTTACGGCCATTTGAAGTAGGCGCTGTCAACAAGGCCGAATCCGAGTCAAACTCGTGAACAGGACTTGGTTTGCGCTTGACGGTTCCACTTCTATACTTGAGCTCATGTGGTTCTTCCCCATGGTTCCTAAGGACAATTAAATCATCACAAGAATTAAGTAGTATTTCATTCTTTGAAACATTTGTATGCAAACTTAGGAACGCATTCACCTGATGGTTAAGTTGACGTGCTCGCGCTCTCGTCATTGGTCCTTGTATCATAGTTTCAGTTTGATATGGAGTCAGCATGGTTGTATGCATGGAAAGGATGTCCTCATCATCCTCCCCTTCTTGCATTTGAGTCGTCCGCGACTCAAGCTCATCTTATTCTCCCAAGTATGGCTTCAAATCTGCAATGTTAAAGGTGGGACTAACCCCAAAATCTGCAGGCAACTCAAGTTTATATGCATTGTCATTAATCTTTTCCAACACTTTGAAAGGACCATCAGCTCTAGGCGTCAACTTAGACCTCCTCAATTCAGGAAATCTTTCTTTTCTCAAATGCAACCAAACTAAATCACCCGGTTGAAAAGTTAAATGCCTCCTTCCTTTACTACCAGCAAGTTTATATTTAGCATTCATGTGTTCAATATTTTCTTTGGTTGTCTCATGCAATTTCAACATCAAGTCAGCACGCTGTTTAGCATCAAAATTTAACTTCTCCGAAGATGGAAGTGGTAGCAAATCAATACGAGCACGAGGCACAAAGCCATAGACAATCTCAAAAGGGCACAACTTTGTAGTAGAATGCAGCGAACGATTATAAGCAAATTCAATATGAGGCAAGCATTCTTCCCACATTTTAATGTTCTTTTTCAAAACAGCCCTAAGCATGGTAGATAAAGTTCTATTCACAACTTCAGTTTGCCCATCAGTTTGGGGATGACATGTAGTCGAAAATAACAGCTTAGTCCCCAATTTAGCCCATAAAGTTCTCCAAAAATGGCTAAGGAATTTAGTGTCAGATCGGAAACTATTGTATTTGGCACACCATGCAAACGAACAACTTCACGAAAGAACAAATCAGCAATATTGGTAGCATCATCACTTTTATGACATGGTATGAAGTGTGCCATCTTAGAAAATCTATCCACAACAACAAATATGCTATCCCTCCCCTTCTTTGTCCTAGGCAGTCCTAAAACAAAGTCCATAGAAATATCTTCCCAAGGCACACTAGGAACAGGTAGAGGCATATACAAACCGTGAGGATTAAGTCGTGACTTAGCCTTTTGACACGTAGTGCAGCGAGCAACAAAATGTTCCACATCACGTCTCATCTTTGGGCAAAAGAAATGACTAGCAAGTATGTCTTCCGTCTTCTTCGCTCCAAAATGCCCCATCAGCCCACCTCCATGCGCTTCCTGTAACAACAACAAACGAACGGAGCTAGCTGAAATGCATAGTTTGTTAGCTCTAAACACAAATCCATCATTTAGAACAAATTTATTCCATGTTTTTCCCTCTTTGCAATTCAGCAACACGTCTTTAAAATCATCATCATGAACATAATGCTCCTTAATTGTTTCTAATCCAAAAATTTTGAAGTCAAGTTGTGAGAGCATGGTATATCTCCAAGACAATGCATCAGCAATAACATTCTCCTTTCCCTTTTGTGTTTTATGACATAAGGAAAAGACTCTATGAATTCAACCCACTTTGCATGCCTACGGTTCAATTTTGCTTGACTTCTAATATGCTTTAATGACTCATGATCAGAATGAATGACAAATTCTTTGGGCCATAAATAATGTTGCCATGTCTCTAAAGTTCGAACTAGAGCATATAATTCCTTATCATAAGTAGAATAGTTCAAACTAGGCCCACTCAATTTTTCACTAAAGTATGCCACAGGTTTACCATCTTGCAACAGCACACCACCCAATCCAATTCCACTAGCATCACATTCTAGCTCAAAAGTCTTACTAAAATCTGGAAGTTGGAGTAATGGTGCATGTGTTAACTTATCTTTCAATGTGTTGAAGGCGTCTTCCTGTGCATTCCCCCAAGTAAACGACACCCCCTTTTTAGTGAGCTCATTCAATGGTGCAGCGATGGTGCTGAAATCCTTCACAAAACGACGGTAGAATCCAGCAAGTCCTAGAAAACTTCGCACCTGCGTGACCGTTTTAGGAGTCGGCCAACTCTGTATTGCCTCAACCTTGGCTTGATCAACTTCAATGCCCTGTGGAGTAACAACATAGCCAAGAAAAGAGACTCGATCCGTGCAAAATGTGCACTTCTCAACGTTACCAAATAAACGTGCATTACGTAAAGCATCAAAAACAGCACGTAAATGGCAAAGGTGTTCCTCTAGTGATCTGCTATATATCAATATATCATCAAAATAGACCACTACAAATTTACCAATGAAAGCACGCAAAACCTCGTTCATTAATCTCATGAATGTGCTAGGTGCATTAGTTAAACCAAATGGCATCACTAACCACTCATACAAACCGAACTTAGTTTTAAATGCTGTTTTCCATTCATCTCCCAATTTCATGCGAATTTGGTGGTACCCACTACGCAAATCAACTTTAGAGAAAACAATAGAGCCACTTAATTCATCAAGCATATCATCTAACCTAGGAATAGGGTGACGATATCTAATGGTAATGTTATTGATCGCTCTACAGTCCACACACATACGCCATGATCCATCTTTCTTAGGCACTAAAATTACCGGAACAGCACAAGGACTAAGAGACTCACGCACATAACCTTTATCAAGCAATTCTTGAACTTGACGCTGAATCTCCTTAGTTTCTTTCGGATTGGTCCTGTATGGCGCACGATTGGGCAAAGATGCCCCGGGAATCAAATCAATCTGGTGCTCGATCCCTCGCACTAGTGGTAGCCCTGGTGGCACGTCCTTTGGAAAGACATCCATGTACTCCTGCAAAAGATTAGTGACAGCAGGAGGCACAGAAGAAGGTACCTCCTCGAATGAAAATAAAGCTTGTTTGCAAAGTAAGGCATAGCAAATAGAAGTACTAGCATCCAGCTCATTCACATCAGACTTAGTAGCAAGAAAACATGCACCTTTCAATTTAATCTCATTTTTCATCTCATGAACAGATTTAGAGTTTTTCTTTTTATGTTAATCAAGTTCGCTTGCTACAATTTGATTTTCACTCCTATTATGCTCCTGATGTTTCTCTCTACTAGCTCTAGCAATCTCATCTTTGAAAATAGCTTCAGGAGACATAGGATGTAACACAATTTTCTTATCATGATGCACAAAAGAATATTGGTTTGTCTTACCATGATGCAGTGAATCTTTATCATATTGCCACAGTCTACCTAACAGCATAGAGCATGCTTGCATAGATACTACATCGCATTCTACAACATCGTGATAAAAACCAATAGCAAAATTTACTCTCACCATTCGTGTTACCTTCACCTTGCCGCTGTTATTGAACCATTGAATGTAGTAAGGTTGTGGGTGAGGTTTGGTGTTCAACGCAAGCTTCTCCACCATATCAGAGCTCACCAAGTTGTTGCAGCTCCCTCCATCAATTATCACTCGGCATGAGCGTTCCTTCAGGACGCACTTTGTTTGGAAAAGGATGTGCCGCTGATTTTGCTCCGCCCTCTCCATTTGTGCACTCAACACACGCTGCACAATGAGGATCTCATAGCGCTCTGCATCTTCAGCACCAGTGTGCTCTTCTTCTTGCTCCTTCCCACTACCTGCATGGTCAGCTGCAAGCATAGCATATGTATCCTCATCCAAATCACTAGCAGAAGAATACTCACCATCATCTCTCACAATTAGAACACGCTTGGTTGGGCACTCACTCCTCACATGGCCATACCCCTTGCATTGATGACATTGGATATCCCTCGTTCGTCCCGTAGATGCAACGGACAAAGAGCTCTTTGCATGTGCTTGGGTTGTCCCTTTTGTTGCTTCGGATGCCCGAGATGCCGAATTTGATGATGAAAACCGTGGCTTGCTGTTGGAGGAAGAAGGTGCAGGGGGTTGGCTTGATGGTGCGGCAGATGCACGTTGAGACCAAATGTTTCCACGACCTGCAGAAACGTTAGTCCTAGTGCTCGCGCGTCGTCCCTTTACTTCTCTTTCAGCTTTACAAGCAAGATGAAATAAACGAGTGATAGAATTATATTCCTTGTAAGCTAAGATATCCTGAATTTCCCGATTCAAACCACCCATAAACCTAGCCATAGCGGCTTCCTCAGTTTCCTCTAAGTCACAACGCAGCATGCCTGTTTGCAATTCTTGAAAATATTCCTCTACGCTTTTACTACCTTGCCTCAATTGTTGCAACTTATGTAACAAATCACGTGCATAATATGAGGGAACAAATCTAGCTCGCATGATTCTTTTTAATGCATCCCAAGTTTGTGGTATGGTGAAGGATTTTTCTTACAATATTCACTCCACCAAACAGACGCAAAGTCAGTAAACTCACTAGTAGCAGCCCTAACCCTTTTGTTTTCAGGGAATGCATGACAAGCAAATTTCTGATCAATAGCTAATTCCCAAGTGATATAAGCATCAGGGTTATATTTTCCATCAAAAGGTGGCTAGTGAACTTAATCTTACCAAGCGATTCATCATTCTCACGTACCTCATTCCGGCGTGGTTGACGATGACGGTGAGCGTCCTCATCATCATCAATCTCTCAGTGTCAGCCGCATATTCGTCTCCACCATTTTCGTCCACCCTGCTGCCCAAGACACCAATATTGGCACGAGTACGCTGAGTTGGTGCAGCGGGAGATGCACGGCCCCTCTCATCAAGACGTGTCAAAATCTCAGCAAGTAAAGCGTTGACGGTGCCAACGGAAGCCTCCAATGTTGCAAGCGTAGTGTTGGTGTCGATCTGCGCGGCCTCCAATTGGCCAAGGCGTTCGTTGGTGACCCTTACATCCTCATCAAGTCCCTCGTGTGCAGCTTCATTTGGCGCTCAAAGTGTTGTATGATGCCCCTAGTCCGAGGGGAATGTGGCGCTGCCCGCAGGTCCACTGGTTCTCCTGACATTGTTAGAAGACAAGAAACAAACCAAGAAGAGAAAAAAAATAATAAAACTGCAGGTTATGCCCTCACAACTACTGGGATGTGGTTAAATCAAGTCGCACACTCTCAACCTGTTCTGTCAAACTCTTACAAGTTCTTACCACAGCAAGCAGGAGGTGATTGCAGCCGACAAGACAAGATAATATCTCCTGGAAATTGGGTGTATCGCTGCCTCGGTCGCTAGTCCCTGTGAGGTGGTAGCCAAATCTGTGGAGCTATGGGTGGGCTGAGAGTGAACAAAAGATAACTAGAACCACATTAGTCAAAGCAAGTTGAATAATCGCTCAACGACGACACCGTGCTGGTCCTAGGCTAGACCGTACTAGAGACGCGAGCCTAGAACACAAACGAAGACACACCGTGTAGAAAGAAACTAGATGGCGTCGCACACGGAGTACTGGAGCTCGAAAAAGGGTGCCGTCTTCACAGGGGACCTTAGAATCACGTGCAGAAGGGCTCTGTCAATTTTGAGCGAATTCTGAGAAACTTGATTTTTCCTCGGTTTGCGGGCCAGCTTTGATGGCCTAAACGACGTTTTTTGGGGTCAAAGCTGCCGCGTATGTGCCTGGAGGCTTACGTGGATCTGAAATCTCCAGTTTTTCACTCTATCTTCCGATTTCCTTTCCAACGGATAAAGAATCGCCTCAATCGGAGGTCGTATGCAAAAGTTAGGATTCTCTCTCTTCTGTTTTTTTTCTTCTTTTTTTTTGCCGCGGCTCTTCTAGATGCAGCTGCCTGTTCCTTCTTTTCTCTCTTTCTCTCTCTGTCTCTCTCTCTCTCTTTCACACACGATGCAGTTGAATCCGAATTCGTGCCCTACTCCAAGACCAATTAGGGCAAAACCTCCCTAGCAACCGAGTCCTCCTCCTTTTCTACCCTCCTATGACAGTTCGGATCTAACTGCAATGGTGAGTCCAAAACGTGAACAGAACTCGAAACTCTAAAGGAACTAGACACTAAGACCAGCAATGGACACGACGATGCAACCGAAGACTCAACAAACAAAGACTATGCAGCAAAAGCGTAAGGCTCAAATTGTTTCAGAATTTGGGGAATAGATCTGATCTGCTATTATTTTTGGGTTTCTGGACTGTAGGTAAAAATTGCAAAGACTAGATAAGATCTCTCACCGATCAACCTTGAGCTCTGATACCAACTGATAGCACTAGGGGTCCCGATCTTTCGATGAGAGTGGTAGATTCGATTGGGGAAGGAGATGACGTTGACGACCCGACTACAACCATCCAAGGACGTTGCGCCTTAGCGATCGATACACCAACTCCAGAGATTGTTCGTGACCTTGTCGGCGCGCGATCAACCTAACCACGAGGGTTCTTGTTCCTGCAAGCAATCGAAGAACAAGCAAGAACAAAATGAACAACAACTCAATTGCAAATAACGATGTAAGATTCAATCGAAAACAGAAAAACGGTGGGGTTCCGAAGACAAGTATTCGGGCGGTCTAGCCGACACGCGCGGGTACAAGGCAAAGTAGCAAAAGCTAACTTAGTCTAAACAAAACCCAAACCCTAGAAGAGGGTGCGGCTGCCTATTTAAGGGTCATGGAAGGTGGAGGGTCGGCCAAAACACAAGGAAGCCGAATAGGACTCGAATTACAAGGCCCAAGGCCCACTTTGACTCGGACTGGAAAAGCGACATGAATTTTTTTGCAGTTTCTGGTCGACTCGGATGTCATTTGGAGGTGAGACCAGATCCATCTGAAAGTAGACTTCAAGAGCTTTCCAACGAGTACTCACAGGCCCCGAAAAACCTTCTGGATCAAAAGTTACGGCCGTTTGAAGTAGGCGCTGTCAACAAGGCCGAATCCGAGTCAAACTCGTGAACATGACTTGGTTTGCGTTTGATGGTTCCACTTCTATACTTGAGCTCATATGGTTCTTCCCCATGGTTCCTAAGGATAATTAAATCATCACAAGAATTAAGTAGTATTCCATTCTTTGAAACATTTGTATGCAAACTTAGGAACGCATTCACCTGATGGTTAAGTTGACGTGCTCGCGCTCTAGTCATTGGTCCTTGTATCATAGTTTCAGTTTGATATGGAGTCGGCATGGTTGTATGCATGGAAAGGATGTCCTCATCACTGAGCGCGGACGGGTGGGTGGAGTACCTACTGCTGTTGCTCACCCCCATGGAGGAGGTGTTGCAGCCCGCTGACCTGCTGCCCTGCTTTGCCAGCGGAAACTCTGACAATGGCTTGCTGGTGTTAGAGCTGCAAGCCCACGTTGCCGGCGTGCCAGATGAGCTGCTGGTGTGCCTGGTGGGCAACATGTGTTGGAAATAATCCTATCGAATCCGTTTTAGAGTCTATATCAAGTACAAGTCTGTAGAAATTGATGTTTCTGAGTCGGTTTGTATATCCGAGTCTAATTTGTAAAGCTAGGTTTAAATAGTGGGGAGAATCAAGGAAAATGTGCGGCGATTGGAGCACCACCAAAAAAATTGATTATTCTATCACTAAATTGTTCGCGTCGTCATTGTTGAGAAATAGAGGAAGTTCATCGAAAATTATGAGTACTTAGCATACTCGAAAAGAAGAGGAGACTCGAGTACAACAGAGAAGACTTGAGTACATGGAAGATTTCAAGTATTGTTCACGAGTACCATAACACTCGTGTTACTATAGCACTCAAAAGTTACTATAGCACTCGTGGTATTGTAGCACTCGAAAGTTACTGTAGTACTCGTGACTACTTTAGCAACCGAAGGTTATGTCTACTACTTGTGGTCGTAATATTCATCAACCTGGTTGTAACGACCTACGAGTGGTGAACGTGGTCATATCTAACATCTGGTATCAGAGCATGTTCGAATCAACTCGTAGAAGGAGCAGCACTTGGCAGGAAGCGAATCTTCATCGACAATGAAGGAGTGGCCAAATTCCCTTCCATATCCAGTTCTCAATTCAAAGAACTACCCGGCATGGTCTATGAAGATGCGGGTGAATATGCGTGCCCAAGGGGTCTGGGACGCGGTAGTTTATCTGGTCGACGCTAGTGGAAAGGTTGATCCAAAAGGAAAGGCGAAGGAAGTCGACATGAAGACCGATCAAATTGCCTTGGCGCTCACTATGCTGCCATACCCGACTCGATGCTCATCCCACTTGTCGGAAAAGATACAGCACAAGAAGCTTGGATTGCTCTTCAAACTATGCACGAAGGTGTGGATCATGTGAAGAAGGTTCGACTACAAACTCTCCAAGGAGAATATGAGGCGCTGCATATGTGTGAAACTCAGTCAGTAGATGAGTTTGCAGGAAAGTTAACTACTGTGGTGAATGAGATTCAATCTCTTGGAGGTACTCTGGAGGAAACTACAGTCGTCCAGAAATATTTGCATGTTCTACATAAGAGGTTCATACCAGTGGTCATAACTCTTCTATGTTCAAGCGATCACCAACACATGAGAATAGAAGAAATAATAGGATCACTCGAGGCTCATGAGGGATTGCTCAAATGGTGTAAGACCAGGATTGATCAAGCATTGCTCGTGAAAAGTGAAGCAAAGGTTGAAAATAAAACTTGGAGAGAATCAAATCCAAGCCAAGGAGGAGGCCGTGGATCTGGCAACTGGCATGGACACAGTCGTGGACCAAGTGGTCACGGTTTTGGTTGAGGAGGCCGTGGCTTTATAACTAGTCGTGAAGAGAAAGCAATGCAAGGTGAGTCCTCTTACAACCAAGGCAAGCCAAGAGTAAAATGCTTTACCTATAGAAAAGAAGGCCATTATGCTGCAGTCTACAGAAGTCATATCAAGTGTAATGAGTGCCAAAAGTTTGGGCACTATACTGTTGATTGCTGTTACAAGAAAAAGGAGGAGGCAAATTTGGTTTAAGCCAAAATATAGCAGGAGCCAGCATTTCTTCTGTCCATTTGTGAAAGAAAAAAGCACACAACTTATGATGCTAAATGAAGAGCATGTTTAGCCAAAACTACTGAAAGCTAGAGAAGAGATGGTGGAGTCAAATCTTTGGTATCTTGACAATGCTGCTTCAAATTACATGACTAGACAGAGAAGAAAATTTAGTGAATTGAATGAATGCTTTCGAGGCAAAGTAAAATTTGGATATGGGTCAGTTGTTCATATAGAAGAAAAGGGCACTATTTTGTTATAAGGTAAAAATGGAGAGCAAAGAGCTTTGATGGATGTCTATTATATACCATGATTGTGCAATAGTATCATTAGTCTGGGTCAGCTAACTGAAGAAGGACATGATGTGTCACTAAAAGGAACGTATTTGTTTGAGTGCTAGGGTGGACAATACAACATGGTTGTGGCATGATCGACTTGGTCATGTCAATTTTTGCTCTTTGAAGCTGATAATAGAGAAAAGGATGGTTCAGGGTCTGCCACCTATCAATCATCTATATCAAGTATGTGAAGGCTGCATTATTGCCAAACAAACAAGACCCCCCCCCGGTTCCCTCTGCAAGCACAATATAGAGCTTCACAACCTCGAGAATTGTTTCATGTTGATCTTTGTGGTCCTATTACCCCTAAGTCAAATGGAGATAATAAGTATTTTCTACTCCCTGTTGATGATTACTCTAGAGTAATGTGGGTATACATGCTGAAAAGAAAATCAAAAGCAAAAGACATGTTTCAAAAATTTGTGACTCTAGTTGAAAATGAGACTAATTACAAACTCATGTCAGTAAGATCTGATCATGGGGTGAATTCTTGGTATAAGAATTTAAATCAATCTATGAGACGAAAAGAATTAGAAGATATTTAATAGTTCCTTACAGTCCACAACAAAACGAAGTAGTCGAGCGGAGAAACCGGACAAGTATGAATATGGCAAGAAGTTTACTCAAAAGCAGACTGCTACCAGCAAAATTTTGGGTTGAGGCTGTACGACATGCTATGTATATTCTTAATCGAGTACCCACAAAAGCACTGGAAGGGAAGACTCTGTATTAAGCATTAAGTGGAAGACAACCGAGCCTAGAACATTGAGGGTGTTCGGTTGCTTGGCATATGCAGAGGTGCTCAGTCATCTAAAGAAATTAGATGACAGATCAAAGGAATTAATCTATTGGGAGTTGAGCCAGGAACCAAAGCTAGTCGATTGTACAATCCTCATGAAGATAAATTTGTGGTAAGTCGATATGTGATCTTTTGTGAAGATAAAGTATGGCAGTGGGAGGCAAAGCCAACATAAGAAAATGGTCTGCAAAAGTGGATTTTCTTCACAGTTGAAGGTGAGAACAATGATGTAACAGATCAATTTCACCTTCAAGAACTGGTTACACCCATGTCAAGTACATCTGCCAGTCAATAGGTGGTTGTAGAGGATGTTTCAGCATCTCCTCAAAGTGATCGAGAAGAGGACGAGACCTTGCCGAGCAAAGCACCTGTATACCAAAGCCTAGCTGAGATTTATGAGCAGACCGAGTGAGAGACCATGTGGAGGTGACCCAATGTTTGTGATGAGTAATTAACACTTGTTTTAGAAAGATTGAGTTTGATTTGTGTGTTTTGTGCCAAATCGTAGCTCCCTGCCGTGGTCAGAAGTCGTTTCGACCATGTTGGCCGTGGTCGGAAGCCCCTAGACGGATTTATGACCACATTGGCCATGGTCGAAAGGCAGCAGCAGTGTTTACGACCACGTTGGCCGTGGTCGGAAGCCAGCAACTAATTTACGACCATGTTATCGCAAGAAGCGGTCGAAAGTTGTAGATTCAACCGCTGCGGTCAGACAAAGTCAAAGCATGGTCAGAAGTGGTTGAACACGGTTGAACCTGGTTGTGACACAGTCAGATGCAGTCAGTTGTGGTCGATACCGATCGGACGTGCTCGGGATGCGGTCGGAAGCGCTGGGACGTAGTCGTATGCGGTCGGTCGTGGTCGATAGAAGTCGGTAGCGGTCGGAAGCGGTCAAAAGTCCCTTCGACCATGTTGAAACCCCTGGCGTGGTCGTAGCTTCCGTCCAACTAGTCATATGGGCTCCTGAAGCGGTCGCAACATCTGGGAATCAATCGTATGGACCTCTGGGGTGGTCGTATAGACTCGTGTAGCCGTCATAGGTCTTGTGCATGCCTTGTTCTACTATTTTCACCGGTCGTAGGGTGTTTTTGACTTTGTAGGAGTATGTTTTGAGCACTTTCTACTGATGCAAATGTATGATTACAGTGTTTTGAGCGCTGCTATGTGATGTTTTCTTGTTTGTGATGGTTGAGGACATTGAGGCTAATTCATGGCGAGGCATGGCTAGACTAAGCACAGGCGGTGCTGAGGTCAAGAGCGGTCGGAGATGCCGAAGACGATGAGGCTTGCAAGGTGGTTGCAAGGTTTGAACAGCAAGAAGAGGAGGAAGTTTCCAGGAAGGCGGCAGAGTGGCATTTTGGATAAATGCGGAAAGCTGCAAAGGAAACGAATCTTTGTTAAAATCGCTGGGAAAGCACTGTGTAATAGGCTGTGTTAGCGGGTTTTCGCGTGGATGTCGAGTGGTAAAACCTGGTGTTAGTTGGTGTTAATGGGTTCCCCCCGATATCTGAAGACTATAAATAGAGGAGGTAGAGCTCGAGGTGAAGTAGAGGTTTTCTGGCAAGCGCTCGGGTTTCTCTCTCTATTTTTGTGTGCGTGCTTTGGGATTGAGAGCTTGTATGGAGTGGCTATAGAAACCTCCGTTAATGCAATCATTCATCTCTGTTCCTCTACCTTTGAGTTGTTTTATCTATGATGTTTTGATTGCATTTTCTCTGTTTTATCTTTTCTTTTCTGGTTCTCTGAAATTCAACTGAATTTCAGATTGTGACTTATTTGGCTTAGCTTGATTATACATGTTTTGTCATGATCTTGTTAGCATTCTTACTATGTTATGGCTTGATGTAATACTCCACGGTCATTTTGGATAATCTTCATGGCTCTAAATGCTTAGATTGAATAAAATTCAGCCATTCCATCCATTCTCATGATTGATTCTCTTCCTTGCGCTTTGATGATTTTATTGCCAAAAGGGGGCGAATAGCGGAGAAAAAGCCATTTGGGAACTTTCTAGAGCTTTGGAGAATAATTTGCTCTTTCTGTTGTTGCTCTAGTGTTCCTTCTGTCGACATGGTCATAAGCTTCCTTGACCTTCTTTAGACCATGCTTGACTTTCATTTCAAACTCAACTTTACGCTTTTTCTGTGTTTGTCAATATACTCATCAAGGGGGAGATTGAGAGACCATGTGGTTATGACCCCATGTTTGTGATGAGTAATTGACAAGTTTTTTTGGAAAGATTGAGTTTGATTTGTGCGTTTCGTGCCATGACGGCATTTGGCTCAGTCGGGTTTGGTTAATCGGACTTGAGGCGTATTCTTCTAATGGAATGCGCGTAGGCTACGAAAGCAGAAAACAAAATTTTTCTATCGCGCACACAAGGACATCATGCTTAAGGAGGGATCATGGATCGTTACCACTAGACGCGCAGCGCAGCGGAAGAAGAGTTGGAGAAGCCGATCCAATCACGCGCGTCGAGGTAGTAGTGGAATTAGCCGATCGTCCCGAACAGGTCGTCTCCTCCACGCGATCGACCACACCACGAGCAGATCCAATCTGTAAGTTGTTGATGCCGATCAACACCGCAACGAGCAGTGCCTCCACCGGTATCCACACGTCCGGGACTGGAACGCCGATCGCGAGTGTACTAGCACTCGTGAGCGGCTAGGGTTTGGCTCGGGAGGTGGCGGCTAGGGTTTTTCTAGAGGTCAACAGAAGCGTGTATTCACCTCAGCCCCTCGCCACCATATATATATAGACCTCCTCACTTGGGCCTTGTAGACCGAGGCCCAATAGGAGTCTATGCGGATCTCTATCCGAATTGAGCCCACATCCGAATCATATTCGAATTAGTGTTCCAACCCGTTAAGTGTGCGACCCTGTAGGTTCACGTATACTTGGTCGCGACCCAGAAACGCCTTTCCGGTCACCCTGTTAAAAGCGGCCTCTAGTAAGACATATTAACCCCAAAGTATACGTAAAGATCATATCGGCTGAACCTGTAATGTTCTCATGTACGAATCCCTTTGCCTCACGATATAGATTGAGCTCAAGGCGAGACCTGTGTCATCCTCTTAATAGCTCAATCACTCTCTCGATTCCGTGATGGATTATAAACTTGTGATTGACTCCTCAATCACCTTGGCATGGCCATGCACTTTCATAATCCATTACATCGAGGGGCCCAGAGATATCTCTCCCATAAGGAGGGGCAAATTCTATCTTGATCATTCACATCCCACTACATGTTTCATGGCAAACCCGAAGACTACTTTTATGACTACCCAGTTACGGAGTAGTGTTTAGTAGTCCCAAAATAAGCTACTACACATGTTGGGAACATGATGATCTCAAGTCTAAGGATTCTACATAAACACTACTTGAGACCAACTGATGACATATGGAATCTCTGCAGTGTCTCATGGCGGGTCTATCTAACATATGTTCACTAACACATGTCCATATTATTGATTTGGTATCACCATACCATGATCCATGAGACATGATCATCAATAAATACATATGCTGATCTTTGAATCATATTTGTTCCTCATATGATATATGATCAGGGATCATTTAGAAATAGCAACATTTTAGCATTAAGAGTCTCATGAATAAGTCACATACTCATTGATCAATAATGATAATGTCAATTTCAAGGAACAAAGTAATGCATCATAAACATAGTATGTGATATATATAACATCTCCATGTTGCCTCTAGGGCATATCACTAACATCTTCTTCCCGTTTGAGCTTTTGGGCCTTTTTATCCTTGAGTACAATTCATTGATGCTAATTGTGATTACATGTATCGAGCGGTGCCATGTGATGTGTTTCTTGTCTGTGATGGTTGCAGGACATCAAGGCGGAGTCGTGGCGAGGCACGGGATGACCGAACTAGGCGCGGGCGGTACCGAGGTCAAAGCGGTCGAGGTTGCCGAAGATGACGTGGACTCGAGGTGGTTGCGAGGCTTGAGCGGCAAGAAAGGATGAAGCTTCCCGGAAGGTGCAGGAGGGGCGTTTTGGTGAATACGCAAAGCTGCACTAAAGGAGGCGGATTTGGTTAGAGTTAGCGGGTAAAGCGCTAAAGCTTAATGGGCAAAGTGATTTGTGAACCCATTATGGAGGGCTATAAATAGATGATTGTTTCCTACATGGATGTGTGCATGTGAGAGATGGCCTAGGGTTTGCCTTTAGTCAAATGGCTTTTGGGAAGGTTGTTTTCTCTTTGAGCTTTAGTGGTTGAGAGTTGGTGTGCGGAGCAACAGGGAGTAGTGGGTGTTCTTGTCTCCTGCGTGAGAGACTTTGAACATCAAGCATGTAGTGAGAAGGGGTGTGTTCTTGGTCTCCCTACTCCTGTGATTTGAGATTGTGAGTGAGGGAATGAGTTGATCCTCCATGTAATCATTCATCTCTCTTCCTCTAAATCAATATGAGAAAGTTTGTGTTGGATTATTTTCGTTTTCCTGCTCTCTCTGTTGGTTCCCATTTTTTTGGTTCACTGCCCATTTTCTTCCATTTGATGTTTGTGGTGAATCTTTGGGCAAGGAGTAGTAAAATGCATTCCTCTAGGATGGGATGATATTTCTATACCATTTGGTCAGCTAGTTCCCTAGAGCAAAATCTCTGAATCAAAATATTCCATTTGACCCATTTCCTCTTTTTGCTGAAAATTAGGGTTTTGAGTCAGGGGTAGATGAACTCTTGTGATTTCCCTTCCTAAGATGGCACGAGATTTGAGTTTCCAAGTCCTTTTGTCATTGCTAAACTTCCTGCAAAAGCTCATGAGCAAAGGATACAAGGTCAATGAGTAATTTGGATTTTGGTTCAGTTCTTGCAAAAGTTTTAGATTTTTCTCATAATCTGAATTTTTTGCTCTCTGGTCGAAATCTTGGGTTTCCAAAAGTCCCAGGGCTATTTGGAACTTATTCTTGAGGTTGTGGTATGAGGAGTGTATCAAGGCTTCTCAAATTTTCTTGAACTTAGCAAATTTATGAAAATTCAGCTTTTCAGTTGATCTGCGTAGCTGTCTAGACAGAGGAACTGGTCAGACTGGTTCACTGCCGGCGGTCTGACCGCTCCAACAACTGCGGTCTGACCGCCCAGCCCGTTGCGGTCTGACCGGTGAGGGGTTTTTGCTGCGGTTGTTTCTCTGATTCAATGATATCTCTTGTTGCCTCATTTTAGTATTTTGCCATGTCTTCTCTCTCTCTATGTATTTGAGTCTCCAGTGAGCCTAAACTATTCCTTCATAGCATTTGTTGCTATAGGAGAAGAACATTTTTATTTTTGAGTACTTGGGGGAAATTTGAATAGCCAACATTCACCCCCCCTCTGTTGCCGATTTTGATCCAACAATTGGTATCAAAGCTGGTTAGCTCTTTCTCCTAGATCTTAACCGATCTCTAGAGCCATGGCGACAGATAAGTACTCGACTGTAACAGCCCAGCTGTTTATTTCAAAATTTTCAGTAAAAAAAATTAATTTAATTTAATTTAAAATAAAATAAGTGTTCTTTGGTTGCCTAAATTTTGGAGATTTTATTTGTCTGTTTTTAGCTTTTAAAAAGGCTTTTATAAAAAGTAATTTAACTAAAAACATAAAATTACTATTAAATAAAAAGGATATTTTGAAGTTTCGTAAAAATATCATTTCAATTTAAGTATTTAAAAGCATTTGGCTTTTATTTGGATTTTCTGTGTTTTTCCTGGAATTAAAAATCAATTTTAAAGGTTAAAAAGTATTTTATAAAATTATTAAATGAAAATCTGAAATTAAAAATATTTTTCCTAAGTCTAAAATAGCTCCAGGAATATTCTATAATTTTTCTGGAATTTTTAGACATTAAATATTATTTTTCCAAGTGTTTATAAAGTTTCTAGTATTTTCTGAAATTTTATTCCGAAAATAAAAATCAAATTCATCCAACCCCGCCACTTGTCGCTCTCAGATTGAATCACTCTCTCTCCACGTTTTAATCCTAGCCACACATGATCACTTACCCCTTCATAAAATCCAAGAGCCATGAAACACTCACTTGCCACGTGTCAACAATCCGACGGCCCGTACCCCTTCACTTCCTCTCCCTCTCCCTCTCCATGACATATGGACCCCACATGTCATATGTTTCTTCAACCTCTCCTTCTTCCTCCCCTAACCCTCTCTCTCCTTCACCATTAAAACCGAAATGGAGCTCATGAAAACCACCGTTTCTCCCTCATAACTCCCGATTAAAGCATGGAAACGGACGCTCTAATCACCCTCATCAATCTCCCGGCCGTTTCCCATCCTTTAAACCTCTCAAAACCGAAATCCCTTCACCTCCTCTCTCTCTTCCTATAAAAGGGCCTCCCCACCACCATTCTCTCCTCCCCCCTCTCCTTTCGGCCGGCTCCCGCCTCCCACCTCTCCCGCCGCCGTGCGCCGCCAACTGGCCGCCTCCGCCGCCGCCCGGCCACCTCCCTCCCGCCACCGCCCCAACTTCAACCGCCGCCGCCTCCTCCTTGCACTGCCGCCGGCCACCCCGGGCCCCGCCGCCGCCGTGGGAAGGTGCGCCGCCACCTCCTCTACCCCCCGCCGCCGCTCGCCGCCCCGCCTCCGGCCGCCGGCCGCCGGCTAGCTAGCCTCCCGTGCGCGCCCTCGTGTACTCCTGTGACTTCCTTCTTCATCCATGTCATCCTTGTTTATTTGATTTGTTGTTGCTTCTTTGTCATGAAAGAGCAAAGGGTCACTTGGCTAGTGGAGGCATGTTAGTGCATGCATGCATGAGGTTGTGAGTTCAAATCCTGGGCATGCATTTTCGGTTGGACTTTTGGCCACATTTTTGTTCACCTCTATTCCATGACAAGTGGGACCCACTTGTCATAAAATAACAAAATAATTCTGCACCCAATGACAACCGGGCCCCACGTGTCATACACTCCAATATACCCCAGAAATCAGCCAAAAATAAGATTCCAGAGAATATTCCCTCGTTTTGCATTTTCTGGAATTTCCAATCCATTCAAACTTCCAATTGCTCGTTCTCCGTCGTCCAAACTCCGAATCTATTGATTCTTTCTCCTAAATTCATATAAAATCATAATCTATCTCCCAGTATATATTTTATAATTTTTGGATTTTATCTCGATTTTATTTGAATTTATTTGGTTGGTTCTTCGCGCGTAGATTTCGACGAATTCGGAGAGAACGACGCCGACGATTCGTAGCATCAAGTCTTTGAGCAAGGCAAGTTACACCTTTGATCATGTTGCTCCCACTAATTTAAATTATTTATGTTGTTTTTAAAATTATTATTGCATGCGTACTTTTATTCAAATTAGTTCAAATGTGCTTAAAACTTTAGTTACACCCAATTTCCTTTGTATGGCCAATCTTGATATTGAACAATCATACCTTGTCACCTTAGATGAAAACCTAGTTGGTACATTAGTATTAACTAGAACATTTTATGGAATTGCTTAGCCATGCTTAGAATAATTCGGGTGGGAAGAAGTGTTTCACATAAAATGATAAGCTTTTGAACTGTATTCTTGACTTCGGTGAGTCAAGAAGGTTTATGAATTATTTTGAAAATAAATATAAAACTGGTTTAGACTTAGGCAATTGGTTAGAGTGGTGGGTGCAGGCATGCCCTGTTGGTTGGAGCCGCAGTGGTTGATTGTCGTGCACAGGGGTTTGTGGTTGGGCCTAAGTCAGATTAAGGACCGGTCTGTGAGCTACTGTTGCAAAGCCCTATCGTACTACCACAAGGCTGGTATGGGACAGACCTGGCTGAATAATTTGCGGGTCCCAACCTGAGCCATTTCGTAGGATGAAAGTGAGCGTGGCGTAGGCCATGAGAAGTCTCACTCGGCTCAAGAGGGGGTCCCGGTCTGGTGGATTCCTTACCGGGGTGAAACCTTAGAGTTGGCTTGGCCAGGTTGAAGGCTTTGCATTGTAAAGGCCTTGTCATGACTCCTAACCGCACACCTAAGGAAGTGTGTAATCTAGTGGTAAAACGGGATGATCGTGTCTTGTGGGTAAAGCTGTACAACCTCTGCAGAGTGTATAACCTATCCTGGATAGCCGTGCCCACGGTCATGGGCAAGCTGAGTGAAGTTTTTCATGGATTAGACTTTGGTTTTCAAAATGGTTTGCGAAAACCTTGTGGATGGATGGAATCCACGAGAGATGAAAACCTTGCGGATGGATGGAATCCGTGAGAGATTGAAATCTGGTGAATGGATGGAATTCATCAGAGTTGCGCAGTGAAAGCGTGTGGATGGATGGAATCCATACGTGAGCTTTTGGAAAAGATGGTCCGGGTGGGATGCCCGTGGATAGGTTAGTGTTTGGTTGGAGCCTGCACTAACGATATTATTTTGTTAAAATCTTGTTTCTATTTATCGTATCAAATTTCAGCTTTTGCACTTACTTATGATATTTACTCAAATGTTGCCTTTTATGCAAATAAACCATATTATGCCTTCCTTTGATATTCCATATGCATGCATCTATTCTGTTAAACCTCCTGGTGTAACTTGTGGAGTACTTTTTGTACTCATGTTGCTATATCTAACTCTTTCCAGAGGAAGCTTTCGACGACTTCGGTGAGGATTGCGACTAGGCCACGTCTTACAGTCATTCGCCTTGTGGGAAGGCTGGATGGGCTGCTACATTGTTTTTCTTCCGCTGTCTTCTTTTGCTATTATTGTAAACTTTGGCCATCAGGCTCATATTAGCTAAATAAAGTTTGTCATTACGCATGATAATTGTCTTTGTGATACTGTGTGCACTAGCTTTTCCTGGGATAGTGCAATTAACACAGAGGGTTCTGGAGTTGCTGCTCCGGGTCCCGACATCGACCAAGCCCCCGGTCTTCGATGGGATCGACTATCCCTTCTGGAAGAGCCGGATGGAGACCTACATCTAGACTCAGGGCTACGCCATCTGGCACAAGGTCAAGGTGCGATATGTTGTTCCTGCCGATGAGAACATCAACACTGGAAATATGCTTGATATTGAGGCGAACGCTAAGTCGAGGAACATCATAATTCAAGGTCTGAGTCGAAGCGAGTTCGATCGCATCTCTCATGTGACGTCAGCCTTTGACATCTGGGAGACCCTCGATGCATACCGTGAGGGCACCACCCAGATCAAGATGGTTCGATAGGACCAGTTCAAGCGAGATTACAACAAGTTTCAAATGCTCGCTGGTGAGTCCCTCGATGAGTGCTTTGCACGTTTTCACAAGATTCTGAGCAACCTCCGAGCAGTCAGTCTCACATACCCGGACTCGGACAATGCTCGACAGATGTTTTCTGCTCTCGATTTATGTGTTTGGGAGATGAAGGTGACCATGATTAAAGACACGACCGACCTCTCGACCCTGACTCTTGACGCGTTGTACTCACGAGATTGACATAGTTTCTCGTAGGTCGAAATCACAGTCGATGGCCTTAGTCACCGATCCTAGTCTGATTTCTGGACCTTCTTCCGAGTCGATTTGTGGATTCTCTCTAGCTGCTCTCTGTGACGTATTTGATGATCAGTTAGAGTAGCTACCAGAGGATCAACTAGCCCTTCTAGCCAGAAAGTTTTCCCACGCGTACGAAAGGGTGAGGGATCGGAAGACGAGTGGCCCGATCATTTGCTTCGAGTATGGTGGCCCCAACCACATTCGGGCAAATTGCCCCAAGCTGGGTGTAACAGCCCAGGTTTTTATTAAAATTAAAATGAATTAATGAATAAATAAATAATATTAAAATAAAATCTGAATTAAAATTAAGTATTTTTGTGACTAAGTTTTAAATTTGGATTTTCCCTGAATTTCTGTTTTTGAAAAAGCTGTATTTGAAAAGCATTTTCAGAAAACCTAAAAGTATTATTAAATAAAATGATATTTTGATTTTTGTAAAAATCCTAGTTCAAATTAATTATTTGGAGTTATTTGGCTTTTATCTGGTTCCCTGGATTTTCTCGAGTTTAAAAATGTATTTTAAAATTTAAAAAGTATTTTAAAATATGAAAATTAGAGACCAACATTAGTTGGAAATACTTTTATTAAGTCCAAAATGTCTCCAGGAGATTCCACGAATTTTTCTGGGATTTTTGGAGTTTATTTCATATTTTTTCTGAGCTCATTTGAATTTATGAGGCTTTTCTGAAAATCCAAAATCAATTTCCAGAAATAAATCCCCAACCCTCACCCTCCGGCCGCCACGTGGACGGCCAGATTTGCGCCCACGCCGCCCTCCGGATCCCGCCTCCCCCTCTCCATCGGCCGCCACGCGTCGGCCCGGATCTCCCCCTCTCCCCGCGTCGGCCCAATCCGCGCCGTTCGCCCTTTCCTCTCTCTGCCAGCCTGGGCCCACCTGTCGACGCCCCCTTCTCCCCTTCCTTCTCTGCCAACCCGGTCCCGCCAGTCAGCCGCCTCTCCCCTCTCTGCCAGCCCGGGCCCGTTTGTCAGCCACCCCCGCCTTCTTCCCCGCGCGGCCGTCTTCTTCCTTTCGCCTCGCCGCCGGCCGTTGCAACCTCCTCCGCCCTTCCCGGCCGCACGCCCCACTCCCCGCACGTGCGCCGCCTCCCCGCATGACCCGCGCCCACCTTCTCCACCCCGTCCCCCTCTTTCGCGCCCACCTCCCCAACCTCGCCCGCAACCGCCGCTCGCCTCCGGCGAGAAATTCACGCCACCCCGCTCCCCTCCTCACCCTATTTAAACCCCCCTCGGCCTCGGAATTCTCCGCACCACCTCCCCATCCACTCCCCTCGCCCTCCCGGCCATCCCATCGCCGCCGCGTCGAGCGCCCTCGTCGTCGCCGCCGCCTCGGGACTACGGCGAGCAATCGCCACCGCTCCACTCGCCCCCGCGCCCGGTCGACACCGCCATCACCTTCCCCGCCATGCCGCGAAGCCCGTGCGCCCCTCGGCCGCGCCTCTCCGCCGCCGGAACACCGCCGCCGCGGGAGACCCGATCCACCGCCGTCTCCTTCCTCGCCGCCGGCCCTGCTCCGACCTTCTCCGGTAACCGCCGCCCCCACCACCGCATTCCCCCGCACCTCCTCTACCTCCTGCGCCCCTCGCCGCCGGCCGCCGGAGCGCCGGCGAGCACGCTGTGCCCGTGCGCCACCCCGGCCACCCTGTCCACGTCAGCCGCCCCGTGGCAGTTGCGTGGCAGCCACGTCGGCGCCACCTCCGCGCCAGCCGCCCCGTCAGCGCCACCCGTGCCTCCCTGCCACCTCAGCCAACATCTTCTCCCGTGGGCCTGGTCCATAGACCATGGGCCCACCGTCAGTCGGCCCAGCCCTGGCTGACGTCATGCTGGCGCAGATAATCCGAATTTCCCGTTGGAAATTAATTCGGCCGAAATGAAATTCCTTGCTGACGCAATAATCCAGATTTTCCTTTAGAAAAATAATTCCAGAAATCCTCCTTTTCCATTTTCTCTGAATTTAATCTTCCCGGAGCCCGTTCTCCTTCGTTCTAACTCCGATTTGGCCCATTCAAATTTCTAAATTCATCAAAAATTCCCCTCTATCCATTTCCAGCCTCAATTCAAATATTTGAGTTCAATTTGAATTTTATTTGAATTTATTTGAATTTGGTGGGTTATTTTAACGTGTAGACTTCGACGATTCGGGAAATTTCTTCGACGAAGATTCAAGCCAAGTTGAAGAGCAAGGCAAGTCACCCTCCTTGATCATGTTGATCCCAGATTTCAAAACAAAATTATGTTGATTCAAATTATATTGCATGCGTATTTCTATTCAACGTATTTCAATTCAGTTTTAAATTTAGTTATTACCTACTTGTTAATCCCTCTTTTGAATTTGAATTCCTCAATACCTTGTCACCTTAGATTCAAACTCTAGTTAATACATTAGTGTTGGCTAGAGAGTTTAATCAAATGCTTAGCCCTACTTAACCGTATAATTTTGTTTTGGGATATCTTTCGCATAAAATGATAACCTTTTTACATGAAATGATAAACTTTTCAACTGTCCTCTTGACTTTGGTGAGTCAAGGAGTGTTATGAAATTATTTTGAAAACAAATATGAAACTGGTTTAGACTTAGGCAGTTGGTTAGAATGGTGGGTGCAGGCATGCCCTGTTGGTTGGAGCCGCAGTGGTTGATTGTCGTGCACGGGGGTATGTGGTTGGGCCTAAGTCAATTAAGGACCGGTCTGTGAGCTACTGTTGCAAAGCCCTAATCGTACTACCACATGGCTGGTATGGGACAGCCCTGGCTGAATAATTTGTGAAGTCCAAATCTGAGTCGAGTCGTAGGTTGAAAGTGAGCGTGGTTGGTGCCATGTGAAGTCTCACTTGGGCGAGCGTGGTGAAGCCATGAGAAGTCTCGTCTAGGCTCAAGAGGGGGTCCCGGTCTGGTGGATTCCTTACTGGGGTGAAACCTTAGAGTTGGCTCGACCAGGTTGAAGGCTTTGCATTGTAAAGGCCTTGTCACGACTCCCCACCGCACACCTAAGGAAGTGTGTAATCTAGTGGTACAACGGGATGATCGTGTCTTGTGGGTAAAGCTGTACAACCTCTGCAGAGTGTATAATCTATCCTGGATAGCCGTGCCCACGGTCATGGGCATGCTGAGTAAAAGTTTTTCATGGATTAGACTTTGTTTTTCAAAAATGGTTTCGAAAACCTTGTGGATGGATGGAATCCACGAGAGATGAAAACCTTGCGGATGGATGGAATCCGCGAGAGATGGAAATCTGGTGAATGGATGGAATTCATCAGAGTTGCGCAGTGAAAGCGTGTGGATGGATGGAATCCATACGTGGTCTTTTGGAAAAGATGGTCCGGGTGGGATGCCCGTGGTTAGGTTGGTGTATGGTCGGAGCCTGCACTGACGGTATTATTTTCTATCGCAAGTAATGTTTTTACTTACTGTATTAAATTCAGCAATTTCAAGCTACTTATTGTATTTATTAAATGCTGTTTTATGCAAACTAACCCTATAAGCCTTCCTTTCAAGCCTTTATCATTATGTTGCATTTTCCCGGGTGATTTGCGGAGTACAAGTTTGTACTCATGTTGCTTTTTCCACACAGAGGAAGATGATGTCAACTACGGTGAAGATCTGGACGAATAGGCCGCGTCTTACTGTCGTTTGCCTGTGGGCAGGCTCAGTGGGCTTCTTCCGCTTCGGTTTTTCTTCCGCTGCTTATTAATTAATTTTGGCTTATGTGCCGTTGATGTAAACTTTGGCATTCATGCCCATATTCAGTTAATAAATGTCATTATGGTTGATATTTATCTTTGTTGTACGCTGTGTGCACTAGCTGATCCTGGACTAGTGCGATTTACACAGAGGATCCAGGAGTCGTTGCTCCGGGTTCCGACACTGGGGAAGAGCAAGGGCGACTACGGCGGTGTGAGCAAGAGTGACTACATCGACAAGAACCACAACAAGAAGCCCTCAGCTCATGCTGTCGGAACCCAGAGCAACGACTCCTAGATCCTCTGTGTAAATCGCACTAGTCCAGGATCAGCTAGTGCACACAGCGTACAACAAAGATAAATATCAACCATAATGACATTTATTAACTGAATATGGGCATGAATGCCAAAGTTTACATCAACGGCACATAAGCCAAAATTAAGTAATAAGCAGCGGAAGAAAAACCGAAGCGGAAGAAGCCCACTGAGCCTGCCCATAGGCAAACGACAGTAAGACGCGGCCTATTCGTCCAGATCTTCACTGTAGTTGACGTCTTCCTTCTCTGTGTGGAAAAAGCAACGTGAGTACAAACTTGTACTCCGCAAATCACCCGGGAAAATGCAACATAATGATAAAGGCTTCAATGGAAGGCTTATAGGGTTAGTTTACATAAAACAACATTTAAGAAATACAATAGATAGATTGAAATTGCTGAATTTAATACGGTAAGTAAAAACAATACTTGTAATCGAAAATAATACCGTCAGTGCCGGCTCCGACCAAACACCAACCTATCCACGAGCATCCCACCCGGACCATCTTTTCCAAAAGCTCAGGTATGGATTCCATCCATCCACACGCTTTCGCTGCGCAACTCTGATGAATTCCATCTATTCACCAGATTTCAATCTCTCGCGGATTCCATCCATCCGCAAGGTTTTCAATATCTCTCATGGGTTCCATCTACCCACAAGGTTTTCGAAAATATTTTTGAAAAACAAAATCTAATCCATGAAAAACTTTTACTCAGCATGCCCATGACCGTGGGCACGGCTATCCAGGATAGATTATACACTCTGCAGAGGTTGTACAGCTTTACCCACAAGACACGATCATCCCGTTGTACCACTAGATTACACACTTCCTTAGGTGTGCGGTGGGGAGTCGTGACAAGGCCTTTACAATGCAAAGCCTTCAACCTGGTCGAGCCAACTCTAAGGTTTCGCCCCAGTAAGGAATCCACCAGACCGGGACCCCCTCTTGAGCCTAGACGAGACTTCTCATGGCTTAACCACGCTCGCCCAAGTGAGACTTCACATGGCACCAACCACACTCACTTTCAACCTACGACTCGGCTCAGGTTGGGACTTCACAAATTATTCTGCCAGGGCTGTCCCATACCAGCCATGTGGTAGTACGAATAGGGCTTTGCAACAGTAGCTCACAGACCGGTCCTTAATCTGACTTAGGCCTAACCACATACCTCTGTGCACGACAATCAACCACTGCGGCTCCAACCAACAGGGCATGCCTGCACCCACCAATCTAACCAATTGCCTAAGTCTAAACCAAGTTTGATATTTTGTTTTCCAAATATTACATAAACCTCCTTGACTCACCAAAGTCAAGAGCACATAACATTTTATGTAAAAAGGGTATCATTTTATGTGAAAGATATCCCAAAACAAATATTGTAGCTAAGCAGGCTAAGCATTTGATATAAATTCCTCTAGCCAACACTAATGTATTAACTAGAGTTTGAATCTAGGGTAACAAGGTATAAGGAATTCAATAACAATGGAGGAATTAACAAGTAGGCATTAACTATATTTAAAACTGAATTGAAATACGTTGAATAAAAGTATGCATGAAATATAATTTAAATCAAAATAATTTTATTTTGAAATCTGGGATCAACATGATCAAGGAGGGTGACTTGCCTTGCTCTTCGAATTGGTGAGATCCGTCTTCGAGGAATCTTCAGAATCGTCGAAGTCTACACGTGAAAATAACCCATCAAATTCAAATAAATTCAAATTAAATTAAACTTGAACTCAAATATTTGAATTGAGGCTAGAAATGGATAGAGGGGAATTTGTGATGAATTTAGAAATTTGAATGGGCTAAATCGGAGCTAGGACGAAGAAGAACGGGCTCTGGGAAGTTTGAATTCAGAGAAAAAGAAAAAGAGAAATTTCTAGAATTATTTTTCTAAAGGAAATTGGATTTATGATGTCAGCCTTGCGTCAGCCCTGAGATTTTATTTTTCGGCCGAATTATTTTTGTATGGGAAAATGCGGGGAGGGGCTGACATGCGGGCCCGGTCCATGTGGACCAAGTCCACGGTCTACGGGTGGGGCGGAGGTGGCGGGGTGGTGGCGTGGCAGCCGACGGGGAGAGGGGCCGAGGTGGCCGACGCGTGGCGTCGTTTCACCGTCCACGCTGGCACAGCGAGCCGACGTGGCAGGGCGGCCTGGGTGGCGCACGGGGGTGGCGGCGACGGCGGCGCTCCGGCGGGCGGCGGCCGGCGGCGATGGCGGCTACGGGGAGAGGGGACCGAGGGGAGTGCGGCTCACCTTGTCGCGGGGCTCGGCGGGCGCGGGAGTGTTGGTGATATGCCCTAGAGGCAACATGGAGATGTTGAATATATCACATACTATGTTTATGATACATTGCTTTGTTCCTTGAAATAGACATTATCATTATTGATCAATGAGTATGTGACTTATTCATGAGACTCTTAATGCCAAAATGTTGCTATTTCTAAATGATCCCTGATCATATATCATATGAGGAACATATATGATTCAAAGATCAGCATATGTATTGATTGATGATCATGTCTCATGGATCATGGTATGGAGATACCAAATCAATAATATGGACATGTGTTAGTGAACATATGTTGGATAGACCCGCCATGAGACACTGCAGAGATTCCATGTGTCATTAGTTGGTCTCAAGTAGTGTTTATGTAGAATCGTTAGACTTGAGATCATCATGGTTCCCAACATGCGTAGTAGCCTATTTTGGGACTACTAACCACTACTCCGTAACTGGGTAGTCATAAAAGTAGTCTTCGGGTTTGCTATGAAACATGTAGTGGGATGTGAATGATCAAGATAGAATTTGCCCCTCCTTATGGGAGAGATATCTCTGGGCCCCTCGATGTAATGGATTATGAAAGTGCATGGCCATGCCAATGTGATTGAGGAGTCAATCACAAGTTTATAATCCATCACGGAATCGAGAGAGTGATTGAGCCATTAAGAGGATGACACAGGTCTCGCCTTGAGCTTAATCTATATCGTGAGGCAAAAGGATTCGTACATGAGAACATTACAGGTTCAGCCGATATGATCTTTACGTATACTTTGGGGTTAATATGTCTTGCTAGAGGCCGCTATTAACAGGGTGACCGGAAAGGTGTTTCCGGGTCGCGACCAAGTATACGTGAACCTACAGGGTCGCACACTTAACGGGTTGGAACACTAATTCGAATGTGATTCGGATGTGGGCTCAATTCGGATAGAGATCCGGATAGACTCCTATTGGGCCTCGGTCCACGAGGCCCAAGTGAGGAGGTCTATATATTTGGAGGCGGGGGGGCTGAGGGATGCACGCATATGTTCCTCCCGAACAAAACCCTAGCCGCCACCTCCCGAGCCAAACCCTAGCCGCTCGCGAGTGCTGGTACACTCGCGATCGGAGTTCCAGCCCCGGACGTGTGGATACCGGTGGAGGCGCTGCTCGTTGCGGCGTTGATCGGCATCAACAAACTACAGATTGGATCTGCTCGTGGTGTGGTTGATCGCGTGGAGGAGACGATCTGTTCGGGACGATCGGCTACTTCCACTACTACCTCGACGCGCGTGGTTGGATCGGCTTCTCCAACTCTTCTTCCGCTGCGCTGCGCGTCTAGTGGTAACGATCTATGATCCCTTCTTAGCATGATGTCCTGGTGTGCGCGGTAGAAATTTTTTATTTTCTGCTATCGTAGCCTACGCGCGTTCCTTTAGTGGTATCAGAGCCATCTTGCTTAGTTTGCGATCTGGATCAGCGCATATGATGATATGCGGTTGTAGTAGATTGGATCTATTACAGTCTAGATCAGTCGGTTCATGTGATGAATCGATGGTAGCACGGGTTGATGAGATCAATCGGTGAATAGGGGTTGGATGAGGCGCAGATTGTATCACTACTGGTGCCCTAGAGATTGTCTCGGATCGGCATAAGGTGGTTATGTCGAATACTAGTAGGATACGAATCTGATAGCCTCGGGCCAGTGGGAATACTAGTGCCCTAGAGATTGTCTCGGATCGGCATAAGGTGGTTATGCCGAATACTAGTAGGTTACGGATCTGATGGCCTCGGCCCAGTGGAAAAACTAGCATCCTAGAGAATGTCTCGGATCGGCATAAGGTGGTTGTGCCGAATAGTTTTTCCATTGCGATTTCATAGATTGGATCTGTAAATTTCGTAGGGTGTTCAGGGCGCTGCCCTGAAACCCGCGGGGGGCGGCCCCCCCCTCGACCCCCCGCCCGCTGACCGGCCAGCGGGACCGCCGTGCGTACCCGCCTTGTATAGCGTCTTGGGTTCACATCGTTAGGTAGAATACGATTCTACGTCTAACTTGTTTTTGCAGAGAATGACGTGAATAGTATGGCCCTATATCTTATTGGAATGTATGAGATGTATGTGATGCATGTAACATTCGTTCATGGCCTGCGTGTCATGATTATTTCAGCTATTGTTAGCTGTCTATATTGTATTTAACGACCTGCGTGTCGACCTTAATGCTTGAATCTATCTTTGTAATCTTCAATTTCTAGCTATTATAGGTAGTAGCCTAGTTTTGAGGTTACAAGCTTTCAAGCATGGTGGCCTAAAGGAGTGATGTGGAGGATGGAGATCGTCTACACCTACATGGAGATGGAGATCACCATTTGTTTGGGCCATACTACTTCACAGTTAAATGTGTTTATCTGTGATATTATCTATCTTATTCTTATGCAATGTTTTGTCATATGTTGCTTTGGTAGGATAGAATCCCTCATAAAATTAGGTGTTCATGCCCTTCCATATGTTGCACCAAAAGATAATGATCACCGCATGGTAGGTCTACCAAAGTAGAGTGCCGTCGGTTATCATCATTATTTGGGGTAGATGTCGGACATCTACATGCGGAAGCATTTGGTTTACTTAACAAGGTTATCAAAACAGTTTTGGACCTTGGGGCATAGATTGGGGCCGGGGCATGTTGATGTCACCCAACAAGCAAGAGTCACATAGGGATGTGATTAGCAAGGTGTTGCTTACCCATGTCACTAGTTTTCTAGCCGTGATGCCAAAGCTCACTAGGAATTAGTGAAATGAGGTTCTTGACCCACTATGTAACTTAGAGGGAGTTTTGTTGCAAAACACATAGTGGGAGTCTTTTGTTAAATTGTTTAATAAAAGATGAACATAAACATAGTGCTAAACTTTGCATATTCTTTGTTGTAGATCATGTCAACTAATGCCGCATCCAGTTCTTTTAATTTGCGATCTATTCTTGAGAAAGAAAAACTCAATGGAACGAACTTTATGGATTGGTATCGCAACTTGAGAATTGTTCTCAAGCAAGAGCGCAAGGAGTATGTCCTTGAGTCTCATTATCCTGATGACTTGCCTGATAATGCTACTGCGGCTGCACGGAGAGCTTATGAGAAGCAAACGAATGATTACCTTGATGTGAGCTGTCTCATGCTTGCCACAATGTCCTCTGAGCTTCAGAAGCAATATGAGAACACAGATGCCTACAATATCATTGTGGGGTTGCGTGGTATGTTTGAGAACCAAGCAAGGGCTGAGAGGTTCAACACTTCAAAGTCCTTGTTTGCGTGCAGGCTTGCAGAAGGGAATCCCGTCAGCCCTCATGTGATTAAGATGATTGGCTACATTGAGAGTCTGGAAAAGCTTGGTTTTCCCCTTAGCCAAGAGTTGGCTACTGATGTGATTCTCCAGTCACTCCCCCCGAGCTTTGAGCCATTCATACTGAACTATCACATGAACAACATGGATAAGACCTTGGCAGAGTTGCATGGGATGCTAAAAGCTGCCGAGGAAAGCATTAAGAAAAGCAGCAATCATGTGATGATGATGCAGAAAGGCAAGGGCAAGCCCAATGTCAAGAAAGGCGCGGTCAAAAGAAAGTTAGCTCCCGATGAGATCGCGAGCAGTTCTAAGGCCAAGCAAGTCAAGAAGGGCGCTGCTCCTAATGCAGATTGTTACTACTGTAAGCAATCAGGTCATTGGAAAAGGAACTGCCCAAAGTACTTGGAGGATCTTGAGAAGAAGAAGGGAAGTACGACTTCCTCTCCAGGTATAAATGTTATAGAGATCAATCTTGCTACTTCATCCACTGATTCATGGGTATTTGATACCGGATCGGTTGCTCACCTTTGCAAATCGTTGCAGGGGCTAAGAAGAAGTAGAAGTTTGAGGAGGAGCGAAGTGGATCTTCGCGTTGGCAATGGAGCAAAAGTTGCTGCGGTCGCTGTTGGCACCATGCCATTGTCTTTACCTTCAGGATTAGTTTTGGAATTGAATAATTGTTATTGTGTTCCATCTCTTTCCAAGAACATTATTTCTGCTTCATGTTTGCAAGCAGAAGGTTATGACTTTAGATCTGTGAACAATGGTTGTTCTCTTTATTTCAAAGATATGTTCTATTGTCATACTCCATTGGTGAATGGGTTATATGTTCTTACTCTTGAAGAGTCACCGGTCTATAACATTAATGCAAAGAGGCAACGTTCGAATGATTTGAATCCCACGTTTATTTGGCACTGTCGCTTAGGTCACATAAATGAGAAACGCATGGAGAAGCTCCATAGAGATGGTATTCTGCACTCATTTGATTTTGAATCATTTGAGACATGCGAATCTTGTTTACTTGGCAAGATGACAAAGGCACCTTTCACCGGTCAAGGTGAACGGGCAAGTGACTTATTGGCACTCGTACATTCTGATGTATGTGGACCAATGAGCTCAACAGCCAGAGGTGGTTTTCAGTACTTCATAACTTTTACTGATGATTTTAGTAGATATGGGTATATCTACCTGATGAAGCATAAGTCCGAATCCTTTGAAAAGTTCAAAGAATTCCAAAATGAAGTGCAAAATCATTTAGGCAAGACAATCAAGTTTCTACGATCTGATCGTGGAGGCGAGTATTTGAGCCATGAGTTTGGCAATCATCTGAAGGATTGTGGAATTGTTCCACAATTGACTCCGCCAGGAACACCTCAATGGAATGGGGTATCTGAACGGAGAAATCGCACCTTATTAGATATGGTGCGCTCCATGATGAGCCAAAGTGATCTTCCGTTGTCTTTTTGGGGGTACGCTCTTGAAACAGCCGCTTTCACACTAAACAGGGTTCCATCAAAATCAGTAGAAAAGACACCATATGAGATGTGGACAGGACAACGTCCTAGCTTGTCTTTTCTTAAGATTTGGGGATGTGAGGCTTATGTAAAACGTTTACAATCTGATAAGCTCAGTCCTAAATCTGATAAATGCTTCTTTATCGGGTATCCTAAGGAAACAAAAGGATATTACTTCTATAATCAAGGAGAAGGCAAAGTGTTTGTCGCCCGGCATGGTGTCTTCTTAGAGAAAGAGTTTCTCTCAAGAAGGGATAGTGGGAGCATGGTGCAACTTGAAGAAATTCGGGAAACACCTGAAAACGTTTCAGCTCCTACAGAACCACAACAGGATGAACAAACTGTTGAAGAACCTGTTGTGGACACACCGGCACCACGTAGGTCAGAGAGGTCACGTCGTGCACCTGAAAGGTACATGTTCTTGACTACTCAACAACGGGACATATTGTTGTTAGACAACGATGAGCCTAAGACCTATGAAGAAGCGATGGTGGGACCAGACTCTGAGAAATGGCTTGAAGCCATGAGATCCGAAATTGAATCCATGCACAGTAATCATGTTTGGAACTTGGTTGATCCACCTGATGGTGTTAAAACCATTGAGTGCAAATGGATTTTCAAGAAAAAGATAGACATAGATGGAAATGTTCACATCTATAAAGCGCGATTGGTGGCCAAAGGTTTCAAACAAATTCAAGGTGTTGATTATGATGAAACTTTTTCGCCCGTCGCAATGATAAAGTCTATTCGGATCATTCTAGCGATTGCTGCATATTTCGACTATGAAATATGGCAAATGGATGTCAAAACAGCTTTCCTTAATGGAAATCTGAGTGAGGATGTGTACATGACACAGCCCACGGGTTTTGTCGATCCGCAATCAGCTGGAAAGATATGCAAGCTGCAAAGATCCATTTATGGATTAAAGCAGGCATCTCGGAGTTGGAACATTCGTTTTGATGAAGTAATCAAAGGGTTTGGTTTCATCAAGAACGAAGAAGAGCCTTGTGTTTACAAAAAGGCTAGTGGGAGCGCACTCGTGTTTCTGGTCTTATATGTGGATGACATATTACTGATCGGAAATGACATTCCTATGCTCGAATCTGTTAAGTCTTCATTGAAAAATAGTTTCTCTATGAAAGACTTAGGAGAGGCGGCATATATTCTGGGCATCAAGATCTATAGGGATAGATCAAGAAGGCTAATTGGATTAAGCCAAGATACGTACATTGACAAGGTGTTGAAAAGGTTCAACATGCAGGATTCCAAGAAAGGCTTCCTACCTATGTCACATGGTATACATCTTAGCAAGAGTCAGTGTCCTAGTACACCTGATGAGCGGGATAAAATGAATGCGATTCCATATGCTTCGGCTATGGGATCCATTATGTATGCCATGCTTTGTACACGTCCAGATGTCTCGTATGCTTTAAGTGCTACAAGTAGATACCAGTCAGATCCAGGTGAAAGTCACTGGATTGCCGTAAAGAACATCTTGAAGTACTTGAGAAGAACTAAAGATGTGTTCCTCGTCTATGGGGGTGAGGAAGAGCTCGTTGTAAATGGTTACACCGATGCTAGCTTCCAAACTGACAAAGATGATTTTAGATCGCAATCTGGATTTGTGTTCTGCCTGAATGGCGGTGCGGTGAGCTGGAAGAGTTCCAAGCAGGAGACGGTTGCTGATTCTACAACAGAGGCCGAGTACATAGCAGCTTCTGAAGCTGCTAAAGAGGCTGTTTGGATCAAGAAATTTGTTTCTGAGCTTGGTGTGGTGGCTAGTGCCTCCAGCCCAATGGACCTCTACTGTGACAATAGTGGGGCCATTGCGCAAGCCAAGGAGCCTAGATCGCACCAGAAGTCCAAGCACATTCTACGGCGATTTCATCTCATCCGCGAGATTGTGGAGAGAGGCGATGTGAAGATATGCAAAGTACAAACGGATTTGAACATTGCAGATCCGTTGACAAAGCCGCTTCCCCAGCCAAAGCATGAGGCTCACACTAGGGCAATGGGTATTAGATACCTACATGGTTGACTCTAGTGCAAGTGGGAGACTGTTGGTGATATGCCCTAGAGGCAACATGGAGATGTTGAATATATCACATACTATGTTTATGATACATTGCTTTGTTCCTTGAAATAGACATTATCATTATTGATCAATGAGTATGTGACTTATTCATGAGACTCTTAATGCCAAAATGTTGCTATTTCTAAATGATCCCTGATCATATATCATATGAGGAACATATATGATTCAAAGATCAGCATATGTATTGATTGATGATCATGTCTCATGGATCATGGTATGGAGATACCAAATCAATAATATGGACATGTGTTAGTGAACATATGTTGGATAGACCCGCCATGAGACACTGCAGAGATTCCATGTGTCATTAGTTGGTCTCAAGTAGTGTTTATGTAGAATCGTTAGACTTGAGATCATCATGGTTCCCAACATGCGTAGTAGCCTATTTTGGGACTACTAACCACTACTCCGTAACTGGGTAGTCATAAAAGTAGTCTTCGGGTTTGCTATGAAACATGTAGTGGGATGTGAATGATCAAGATAGAATTTGCCCCTCCTTATGGGAGAGATATCTCTGGGCCCCTCGATGTAATGGATTATGAAAGTGCATGGCCATGCCAATGTGATTGAGGAGTCAATCACAAGTTTATAATCCATCACGGAATCGAGAGAGTGATTGAGCCATTAAGAGGATGACACAGGTCTCGCCTTGAGCTTAATCTATATCGTGAGGCAAAAGGATTCGTACATGAGAACATTACAGGTTCAGCCGATATGATCTTTACGTATACTTTGGGGTTAATATGTCTTGCTAGAGGCCGCTATTAACAGGGTGACCGGAAAGGTGTTTCCGGGTCGCGACCAAGTATACGTGAACCTACAGGGTCGCACACTTAACGGGTTGGAACACTAATTCGAATGTGATTCGGATGTGGGCTCAATTCGGATAGAGATCCGGATAGACTCCTATTGGGCCTCGGTCCACGAGGCCCAAGTGAGGAGGTCTATATATTTGGAGGCGGGGGGGCTGAGGGATGCACGCATATGTTCCTCCCGAACAAAACCCTAGCCGCCACCTCCCGAGCCAAACCCTAGCCGCTCGCGAGTGCTGGTACACTCGCGATCGGAGTTCCAGCCCCGGACGTGTGGATACCGGTGGAGGCGCTGCTCGTTGCGGCGTTGATCGGCATCAACAAACTACAGATTGGATCTGCTCGTGGTGTGGTTGATCGCGTGGAGGAGACGATCTGTTCGGGACGATCGGCTACTTCCACTACTACCTCGACGCGCGTGGTTGGATCGGCTTCTCCAACTCTTCTTCCGCTGCGCTGCGCGTCTAGTGGTAACGATCTATGATCCCTTCTTAGCATGATGTCCTGGTGTGCGCGGTAGAAATTTTTTATTTTCTGCTATCGTAGCCTACGCGCGTTCCTTTAGGGAGGTGGCCGGCGGCGAGCGAAAGGCGGCAGAGGCGCTCGGGTGGTGATGGCGAATGGGTTCCGGTGGCGGAGCGGCGCGGCTGAGGGGCGGCCGGGGTGCGCACGGGCGCGGCGAAGCTCGAAGAGGCGGTGGCACAGCACGAGGGCGACCGAGTCGGGCGTAATTGCTCGTCGGAGCTTTCGCCGGCGCTCGGGGAGACGTCGCACGGCGCGGGAGCTCTCAGGTGGCGGAGGAGGAACGGGGAGCGGAGGGGGAAGTGGAGCGAGGAGAGGCGGCGCTCGGGGTGGCTTTTATAGGGGCGGAGGGCGACGGGGCGGCGCGGATTTGTCGCCGGAGGTGGGTGGTGGGCGGCGGCCGTTGCGGACGGGTGAGGCCGAGCGGGCGCGGGTCGTGGGGAGGGAGGTGGGCGCGGCATGCGGAAGGGGGCGGCACACGAGCGGGAGTGGGGGCGTGGCCGAGGAAGAGGGAAGGTGGCCGGGAGAAGCGGGCGGCGGGCGCAACGGCCAGCGGTGCGGGGAGGAAGGAGGAGGCGGGGGAGACGAAGGCCCTGACGGGCGGGCCCGGGTGGCAGCGAGAGAAGGAGGGAGAGAGAGGTGGCGCCGACAAGTGGGCCAGGCGGCCAGAGAGGGGGTGCGAGAGGCTGCCGGGTCTGGTCGGCAGATAAATGGGGGAGAAGAGAGAGAGGAGCAGCTCGGGCGCGGGCGGATGAAGATCCCACGGCCAAAAGGGGAGGGCGGGCGGACGGGCAGATGGGCCGACTGGCGGGGAGGCGTGGCGCTGATCCGAGCCGGCCAGGTGGCGGGCGCGGAAGAGGGGAGGGCGGGATCCGGCAGGCGACGTGGGTGCAAATCTGGCCGTCCACGTGGCGGACGGAGGGAAGGACAGGGAAATTTGATTTTATTTTTCTGATTTCTAATTTTCAGAAAAGCTTGAAAATTCCATTAAGCCTCAGAAAAATACAAAATAAACTCCAAAAATTCCAGAAAAATTCAGAGAACTCCTGGATACTTTTTGGACTTAATAAAAATATTTTCAACTAATGTTGGTATTTAATTTTCATACTTTAAATTACTTTTTAATTTCAAAAATACATTTTTAAACTCCAGGAAATCCAGGGAACCAAATAAAATCCAAATAACTCCAAATTTTTAATTTGACATAGAATTTTTATATAAAATCAAAATATCATTTTATATGATAATAGTTTTAGGTTTTTCTGAAAATGTTTTTCAAATCCAGCTTTTTCTAAAGCAGAAATTCAAGGCAAATCAAAATTTGAAATCTAGGCACAAAAAGACTTAATTTAATTTAATTTTTATTTTAATTAATTTTTATTTATTTATTAATTATTTTTATTTTAGCAAAAATTTGGGATGTTACACGTGCCCAAGGCAAGAAGAAATTCCGCGACCTTGGCAAAGCCAAGAGGCTCTTCCACCGCGTCCTCACCGCCTTCGACGACCTCAGCGTGGTGGAGGGGTGGAGCGACGACGATGGGATGGACGAGCAAGAGCCCAAGGGCGGCGACGACTTCTCCGGCATGTGCTTCATGGCCCTTGAGGGCAAGATCAGCGACAACGAGCTCTATTCCGACTCTGATGAGGTATACCCTTCCTACGACCAGCTTAATGATGCTTTTCTTAAGCTAGGAAAATTTCATGCTAGATCTAGAGCTAGGGTTAGCGAGTTGGAGAAGGAAGTAGAAAGCTTGTCACGGGAGCTTACTTCACTTAGATCTGCTCCCTCCCGTGACGATTGTGATGTATGTACTGCTTTGCTTGATGACATGGAGAAGCTAAGGACCTTGTATGATAGTGTGTCCTCTGAGTTAGACATGGTTAAGGTGGAGAATGTTAGTCTACTTGCTGAACTAGAGATGAGTAGGGTAGTTACTTTTTGATCCCCTGTTGTTGAGACTACATCTTGCACCTCATGTTAGGATAAGGACAATGTTTTTAGAGGTCTTTATACCATGCTTCTTGATCTGCCCGAGACTTGTGGAAATTGCAATAATTTGAAGATGAACCTAAAAAGGGCAGATCACAAATTGCTGAATTACAAGCTTCATTACTTGAGCCTATTGCTTCATATTTGAACTGTCCTAAATTAACTGCTGAACTTGAATCTGTCTCAAAACAGTTTCAAGAAATGATTGACTACAATAAGAAAATGACTCAGTATGCTTCTAAGGACCCTGTTAGCTCACCATGCAAAAATTGCGATAAACTAAAATCTGACTTGATTCCATTGGAAGAAAAATGTGTGAAGCTAACTAAGGATTTACTAGAGAAGCCACAATCTTGTTGTGATGTGTGTGCTGGTGTGGGGGAGAAGCCCAAGGGTAAGGTAGAGACGCTTAGCAACGTGGACCAAAAGGCTAGCAGTAGGACTGTCCCTTCTGAGTCGGTTGTGCGTGCACAAGCCATTCACTCTTCTGCTACTAGTTCTTCTTCTACTCCCTTACCTTCTGCTGTCTCTTCTTCCCCTGCTCTTCTTTCACCTCTCTCTTTCGGGAGTGTCAATATCTTATGAACACTCTCGAGAGATTTGTAGGAGGCAAGAAGAAGCTGAATCTCATTCAGACTAGTCCAAGATTTGCAAGTTCAATCAAGGTCTAGGATACGATTTTTATGAGGACATGAGGAAGCATCCACCTGCTGTTCTTCGACCCATAGCAGCGGGTGTGATCGAGATTGAGCCCAATATTGAGAAAGTTCAATTCAAGTCAGTGGGCTTTGTCCAAGGGATTTTCTGATAGCAAGGTGATTCCACCTGTTGCTTCGGCCTCTCAGGAGGCGAAGCCCCATCGTGCTACTTCTACCTCTCAGAAGGTGAAGTATCATTGCACCTTCTGTTAGAAGGATGGACACTTGATCGAGCGATGCTTCAGGCACGCCAAGATCGCGCGTAGAGACCGTGTTGAGGCTCTTAGGCGTATTCAGGGTCAGCCCTAGACCTTGAGTGCACCTAAGACCAACACGAGGTCTAGGTTTGCTTCTGTTGATGGGTTTGGGCAGCATTGAGGACTTGGATTTTCTGAGTTTTCTGGTTTTCGTCCTCGATATACCTCTGGTTATGACTTCCGTCGTTCTGAGGGTAGATCTCATTTTCCCCATCGAGATGGCTACCTGCGGCGTGATCAGCATGTTGCTGGTGCTCCAACTCGCACTCCCATAGCAGTCAGACCCAACAATAGCTCCAGGTCTGCTCGTGGACCTTCTGCTTCTTTGAGCGACAGAGAGTGTAGGGTAGATAGAGGTCAGTCATGTGTGGCTACTTCTTCTACACGACGTGTTACTTAATATTGGGTGCCAAAATCATTCTTGATTTACCCTAGCACTGAGACTTTACTCTCTCGTTGACTCAGGTTCGTCGGGCAGGGAAGAGAGAGGTTTGGCTCGTTGACACTGGGTGTTCTCAACACATGACCGGAGACTCTCGTTGGTTCTCTTCCCTAGCTCGTGCTCCAGGTGATGACACGATCACCTTCGGAGACGCTTCGTCTGGGTGCGTCATCGCCAAAGGTACAGTGCGCGTTAATGAGTCTTTTATTTTGAAAGATGTTGCCTTGGTTAGTAAGTTGCAGTATAATTTGCTTTCTGTTTCTCAGCTTACCGATGACGGCTTTGAGGTGCGCTTTAAGAAAAACGCTTGCAAAATTCTTGATTTTTCGGGTAGTCTGGTTTGCGGGATTTCTCGTTATGGGAGGATCTTTCGTGCTGATTTTTCTGAGTCTTCTGGTGATCCTCTTCGGTGTTTAGTTGCTTCTGAGTCCCGTAACCTTACTTTCTGGCATAGGAGACTTGGTCATATTGGATTTGACCATTTGACCCGAATTAGCGGCCACAATCTCATTCGTGGTCTGCCGAAACTCAAGATGGTCAAAGATATTGTTTGCGCTCCTTGCCGACACGGCAAGATGGTTGCCGCTTCTCACCCTCCGGTCACAGTGACTATGACCGATGCACCAGGAAAGCTGCTCCACATGGACACAGTTGGACCAGCTCGAGTGCAGTCAGCAGGAGGGAAGTGGTATGTTCTTGTCGTGGTCGATGACTTCTCGAGGTTCTCTTGGATGTTTTTCTTAGCCTCAAAGGATGAGACATTTACATATTTTTGAGGTCTTTTCAGTTGGCTTTCTGTTGAGCTTCTAGGTGCCTTATGAGCGATCCGCAGTGACAATGGCACGGAGTTCAAGAATTCCTACTTTGAGAGGTTTTGCGATGAGATAGGTGTAGAGCACAAGTTCTCTTCTCCGCACGTCCCACAGCAGAATGGCATCGTGGAGAGGAAGAATCGTACCTTGGTTGAGATGGCCAGGACGATGCTTGATGAGTATTCTACACTTAGGAAGTTTGGGCTGAGGCTATAGCGACCGCGTGCCATGTTTCGAACAGAGTTTTTCTTCGGCCACACTTGCATCGCACTTCCTATGAGTTGAGATACGGGCGGAAGTCTAGTGTCTCTCATTTTCGTGTGTTTGGTTGCAAGTGTTTCATTCTGAAGTCCGGGAACCTAGATAAGTTCGAGTCACGATCTTTTGATGGGATCTTTTTAGGTTACTCAACTTTTTCGCGGGTGTATAGGGTTTGGAACTGCGAGTCTAGTAAGTTGGTAGAGACCTGTGAGGTGATCATCGACGAGGTCAGTCCGGGGACTAGGCCCGATATCTCAGGTTCTTTAGAACAGTCCAAGCCCATCTTTGTGGATGATGAGGAGGATGGAGATGAGGGTTGTCTACCCGATTTAGTTCCTCATCCTCCACTTGAGGTGCCTTCTTCCACTGCACCTCTAGGTGATCAGCCCATGCCTTCTACTTCCTCTGGATCTAGTGGCTCTGTTCCTACCTCTTCAGCTCATGAGGTAGAGGCCACTTCTTCATCTCATCCAGGACCTCCCCGACATATCCAGAAAGACCGTCCTTCCGAGCAGATGATTGGAGACCTCTTGAGCGAGTCACACGCTCAAAGTCTGGCATGTCACATTTCTGTCTCCATTCTGCCTTTGCTGCCACCTTTGAGCCCAAGGATGTTAGTCATGCACTATCTGTGAGTCTTGGGTCAATGCCATGCATGAGGAGTTGGAAAATTTCGAGAGAAACAAGGTCTGGTCGCTTGTTGAGCCCCCTCGAGGTCACAATGTCATTGGGACTAAGTGGGTGTTCAAGAACAAGCAGAGTGAGGATGGGGTAGTCATTTGAAACAAGGCTAGACTGGTAGCTCAGGGCTTTTCCCAGGTTGAGAGTCTAGATTTTGAGGAGACTTTTGCCTGTATAGCTAGACTTGAAGCCATTAGAATCCTGCTTGCTTTTGCGGCTTCTAAGGGTTTCAAGCTTTACCAGATGGATGTCAAGAGTGCCTTCCTCAATGGGTTCATTGAAGAAGAGGTCTATGTGAGATAGCCTCCAGGTTTTGAGAACCCCAAATACCCAAACCATGTCTACAAGCTTTCCAAAGCCTTGTATGGACTTAAGCAGACCCCTAGAGCTTGGTATGAGAGGCTTAAGTCCTATCTGTTGAGTCATGGTTTTGAGATGGGTAAAGTGGATAAGACCTTGTTCATTCGTATGCATGGCACTAACCTACTGCTCGTCTAGATTTATGTAGATGACATTATCTTTGGTGGCTCTTCCTATGCTCTCGTTTCATAGTTCTCAGATGTCATGAGCACCGACTTTGAGATGAGCATGATGGGCGAGTTGACCTTCTTCCTTAGCTTCCAGATCAAGCAGACTCGGGAGGGTACCTTCTTGCATCAGGGCAAGTAAACTCGTGACCTCCTGAGATGCTTTGACATGAGTGATGGTAAACCCGTGTCAACTCCCATGGCGTCCACAGCTTCTCTTGACCCAGATGAGGACGGTGAGCCAGTTGATCAGAAGGAGTATCGTAGCATGATTGGCTCCCTCTTGTACCTCACCGCCTTGAGGCTGGACATACACTTCTCCGTGTGCCTGCACGCTCGCTTACAGGCTTCTCCTCATGTATCTCACCGCCAGGCGGTGAAACGCATCCTTCGGTACCTTCGAGCTACCATTGACTATGGTATTTAGTACTCTTCCTCGTCCTGTCTTTCCTTGAGAGCCTATTCGGATGCAGACTTTGCTGGCTGTCAATTCATTGGCACTTCTCTTGCTTCATGGTCTTCTAGGAAGCAGTCCGGTGTTGCACAGTCCACCACAGAGGCCGAGTACGTAGCTGCCGCCAGTTGCTACAGCTAGGTACTTTGGATGGTCTCGACCCTGTGGGACTTTGGGTTAGTTATCGAAAGTGTTCCACTCTTTTGTGATAACACTTCTGCAATTAACATTGCTAAGAACCCACTGCAGCATTCTCGGGCCAAGCACATTGATATTCGATATCACTTCCTTCGAGACCATGTGGAGAAGGGTGACATAGTGCTCCAGTTTGTGGAGAGTGACCACCAGTTGGCTGATATCTTTACCAAACCTTTGGATAGATCTAGGTTTTCAATCTTAAGAGGAGAGCTTGGGGTGGTTTGTCCTTATGGACTGTTGTGAGGGGGAGTTTTGTGCTTAATGCTTTATCTTGTTTATTATGCTCTTACTCCTTTCTGTTGCATTGCATTCGGGTGCATTTGGGATAGTCCTTCTAACATAGGTTAGAGTGGTTCTCTTGCCTAGCTGTTTAGATTTCTTTCTCTCATCTTGCGATTCTAGGATGCTGCTTATTAGCTGTTTCTCTTCTCACTAGGTTGAGCTCACTCACTTTTTATAGGTTCTAGCAAGGGTTGAGCCACCCTTGGGTAGACAGGGTATGTGTTTGCTCCTTAGTGGATTAGATGATCAGTTGATAGTCCTAGAGTCATATGGGGTGGATGAGAGTCAGTCTGAGCAATAGTATCCTCTATATCTTGTCTATGCTTTAAGGACTGCCCTTTTTTGTTTTTATTGCCAGCTTCTCGCATTTATTGCTTTGGTTCAGGGGAGTTCATTTGGGAGCTTCTAGATCTTAATATTGCCATAACTCAACTTGAACTAAAGTTGCATCTTGTAACATCCCAAAATTTGGCTTTCTGGAAAAATTTAAATTCAAATTAATTATTTTAAAGTAATTGGATTTTACTTGGCTTTTATTTGATTGTCTGGATTTTATTTCAAAATGTAAAGCAAGAAAATGCATTTTAAATATTTTATTAAAGCCAAAAAGGGAAAATTATACTTTTCCTAGCCTCTCCTAAATTTTTAAATATTATTTGAGAATTTTCTGAAATTTAAAATCAATTTTCAAAGTTAAAAGGTATTTTATAAATTATTAAAGTACAAATCTGAGATTAAAAATATTTTTATTAAAGTCTAAAATGCTTTCAGGAATATTTTATGATTTTTCTGGAATTTTTAGACTTTAAATATTATTTTTCCAAGCGTTTATAAAGTTTCTAGTATTTTCTGGAATTTATTTCGAAAATAAAAATCAAATTATTCCTAGCCCGCCACGTGTCGCTCTCAGATTAAATCAATCTCTCTCCACGTTTTAATCCTAGCCACACATGATAACTTACCCCTTCATAAAATCCAAGAGCCATAACATATCCACTTGCCACGTGTCGCAAATCCGACGGCCCGTACCCCTTCACTTCTTCTCCCTCTCTATTACACATGGACCCCACATGTCATATGTTTCTTCAACCTCTTCTTCTTCCTCCTCCCACCCTCTCTCTCCTCCACCATGGATGACAAATAAAAGCTTCGAAACTCCGCCGTTTCTCCCACTTAATACCCGATTAAAGCATGGAAACGGATGCCCTAATCACCCTCATCAATCTCCCGGCCGTTCCCCGTCCTTTAACCTTCTAAAAACCGAAACCCTTTCCTCTCCCTTCTCTTTCTATAAATTGGCTTCTCCCCACCATACTCTCCCCTTTCCCCCTCCTTTTCGGCCGGCTTCCATCTCCTCCACCTTTCGGCCGCCGCCCCCGACCACCGGAGTCGCCGCCTGTGCCGCCAAAAGCCGCCGCCGCCGAAGCACCCTCTCTCCTACGTACGCGTCGCCGGTTTTCTCGCCGCCGCCGCCTTCTCCGGCCATCCCCGCCGCCGCCGGTGAGTAGCGCCACCACCCCGGCCACCCCGCCGCCACTCGCCGCCCCGCCGCCGGCCGCCGGTCACCGGCGAGCCCGCCGGCCGCGCGCATGCCCGTGACTTCCCTCCATGTCTCCTTCTTGTATCATGTTCATCCATATTTATTTTGTTTTGTTATTGCTGTTTTGTCAAGAAATAGCAAGTGTCCACTTGGCTAGGGGAGACAAGTTAAGGCATGTACACATGAGGTTGTGGGTTCAAATCCAATGCAATGCAATTTTCGGTTGGGGCTTTGCCAAAATTTTTGGTCCATGACAAGCGGGACCCACTCGTCATGCAATAATAAAATAAAATTCTACACCCAATGACAACCGGGCCCCACATGTCATACACTCCAAAATACCCCAAAAATCAGCCAAAATAAGATTCCAGAGAATATTCCCTCGTTTTGCATTTTCTGGAATTTCCAAACCGATCAAACTTCCAATCGCTCGTTCTCCCTCGTCCGATCTCCGAATCCAGTGATTCAAATTTATAAATTTGTATAAAATCATAATCTATGTTGCAGTATATATTTTATATTTTTGTGATTTTATTTGTATTTATTTATTTGGTTATTTTGTTGTTTCGCGCGTAGAAACCGACGTCACCGAAGAATTCATCGAGTCGCAGCAAGAAGACCCAAATAGCATTCAAGAAGGCAAGTCTCCTTTGATCATTTTGATCCTATGTTTTGCAAGTTTTCTTTGATCAACTTGCTCAAATGATTTATAAAATGATTAGGTAGTTATTTTAAATTATTGCATGCTTATGTTATATCAAGTGATAATTTGATTTAGAAAATTTAGTTAAATACCCAATTTGTTATACCTTCCATTGAAAATTGTTTACCTTGTACCATTGTCAACTTAGGATATCCCTTTGACTCAATAATGAGTTAGTATTACATCTGTTGAATTTTTAAATACTAGCAAATGCTTAGCGTAGCAAATCAATGTAATAATGCTCAAATGAGTAGCATGTTTGCTAAATGTTTTGATGAATGATTTGTTTGAACATTGGTAATGGATGTTACCATTGTTAAATGATTTGTTTTAAAAGTGGTAATGGATGTTACCACTGTTAATTTAAAAGTAAAAATGAATTTTAAAGGGAAAAGTTGACAAGGGTAGATGGAAGGTTTGGCTGGTGCAGTTAGCACGAGAATTTTTGGAATTGTGAATGAACCACCCTGGTCGTTTAAGGACCGACGCTTGTGTTTGTCCAAACTGAGCAAAACAGTGCAACCACAAGTCTATATGGGTACGACCTAGCTAACTAACCTATAAAGGTGTAGTTTAGATATCACCAGTGGTGTATTGAGTGCCAGGGTGTACTGGTTACTCATAGTGAGGGACAGGGTTTACTGTACTCATACGGCGCAAGAGGGGGCTCCGACTCGTGGATTCGAGTTGTGGTGAAACCTTAGCGGGTGGTATTTAGCTATACTGGAGTAGGTGAAAGGCTTTGTGATATTTTATCTGGGTCTCATGCCAAAGGAAGCATGTTGACTATTAAGATAATTTATCTCTTGTGGGTAAAGTGTACAAACTCTGCAGAGTAAAACTATTCGAATAGCCGTGCCCACGGTCAAGGGTGGGCAAGGAATGCATTCACATGGTAGAAGTTTGATTTTGATTTTAAAATAAAATGGTTTGTCAAACTCGGGAGTGGTGTAACTCTCGTGATTTAAATCTGGTGGTGTAACCAGATCAGGTGGTTTAACCTGAGTCTTGAAAGTTGGCAGATAGCCTGAGATTTTAGTGTTGGTGGTTTAACCTTCACTAAGTTATTTATCTAATTTCATTTATGAAAAACAAGATGTTTATCAAATGGCCTTTGAAGTAATTATGTAGATTTGAAATAAAATGCTGATTTTTGCAAAAGAACCATATAGCCTTCCTTTGTGAAGCCTTGCATCTATGCATCTTTCCCAAGACTTGCGGAGTACATTCATGTACTCACGTGCTACACTTCAAATTAATTCTCAGAGGAGATCGAAGCTCAAGAGGTGGACTGCGACTACTTCGTGGATGGATTCGACGAAGGCTATCCGGATTTCTAGGTTGCGTTTCCCCAGTCAATTGCCTGTGGCGTATTGATGGGTCTTGCTTTAGTTTCTTTTTGCTTCCGCTGTAATTTTCTGTTTGGTGTGAGGTCTTAAAACCTCATTTGTAATAAAGGCTTCGAGGTCTGTAATCTCGATTATGATAATAAAGCGTTGTTGGCAATGTATCATCTTTTCTGTTTGAACTGTGTGTACTAGCGTTGATCTGGGACTAGTACTGTAATGCACAGGAGGTCCAGGAGTTTCTACTCCGGGGTCTCTCATAGAAGTGGTATCAGAGCCAATTTGACTGTAGGGCGTAACCTAGTTAGAATGGTCGTTATTAGAAAAGCTTCAAATTTTATTTTATAAAATAAAAATTTAATAATGTGCTATTCTCATCTTTTCTCTTCTTTCTATCCTTACCTTCTTCAGGATATTCTATCTTATCTATCTGTTTACTCACTTTTAAGAATGATAATTGTATCCACTTTCCTTTATAATTTCTATAGACGGGTTAGAGAGATCAAGTCTGAGAAGCAACCAGAGGACCGTGTCGTCATGAAGATTTGAAGAGTAGTTCCTTTGTTTATAGTACCCAAGTAAAGCTCTACGATTTTAGAACGCTTATGTATATTGCTTGTTGGTGTTAGATGGACTGTACCAAGTCTTTGTGTACTTGTAGTACAACCATCTTTAAAAAAAAACTATTTTTGTTTTCGAGCTAAGTTTCTCCTGGTTGGAGTTTACTTCTCTCTTGTGTGTTTGTTTGGGATGTTATTTAGTTGTTCCCCAACCACTTACCTATGTTACTTCCCTCTTACCTTGTGCTAATCCTCGTTGCTGCTTTAGATGGTGCAAGTTCCAAATTCTTCTATAGTAGTCCAAGCTTGGAAAATATTTGAGAACTAAGAATATATGGAAGATCACTAAATTTACGGAAAGTACTCTTATCAGGAAAGTCATCCTAATTCTTAGACGTCAAGTTAGGTAATTTGAAGGATTGTTGCTAGTGTGATATATTTGGATTTAGAATTGACAAGATTGGATAATTCTTGGGTGATTCGAAAGTAATAAATGTATATTTGCAGATACCAATGGATTATGAATAAATATGAAAGTTGTAACACTTGTGGATTGAATAGATCTTAGAAATGATCACATTATTGAACTTGGTGGAACTAATTAGATCATGAGAAGTATCCAAACTTGGTGCCTTGGATTTATTATCTTGGATTGAAAGGAGTAATTGGATGTAAAACAAGATTTTAGTTGAAGGATTTATTTGTGATCATTGGAGAATTAATATTAAGAATTTGATATAGTAAAAGTGGAAATTAAAAGATTGGATTATCATAAACAATTTATGACATCAATTTTGTCTGATTTGGTTGAATCATGAAGAGCGGATAAATTTTGTGGAATTAATTGATTATCATAGTTTGGTAGACCTATTGATGATGAGTGGATACCAGTGCAATTCTAGAAGATAATACACTTAGATATCTGGTGGATTACTCTTGTCATTGCAAAGGGGATATTGATTTGAAACTCGTGGATTTATCAGATCGTTGAAAGATAACTGGATTTTAATTTATGAGATTGAATATATCATTTAAGGATGATCGAAGGCTTAAGTTTGGTGGATTTAAGTCAAATATGGAAGATAGATTGTTCGATAAGAATTAATTGTGGTACTCAGATTCACTCAAATTTGGTGGAACCAAAATGATGATTTTCGAGAAGTTGATTTTGGTGGATTAATCTTATCATCGAAAAGTGGGTTCTGATATGTTGATTTGAAATTTGTGGATTTATCATATCATTGTTAGATAATTGGATTTTAATTTATGAATTGACTAAATCATTTAATGATGTTCAAATGGTTAAGCTGGAGGATTTAAATTAATTATGGGAGTTATGAATCTATTGGATTAGACAAGGATCATAAAGTATTGGTGGAAATCACAGATTACAACATCATTGGATTCTTATTAGAAGAACTCTATGGTTTGCCGTCAAATTCGAATAAGTATAGACAATAAAATGTTATGGGATTATTTGTGGAAACCAATGTGAGATCAACGAGGTGCATTGGTGGTATATGATTCTGCAATGAAGCACCTTTGAAAAGATGAAATAATTATGTCTTCTGTCGGATGAACACTAGAAGTTAAGCCCTTTTGGTGGAATACTGAATTAATCGATATGATAAGGGCAATTGAAGTTAACCCAAAGCTTGCAGGCGACTAAAGATGTACCAATCCGATTTGTTGTTGTCTTCCATATTTCTCAGTTAAAGGAATACCTCAGAGCATTGAACAACAAGATAGAATCATGAAGGAAGCTGAACGCCACGCAAGAAGCATGACCATAAAGTTCCACAAAGTACAATAGTGCAACCATAATTATAAATGGAGTAAAGTTCCTAGCGAACCTTATTATAATAGACTCCGATGGCATAGATATAATACTTGGTATGGATTGGTTGATCAAGTATAAAGGACAGATAAATTGTGCCAATCGTGCCATTATTCTTACCAATTCTGACGGAATTCAGATAAGACATGAGGCAGTTATGCACTCAAAGAAGAACAGTATGTTAACCAATTTAAAGGGGAAAAAGTTGGAGGATGTGTCGGTAGCTTGCGAATACCCTGATGTTTTCCCTGAGGATTTGCCAGGATTGCCACCAGATCGAGAGATTGAATTTGTTATAAATCTGGTACCTGGTACAGCCCCAATATCAAAAAGACCTTATCGGATGTCAGCTGATGATTTAGCTGAAGTCAAGAGGCAGATTCAAGAATTACAAGAGAAAAATTTCATTAGACCAAGTTCTTCACCTTGGGGAGCCCCAGTACTTTTGGTAAACAAGAAGGATGGTAGTCAGCGTATGTGCGTGGATTATAGAGCTTTAAATGAAGTAACTATAAAGAATAAGTATCCCTTACCCCGGATCGACGATCTGTTCGATCAACTCAAAGGATCAAGTGTCTTCTCCAAGATTGATCTTCGGTCAGGATATCACCAGTTGAAGATTAGACCAGAAGATATACCAAAGACAGCCTTCGCCACAAGATATGGACTATATGAGTATACGGTGATGTCTTTCGGTCTGACAAATGCCCCGGCATACTTCATGAATTTGATGAATAAAGTATTTATGGATTATTTAGATAAGTTTGTTGTTGTCTTTATAGATGACATTCTTATCTATTCGAAAAACGATAAAGAACATGAGGATCATCTAAGGATAGTGTTGCAAAGACTCCGTGAACACCAGTTATATGCCAAGTTTAGCAAGTGTGCGTTTTGGTTAAAGGAAATTGAGTTTTTGGGACACGTAATTTCAGCAGAAGGAGTATCTGTAGATCCTGGAAAAGTTAAGGATGTATTAAATTGGACTCCACCCAAGACAGTAACCGAGATCAGAAGTTTTCTGGGTTTAGCTGGTTACTATCGTCGATTCATCGAAGGCTTTTCCAAGATTGCCAGACCTTTAACCCAGCTGTTAAAGAAAGAGAAGAAATTTGAATGGAGTAAATCCTGTGAGGATAGTTTTCAAGAGTTAAAGAAGAGGTTAACTTCAGCACCAGTTCTGCGGTTACCGGATATTAGAAAAGATTTTGAAGTTTATTGTGACGCATCAAAACAAGGTCTTGGATGTGTACTAATGCAAGAAGGAAAGGTTGTTGCTTATGCATCAAGGCAGTTAAGACCTCATGAAGAAAATTACCCCACTCATGATTTAGAGCTAGCTGCTGTAGTGCATGCTCTAAAGTTGTGGAGGCATTATCTAATTAGTAATCGGTGTGAAATATATACGGATCATAAAAGTCTAAAGTATATATTCACTCAACCCGATCTTAATCTGAGACAAAGAAGATGGCTTGAACTGATAAAGGATTATGATATGGGAATACACTATCATCCAGGAAAGGCCAATGTAGTGGCAGATGCTTTAAGTCGGAAGATCCATGTTAGCAATATGTTGATTCAAGACAGTCAGTCAACTCTTCGTGAAGAATTTCAGCGCCTCAATTTGGGAGTGATTAATGAAGGAATTCTGTCTACATTAAAGGTTCAACCCGCTTTAGAAGATCAAATCAAGGCAGCTCAGAAAGAAGATGAGTATGTTAAAGAAATAAAAGATAACATGAAGAAAGGCAAAGCACCTGGATTCTCAGAAGATGAAGAAGGAATTCTTTGGTTTGGAAAAAGGATTTTAGTACCGGAGAGAAAGGAAATAAAAGATTTAATTCTAAAGGAAGCTCATGAATCAGGATATTCCATTCATCCCGGAAGTACAAAGATGTACCAAGATCTAAAGGGAAGTTACTGGTGGACCAGTATGAAACGAGAAATTGCAGAATATGTAGCTTTATGTGATATATGTCAAAGGGTTAAAGCAGAGCACCAACGACCTGCCGGTCTTTTGCAACCTCTGCAGATACCTGAATGGAAATGGGAGGAAATCGGAATGGATTTCATAACAGGACTACCAAGAACCAAGTCAGGGTATGATTCAATCTGGGTTATAGTGGATCGCTTAACAAAGGTTGCACATTTCATACCTGTAAAGACTACCTATTCAGGAGATAGATTGGCAGAGCTCTATATGTCAAGAATTGTATGTCTGCATGGAGTTCCAAAGAAGATCGTATCGGATAGAGGAACGCAATTTACCTCAAGATTTTGGCAGAAGCTTCATGAAGTTTTGGGCACCAATTTAAATTTCAGTACTGCTTATCATCCTCAAATAGATGGCCAGACTGAACAAGTGAATCAGATATTGGAAGATATGCTAAGAGCGTGTGCTTTAGCCAACAAAGATAGTTGGGATCAAAGTTTACCCTACGCGGAATTTTCCTATAATAACAGTTACCAGTCTAGTCTGAAGATGTCTCCGTTTGAAGCCTTGTATGGCAGGAAATGCAGAACACCATTATATTGGTCAGAGACTGGAGAAAGTCAAGTATTCGGACCCGATGTCTTGAAGCTAGCCGAAGAGCAAGTTCGATTAATACGAGACCGATTGAAAATAGCACAGACCAGACAAAAGAGTTATGCAGATAATCGTCGCAGAGTGTTGGAATTCGCACCAGGAGATCATGTGTATTTGAAGGTGTCACCTTTAAAAGGGATGCGACGTTTCAAGGTCAGTGGAAAGCTTGCTTCAAGATATATCGGACCATTTCTAGTTATAGCCAGAAGAGGTGAAGTTGCATATCAGTTAGAGCTTCCTCCTCAGTTGTCAGATGTACATGATGTATTTCATGTATCACAGTTGAAGAAGTGCTTAAGAGTACCAGAGGAGTTAATACCTTTAGAAGAGGTGGATTTAAAAGAAGACTTGACGTATTCAGAATTTCCTGTCAAGATTTTAGAAGAGGCAGAGCGCTGTACAAGAAACAAGACTATCAAATTTTGCAAGGTGCAGTGGAATAATCATCCAGAATTGGAAGCAACCTGGGAGCGTGAAGAGGATCTTCGAGCAGAGTTCCCTGATCGTTTTCCTAGTCTTTCCGAATCTCGGGGTCGAGATTCTTTCTAAGGGGGGTAGGTTTGTAACATCCCAAAATTTGGCTTTCTGGAAAAATTTAAATTCAAATTAATTATTTTAAAGTAATTGGATTTTACTTGGCTTTTATTTGATTGTCTGGATTTTATTTCAAAATGTAAAGCAAGAAAATGCATTTTAAATATTTTATTAAAGCCAAAAAGGGAAAATTATACTTTTCCTAGCCTCTCCTAAATTTTTAAATATTATTTGAGAATTTTCTGAAATTTAAAATCAATTTTCAAAGTTAAAAAGTATTTTATAAATTATTAAAGTACAAATCTGAGATTAAAAATATTTTTATTAAAGTCTAAAATGCTTTCAGGAATATTTTATGATTTTTCTGGAATTTTTAGACTTTAAATATTATTTTTCCAAGCGTTTATAATGTTTCTAGTATTTTCTGGAATTTATTCCGAAAATAAAAATCAAATTATTCCTAGCCCGCCACGTGTCGCTCTCAGATTAAATCAATCTCTCTCCACGTTTTAATCCTAGCCACACATGATAACTTACCCCTTCATAAAATCCAAGAGCCATAACATATCCACTTGCCACGTGTCGCAAATCCGACGGCCCGTACCCCTTCACTTCTTCTCCCTCTCTATTACACATGGACCCCACATGTCATATGTTTCTTCAACCTCTTCTTCTTCCTCCTCCCACCCTCTCTCTCCTCCACCATGGATGACAAATAAAAGCTTCGAAACTCCGCCGTTTCTCCCACTTAATACCCGATTAAAGCATGGAAACGGATGCCCTAATCACCCTCATCAATCTCCCGGCCGTTCCCCGTCCTTTAACCTTCTAAAAACCGAAACCCTTTCCTCTCCCTTCTCTTTCTATAAATTGGCTTCTCCCCACCATACTCTCCCCTTTCCCCCTCCTTTTCGGCCGGCTTCCATCTCCTCCACCTTTCGGCCGCCGCCCCCGACCACCGGAGTCGCCGCCCGTGCCGCCAAAAGCCGCCGCCGCCGAAGCACCCTCTCTCCTACGTACGCGTCGCCGGTTTTCTCGCCGCCGCCGCCTTCTCCGGCCATCCCGCCGCCGCCGGTGAGTAGCGCCACCACCCCGGCCACCCCGCCGCCACTCGCCGCCCCGCCGCCGGCCGCCGGTCACCGGCGAGCCCGCCGGCCGCGCGCATGCCCGTGACTTCCCTCCATGTCTCCTTCTTGTATCATGTTCATCCATATTTATTTTGTTTTGTTATTGCTGTTTTGTCAAGAAATAGCAAGTGTCCACTTGGCTAGGGGAGACAAGTTAAGGCATGTACACATGAGGTTGTGGGTTCAAATCCAATGCAATGCAATTTTCGGTTGGGGCTTTGCCAAAATTTTTGGTCCATGACAAGCGGGACCCACTCGTCATGCAATAATAAAATAAAATTCTACACCCAATGACAACCGGGCCCCACATGTCATACACTCCAAAATACCCCAAAAATCAGCCAAAATAAGATTCCAGAGAATATTCCCTCGTTTTGCATTTTCTGGAATTTCCAAACCGATCAAACTTCCAATCGCTCGTTCTCCCTCGTCCGATCTCCGAATCCAGTGATTCAAATTTATAAATTTGTATAAAATCATAATCTATGTTGCAGTATATATTTTATATTTTTGTGATTTTATTTGTATTTATTTATTTGGTTATTTTGTTGTTTCGCGCGTAGAAACCGACGTCACCGAAGAATTCATCGAGTCGCAGCAAGAAGACCCAAATAGCATTCAAGAAGGCAAGTCTCCTTTGATCATTTTGATCCTATGTTTTGCAAGTTTTCTTTGATCAACTTGCTCAAATGATTTATAAAATGATTAGGTAGTTATTTTAAATTATTGCATGCTTATGTTATATCAAGTGATAATTTGATTTAGAAAATTTAGTTAAATACCCAATTTGTTATACCTTCCATTGAAAATTGTTTACCTTGTACCATTGTCAACTTAGGATATCCCTTTGACTCAATAATGAGTTAGTATTACATCTGTTGAATTTTTAAATACTAGCAAATGCTTAGCGTAGCAAATCAATGTAATAATGCTCAAATGAGTAGCATGTTTGCTAAATGTTTTGATGAATGATTTGTTTGAACATTGGTAATGGATGTTACCATTGTTAAATGATTTGTTTTAAAAGTGGTAATGGATGTTACCACTGTTAATTTAAAAGTAAAAATGAATTTTAAAGGGAAAAGTTGACAAGGGTAGATGGAAGGTTTGGCTGGTGCAGTTAGCACGAGAATTTTTGGAATTGTGAATGAACCACCCTGGTCGTTTAAGGACCGACGCTTGTGTTTGTCCAAACTGAGCAAAACAGTGCAACCACAAGTCTATATGGGTACGACCTAGCTAACTAACCTATAAAGGTGTAGTTTAGATATCACCAGTGGTGTATTGAGTGCCAGGGTGTACTGGTTACTCATAGTGAGGGACAGGGTTTACTGTACTCATACGGCGCAAGAGGGGGCTCCGACTCGTGGATTCGAGTTGTGGTGAAACCTTAGCGGGTGGTATTTAGCTATACTGGAGTAGGTGAAAGGCTTTGTGATATTTTATCTGGGTCTCATGCCAAAGGAAGCATGTTGACTATTAAGATAATTTATCTCTTGTGGGTAAAGTGTACAAACTCTGCAGAGTAAAACTATTCGAATAGCCGTGCCCACGGTCAAGGGCGGGCAAGGAATGCATTCACATGGTAGAAGTTTGATTTTGATTTTAAAATAAAATGGTTTGTCAAACTCGGGAGTGGTGTAACTCTCGTGATTTAAATCTGGTGGTGTAACCAGATCAGGTGGTTTAACCTGAGTCTTGAAAGTTGGCAGATAGCCTGAGATTTTAGTGTTGGTGGTTTAACCTTCACTAAGTTATTTATCTAATTTCATTTATGAAAAACAAGATGTTTATCAAATGGCCTTTCAAGTAATTATGTAGATTTGAAATAAAATGCTGATTTTTGCAAAAGAACCATATAGCCTTCCTTTGTGAAGCCTTGCATCTATGCATCTTTCCCAAGACTTGCGGAGTACATTCATGTACTCACGTGCTACACTTCAAATTAATTCTCAGAGGAGATCGAAGCTCAAGAGGTGGACTGCGACTACTTCGTGGATGGATTCGACGAAGGCTATCCGGATTTCTAGGTTGCGTTTCCCCAGTCAATTGCCTGTGGCGTATTGATGGGTCTTGCTTTAGTTTCTTTTTGCTTCCGCTGTAATTTTCTGTTTGGTGTGAGGTCTTAAAACCTCATTTGTAATAAAGGCTTCGAGGTCTGTAATCTCGATTATGATAATAAAGCGTTGTTGGCAATGTATCATCTTTTCTGTTTGAACTGTGTGTACTAGCGTTGATCTGGGACTAGTACTGTAATGCACAGGAGGTCCAGGAGTTTCTACTCCGGGGTCTCTCACACATCTCATGTTGAGGGGGAGCTGGATTTTCTTGCATTTTAGCATTTTACATTGTAATATAACTACATGGAGTCTTGATTATTATCATGTTATGACATGTTTACAATGAATTACATCTTGCCATGATCTGAGCTTACTTGCTAGATATATCGTGACTTTATATGTGTAGTCAAGTCCTTGCCATGATAGGTTGATTAAAATGCTCAACTTAAACTAATTTATGTCATGTTAGCTCTTGAGACTTGTCTCTCTTTAGTTATCTCTTTATGATTCATGCCATGTAAAATAGGCTGAGTTGAGTCTTGAATCTTTATTGAGCTTTAGATTGAGCTATGTTAGTTCCTTGATGAAACATAAGTTAGTACAACCTTTTAAGAAAGCAAAAAGATCTCTTTTGTGCAAAAGAACTGATCTCACCAATTATTTCTCATGAGACAGTTTGCCATTGCACTAGGCATGAACTCAGGGGGAGTTTTGGTTGATCAAGATCATTTCCTTAAGTTTCTTGCTTGGAGTGGTCGCATAAGGCTTGAGATCTAGCACATGACTAAACAAAATCTGGTTGACAACAATTATGAGATTTATAAACAAAAACATGTCAGTTGTGCTCAATTTGCTTAATTCCACAAAGAACAAGTACTCAAACAAATGTCTCATTCTTGAACATGCAGCACTCTAAATTGACTCAATACTAGCTTCTTGGTTCCACTTAGAATATTGACATGGTTTGCATCATCTTTGGATACCTTTAGCTAGACTAGAATCATGGTTGACTTGACATGCTAAGAAATTCGACTAAATTTCAGATTGTGACTTATTTGGCTTAGCTTGATTATACATGTTTTGTCATGATCTTGTTAGCATTCTTACTATGTTATGGCCTGATGTAATACTCCACATTCATTTTGGATAATCTTCATGGCTCTAAATGCTTAGATTGAATAAAATTCAGCCATTCCATCCATTTCTCATGATTGATTCTCTTCCTTGCGCCTTGATGATTTTATTGCCAAAAGGGGGAGAATAGCGGAGAAAAAGCCATTTGGGAACTTTCTGGAGCTTTGGAGAACAATTTGCTCATTCTGTTGTTGATCTAATGTTCCTTCTATCGACATGGTCATAAGCTTCCTTGACCTTCTTTAGACCATGCTTGACTTTCTTTTCAAACTCAACTTTACGCTTTTTCTGTGTTTGTCAATATACTCATCAAGGGGGAGATTGAGAGACCATGTGGTTATGACCCCATGTTTGTGATGAGTAATTGACGAGTTTTTTTTTGGAAAGATTGAGTATGATTGTGCGTTTCGTGCCATGACGGCATTTGGCTCAGTCGGGTTTGCTTAATCGGACTTGAGGCATATTCTTTTTCCCGTTGAGCTTTTGGGCCTTTTTATGCTTGAGTACGATTCATTGATGCTAATTGTGATTACATGTATCGAGCGGTCCTATGTGATGTGTTTCTTGTCTGTGATGGCTGCAGGACATCGAGGCGGAGTCGTGGCGAGGCACGGGATGACTGGACTAGGCGCGGGCGGTGCCGAGGTCAAAGCGGTCAAGGCGGGCTGAAGACGATGTGGACTCGAGGTGGTTGCGAGGCTTGAGCGGCAAGAAAGGAGGAAGCTTCCCGGAAGGTGCAGGAGGGGCGTTTTGGTGAATACGCAAAGCTGCACTAAAGGAGGCGGATTTGGTTAGAGTTAGCGGGTAAAGCGCTAAAGCTTAATGAGCAAAGTGATTTGTGAACCCATTATGGAGGGCTATAAATAGATGATTGTTTCCTACATGGATGGTGTGCATGTGAGAGATGGCCTAGGGTTTGCCTTTAGTCAAATGGCTTTTGGGAAGGTTGTTTTCTCTTTGAGCTTTAGTGGTTGAGAGTTGGTGTGCGGAGCAGCAGGGAGTAGTGGGTGTTCTTGTCTCCTGCATGAGAGCCTCTAAACATCAAGCATGTAGTGAGAAGGGGTGTGTTCTTGGTCTCCCTACTCCTGTGATTTGAGATTGTGAGTGAGGGAATGAGTTGATCCTCCATGTAATCATTCATCTCTCTTCCTCTAAATCAATATGAGAAAGTTTGTGTTGGATTATTTTCGTTTTCCTGCTCTCTCTGTTGGTTCTCATTTTTTTTGGTTCACTGCCCATTTTCTTCCATTCGATGTTTGTGGTGAATCTTTGGGCAAGGAGTAGTAAAATGGATTCCTCTAGGATGGGATGATATTTCTAGACCATTTGGTCAGCTAGTTCCTTAGAGCAAAATCTTTGAATCAAAATATTCCATTTGACCCATTTCCTCTGTTTGCTGAAAATTAGGGTTTTGAGTCAGGGGTAGATGAACTCTTGTGATTTCTCTTCGTAAGATGGCACGAGATTTGAGTTTCCAAGTCCTTTTGTCATTGCTAAACTTCCTGCAAAAGCTCATGAGCAAAGGATACAAGATCAATGAGTAATTTGGATTTTGGTTCAGTTCTTGCAAAAGTTTCAGATTTTTGTCATAATTTGAATTTTTTGCTCTCTGGTTAAAATCTTGGGTTTCCAAAAGTCCCAGGGCTATTTGGAACTTATTCTTGAGCTTGTGGTATGAGGAGAGTATCAAGGCTTCTCAAATTGTCTTGAACTTAGCAAATTTCTGAAAATTCAGTTTTTCAGTTGATCTGCGCAGCTGTCTGGACAGAGGAACCGGTCAGACCGGTTCACTGCCGGCGGTCTGACCGCTCTAACAACTGCGGTCTGACCGGCGGCTATTAGGCGGTCAGACCGGCCAGGGGTTTTTGCTGCGGTTGTTTCTCTGATTCAATGATATCTCTTGTTGCCTCATTTTAGTATTTTTGCCCTATCTTCTCTCTCTGTGTATTTGAGTCTCCAGTGAGCCTAAACTGTTTCTTCATAGCATTTGTTGCTATTGGAGAAGAACATTTTTATTTTTGTGTACTTGGGGGAAATTTGAATAGCCAACATTCACCCCATTTTGTTGCCGATTTCGATCCAGCAGAGAGTCCTTGTTTTCTTTGTAAATTCTCTCTCAGAGGAAGTATTCTTGCTGTGTTCAAAGTCTCATGACCGGAAGAACCGTAGATCATCAGTTATCTAGAAATCAGATGTCGCGGTTGTGAACCTTACACTTCCCCTGTTGTCAGTTGAGTCCAGTTTACTCTCTGTTGTCGGATGTGTCTGTGTTCTTTTGGTTGTCGATCTGTTTTCTCTCAGTTTCCAATGAGCAATTGATCTCCTTCTTCATAGCTCTTTAGCTATCAGAGAAGAAGATCGATCTCCTTCATAGCTCTCTAGCTATCAGAGAAGAAGATCTATGAGAATACTTGGGGTGGTTTTAAGGCACCATTCACCCCCCTCTGTTGCCATTTCGGTCCTTCAAGTGGTATCAGAGCCGGTTAGCTCTTCTTTGTAGATCTTAACCGGTCTGTTGAGCCATGGCGACAGATAAGTAACACACCAAGCCCCCTATCTTCGATAGGATCGACTATCCCTTCTGGAAGAGTAGGATGGTGGGAGACTATGTGGAGGTATCCTCATGTTTGATTCCGAGATTATTTTTGAGTGAGACCACCGCTATTAGATTCAAAAATCAAAATATATGACGTTTTTGGTGGTGGCTGCAGAGAAAGGAAAAATCAGCCGAATTTGGAAATTAGGGTTTGGGGGGAATTTTTCTTTTCTTTCGATTTTTTAATGGAACAAAGATATGACCAGCAACTAGACAATGCTAATATGGACACAAATTCAATTTAGCAAACCAAAACTAACAGATTGAAAGGTACAATGGGGTTTGGACAGCGGAATTAATTCTTTTTGTGGGGCAATTTTTTTTTCTGGACTATAGGAAATAAAAACCAATCTACTAACTAGGGATACAAGAATTACCTCACGGGCAACCGTTGCTCTGATACCAACTGATGTGACGATGGCCCGATCTTCTGAGAGGTACAGATAAGTCGATTATGGAGATCTCGACGTTGATGATCCAAAGGCTCCGACCAAATCAGATCGAACCCCTCGCAATCACTACACCACTGCTCCGTTGGTTATCAACCGTGCCGAACACGATTGACCTCGCCAAGAAGGCTATCTCCTGCAAGCGAATCGAGAACACGAGCAAGAGAGTAAAAGATGCAATCTGAAATTGCGAATAAAGATTAAGTTCACAAGTTGGGGTTTCTCAACCGAACATGCGGCGAAACTGCTAAGCAGAATAATCTCTTAAGAAAAACCCAAGGAAAACTAAAGGGGTGCGGCCGCCTTAAATAGGGGAGGGGAAAGCCGCACTTATCTAATGATAAGGGATATGGTACTATTCATAGTTACTGTTCACACGGCTGTGGTACTGTTTATGTGAACAGTACCAGCCCAAATAGCCCAAGTTACAAGGCCCTCGGCCCACTTTGACTCGGACTGAAAAAGTGACATGACTTGTTTCACAGTTTCTGATCTGCTCGGAAGGAGTTTGGAGGTGAGACTGGATCCATCTGAAAGTAGACTCCAAGAGCTTTCCAACGAGTACTCACGGGCCCTGACAAGCCTTCTGGATCAAAAGTTATGGCCGTTTGAAATTGGTCTGTCAGGCTGAATCCGAATTGATCTGGAGGCCGAATTGGATTCCAAAACCTGTCCAACTTGAACCCTTGCTTCAATTGGTTCCAAAGTGATGTGGTGCTACAAATATATATATTTTCATCATTAGGTAGCATCATATTCTCATTTAAAATGTGTTGAAGTTGAGGAAACGAATTCACCTTTAGTTCAATCTTGATATTGACCGGTATGATCGTATGTGTTGGTGGCGTGGTCACATCAACAGACCAGGACTAGACTCAGGGAGGAGTCGAGGTCCAGACGATCAAGGTACCGGACGCGGGAAGCTTCCGGGAAGGCGTTTGAGGGGCAAATTGGAGATTTGACTCAAGCCATGTGTTGGATGCTGGTTTTTCCCTCCAAATTGAGTGCTTTGACTTTTTGCCTCAAGTGTGTGTGAGGCATGGAGTGTGGTTGGTATGCCACTTGTTGAATTCCCTTTTTGGTGTGAGTATTGGCTGTTAAAAGGGGATGGCAAGCAAGTGGAGGAGGCATCCAAGTAGTGATAGCAACGGGGTCCCGATCTTCCAACAGGTTCTGGATATATTCGATTTGGTGGAGGCACGACACAATTCGATCCGGCTTCCGAACAACACGTTCCGAACCCCGCAATCGCAGCACCACGTCTCCTCAGGTTATCAACCGTGCACAGCCTGGTTGACCTCGCCAAGAAGGCTAATCCTCGCCTGCGAATCGAAGAACACAAGCAAGAACAAGGAAGAACACAACTGAATTGCAGATGTATTGATTTAGCTCTCGAAAATTGGGGTCTCACAAACCGATGAACGGCAAAACTGTTCAAAGACTGAAAAATCTAAGCAAAACCCAAACCATAATGGTGGGGGTGGCGGCTGGATATAAAGCAGTGAGGGGCGTGCAAAACCCCTGGACGTGCCCTAATGGGCTCCAACACGATACAAAGCCGAACGACCCAAAAGACGGTGACGCAGCACCCTGATAGATTCTGAACATCCACTTGTTTCGATGATTCCTATTGACTCAAAAGGAATTTTGACATGGGACCAGAGCCATTGCAAAGGTCATCTTCTCAGCTTTCCATCCATATGTAGAACATCCAAAACAGAGCCCGGATGCGATCTGGGCGTCCATTTTAGTGCGGTCTGGTCCTGGACTCCGAATTGGATTCGAAGTCGGCTTGAGTTGGGCCTCCAACATGATTCAACCGCCCTTGCTGGACTTGTGCACCTCGTAGCCCTTCTCAAAGTACTTCCAGGTCCTCTCCATGGTTCCTAATCATAATTAAATCATTAGGTAGCAATCGATTCTCAAATGAACAAAAAGAAGTACTTAGGAACGAGCTCACCTGTAAATTCAATTGTCGGGCACGACAAATCTTATCCTCCGTTTCCTCAACAACCCCACAACGCACCATACCCTTTTGAAGCTCAGCATAATAGTCCTGAACAGAACTATCACCTTGTTCTAAGCGCTGCAATTTTTTTCTGAAATCACGTTTATATGAGGGAGGAACAAAACGATTACGCATAGCTTATTTTAACCGCTCCCATGTATCAGGTTGTAAGTGCATGGTACCCAGTTCATTCCACCAGATAATAGCAAAGTCCTTAAACTCACTAATAGCTTGTCTAACTCTATTTTGTTCAGGAACCAAGTGAGAATTAAACTTCTACTCTACCGTCATCTCCCAATCAAGATATATTTCAGCATCATAAAGACCAGAAAAAGATGGAATGGTAAATTTGACTTTAGCAAAAGGGTCGTCGTTATCATGACGGTTCTGGTTATTACCTCCCATACCATGTCGGTTTTGCTGAAGATGCCGACGTAGTCGTTTATCTTGTGTCGCCCGCTGATCAATGTTGCCATCTGCATCATACACTGTGTCATCATCATGATGATGGCCGTCATTGACAGGTGGCAGGCGTGCCTCCAATGTGTCCATCCGACCAGTGAGGTCAGTTATCCGCCGCTCCACCCGTTCAATGCCTTCCGTGGTGTTCAACTGGGCAATGGCGGCGACGATGGTGTCCATTCTCGCGCCGAGATCAGTGAGTGAAGCATTTTATTTGTCGAGCGTAGCTAGTAGCTGGCCGCGACTAACACACTCGTTGAAATCGCCCGGTGTCCCGTCCCCTTCATCTCCTGCCATGGTTAGTGGAAACACAGGGAAAACAAAAGGATTATCCCTATCAACTACAAAGGAAGGGCAGTGGGAACCCGCAAAGGAAGTGTCTTACCAAGCTCTTACAAGTGTTCTTACCAAAGCAAGGCAAAGGATACCTGGAGAGTGTGATCCGGCGATTGCAAGGGTCAAAAACTGTGCTAACAGGAAGTAGGTATATGGAGCTTGGCAGGTCAAATATGTTAGCGGAACACAAATCAATAACAGATAGTAATGCTGAATAAATGTCCAAAGCACTGGTCCTAGTTGCTGGTCTAAATGTGTCCTATATCAGTGTTAGGATATGATGAAAAAGGAGTCAAGACCAGAATAGTAAAGCAAAGACAGCAACAAAGATGGCCTGGCAATGAGAAACTTATTTCAGCATAAGCACAAAACAAATGAAGCTCTGTCACGTTTTTGTTTTTTTGGGCATGGATAGCACTCTCAGCGCTATAAGCCCAGGTGCCGAAATTTTTCTTTTTTTCTTTTATTTTTTTCACAAAGCAGAGCAAAGAAATAGAAACCACACAAAGTTTCACCTCAATCTGATGTAAGGTGTGACCTACAGAAAATGATGAATATTATGTAAATTCGGTAATGAAATTTCGGAGCTCGAGTACTGCACTTTCCAGGACGAATTTGGGAAAAATAAATTCGTCGAACCCAGCAAAGCTGGGGAGTTTCGGATGCAAAATTTAATTTCACCCAATTTTAAAAAATCGCTGATTTCGAGTCCGTATGAGAAAGTTATGGCCGTTTGAAGGAGGGCCTCCGAGTAATGGTTGCTGTGGAGGCCGAAAACGAAATCGGGTGGAGGAAATTGGTGGAAATTGGGGGCGGAAGCTCGGGGAAAGGTGGGGGATGGTGCTGGGTGATCACGAGACGCGATGGATGACTCAAAACAGAGGGTGTGATATGGGTGGGAAAACAAAAGTTGACGGCTAGGGTTTGTATGAGAGGTAGCGGAAGCATGACAACCCGAAACAAAACACGATCTAAACCAGCAACACAACTCGACTAAGGACGCAAACTCAACACTACCGAATCTGAAATCAAATTGTGCAAAAGGCTAAATGAGATCTGGGACAGGAAACAACCTATGACTACAATTTTTTTTGTAGGGCTTTTTCTTGGACTCTAGGATGAAACCGAAAACAACATAGGTAGGGTAAACTCGAACCTGAAAGAACACCTGAAGCTCTGATACCACTTGATAGGAACGGGGTCCTGATCTTCCAACAGGTTCTGGATATGTTCGATTTGGTGGAGGCGCGACACAATTCGATCCGGCTTTCGAACAACACGTTCCGAACCCCGCAATCGCAGCACCACGTCTCCTCAGGTTATCAACCGTGCGCAGCCTGGTTGACCTCACCAAGAAGGCTAATCCTCGCCTGCGAATCGAAGAACACAAGCAAGAACAAGGAAGAACACAACTGAATTGCAGATGTATTGATTTAGCTCTCAAAAATTGGGGTCTCACAAACCAATGAACGGCGAAACTGTTCAAAGACAGAAAAATCTAAGCAAAACCCAAACCCTAATGGTGGGGGTGGTGGCTGGATATAAAGGAGTGAGGGGCGTGCAAAACCCCTGGACGCGTCCTAATGGGCTTGTTGTAGGGGTGGCCCCCACCTAAGCCCAGCAGGCCTGTTAAGGGAGTGTAAGGCCCAGAATGGGACATGTATAGTGACATAAGTACCCCTGAGGGGAGGACTCATGTGTAAGGGTATAATTGTAAAGGCAGTCCCCATGTGGATGTAGATATATAAGACATAGGCCATGAGGAAAGAGGCCTAAGCCATCCATTTACTCAACTCTCCACTACTATACACTCTTTCTCTGCTTGGTCCGTAACCACAACAGTTGGCGCCGTCCGTGGGGAGGACAAGAGCAAGCCTCAAGTCTGAAGGAGGATGGCACCAAAGAAAGCTTCACCGTCGGCGGCGAAGAAGAAGAAGGCGGAAGCGGCGAAGTCTCACGTCAGCACAAGGGCTTCGGCTTTAGCAGCCGCAAGTACGAGCAGTGGTGCAGGTGCGATCGAGGACCCCGCCATCGACGCGACGACCAACCCCGCCGTCGACGCGACGACCGACCCCACCAGCACTGCCCCAACGGCCAACCCCGGCGGTGGCAACGCAGGTGCACCCGTTTTTCCACCCGGCGCAGAAGCGGTGAATGACCCCAGCAGCGACGCGAACCTCATCACCGGCTCTAGGGCCCTCCAGGACAACGCGGTGCGCAGCCTGGGCGCGCAGGCCGTGGTCACCACCATGCCGGTAGCACCGCCAAGCGCACCGACTGCCCCGGCCACGCCCGCGGTGGAGACTGCCCTGCTGGCGGCCCTCAGCGTGTTTCAGCGGGAGCTAACAGACCTCCGCGGAGCCGTCCGGGACATGCAGGAGGCTCGGAGCCAACACGCCCCTCCGGCGGTGGCATCCGAACCCGCCTCGGAGAGGGCGGATAGCCGCGACGCCCCTACGTCTAGCCGTGCCCCACTACGGCGCGTAGACCCGTAGTCTCCGCTTTCTGCGGGCCTACAGTAGGCACCATGGCCTGAAGATTTCAAGTTCCCGAGCATCATCGAGGCCTACAAAGGTGACTCCGACCCGCGAGAGTTCGTGCGCGTGTATGAGACCACCATCGAAGCCGCGGGCGGAGACGACACCACGAAGGAAAAAGGGCTCCCCCTCGCGTTACAAGGGGTGGCGCTGTCCTGGTTCTTCACCATCGAACCACAGTCCATCTACGCGTGGGAACATGTCCGCAACCGACTCTACAACAACTTTCAGGGAAATTACATCGAGCGTGTCGATGCGGACCAGCTCTTCGCAGTCAAGCAAAAACCCGAGGAAAGGCTCCGGGACTACTTCAAGTGCTTCGCGAAAGTGCACTGCCAAGTCAAGGACGTCAACGAAACAACGGTCATCAACGCAGCAATACAAGGCCTCCGACCGGAGCCAATGGCCGAGTACAACGCGTGCACGCCCATTAAGACGGTCGGGAAACTCTTCGACAAGATGGAAGAGTACACCAGAGCGGAGGAGGATGCGCGGAGGCGACACGGTGATGACTCCGACTCCAACAAGGCCGAAGGCTCGGTCAAGAGCGAAGACTCACCGAAACAGGGCCCTTCGAAAGGTAAGCGCAAGCAAGAGCAGCCGAAGGGCGCCTCCGAACGCAAGGACCCCCAACACAATGACCAGCAAGGTGACAGGCCCAAGCGCGACCAACGCAAGTCCAGGAAACCTCGTTACATTTTCGACATCGAGGGCGGCTCCGAAGACAACGCCTCCGTAGGTCGCGAAGGCAGAGGGCGCCAAGGCCAAGGGCGGGGACGTGGCCGGGGTCGAGACGACCGGACCCACGAAGAGTACGACGACCAGCACCACGGGCAGTGGTGCGAAATCCACGGCCGGGGCAACCACGACACGCGCGCTTGTACCACCATCGCAGCGCTACGGCAGAGCGTTGCCAACCCGGATGCACGCTCGCCCGTTGTGGCTCACGTCCAACACCCCCAAGACCGAGGAACACAGCCGCAGGAAGGCTTCCTGCGGATCCAGGCGCATGTACAGCAACCTTGGGAAGGCCTCCTCCAGTTACAAGCCCCGGAGGGAGCCCAGCGCAGGATCATCAACATCATCTCCGGAGGCTCCTCACTGGAGTTCGCCTCAGCAAGACAACGGAAGGCTTACGCGCGGAGGCTGCACCACGTTGCGGCATACCCGGCGCAGGCGCCGCCAGAATGGGCGCAACATGAAGTCACATTCACGCCCGCTGACGCCGAGGGCATGGAGTTCCCCCACCAAGACCCTTTGGTCGTCCGGGTCCTCGTAGCCGGATGCGACGTCAGGCGCGTCCTAGTCGATGGAGGAAGCTCCGCTAACATCCTGTTCGCTGCAGCCTTCGACCAAATGGGGATCCCTCGGAGCCGATTGGGCCCTTCGGGCATCCCGCTGCAAGGATTTGGAGGGCAGCCTTTGCGCGCCTTAGGCCAGATATGCCTCCAAGTCTCCTTCGGCCAAAATGACAACGTCAGGAGCGAGGATGCCATCTTCGACGTGGTCGACATTGCATACACCTACAACGCCATAATAGGGCGGCCGCTCCTAAACACCCTTGGGGCAGTCCCGCATCACGACTTCCTGTGCATGAAGCTTCCCGGGCCGCGGGCCATCATCATCGTCCATGGCGACCAGGACATGGCCCGGCGCGTAGAGCTTGGCACCAGAGTTCCATGCCACGCGGCTCGCCAAGGCACCTAAGCCGGGAGGGCGGATGCGGAGCCCTCGGGCACCCCCCGAGAGCGTCCCGCGCTCCTCGCGCACAAGGTTGCCCCGGCAGCAGCGGCTCGTCAGCGATCGCCCCGCCCTCATAGCGGTTAGTGGTCGGTATCCCCCTCCCCTTCTTTTGTAATTGCTCACCCGCGCAAATGGGAATTTAATAAAGTTCACCGTTTGCACAAGTTTCTGTTTTCTGAAACAAAGACACGCGTTCGCGCGCGCACTCTCTGTCAAAGACACGGGCATGAGTATAAACAAAGACACGCGTTCGCGCGCGCACTCTCTGTCAAAGATACGGGCATGAGTATAAACCAAGACGAGCGGGGGGACGCCTCCGCACGCACTCTATGGAGTATAAATAAAACGTAGCATCGAAGTTCGCCTCCGCACGCACTCTACGGAGTATAAATAAGACGTAGCGTCAAGGTTCGCCTCCGCACGCAATTTCACCGCCCGCAACGCACGGAGGCTCGCCTCCGCGCGCAGTCTACGGACTCTAAATAAGACGTAGCATCGAGGTCCGCCTCCGCACGCACTCTACGGAGTATAAGTAAGACGTAGCGTCGAGGTTCGCCTCCGCACGTAATTTCACCGCCCGCAACGCACGGAGGCTCACCTCCGCGCGCAGTCTACGGACTCTAAATAAGACGTAGCGTCGAGGTCCACCTCCGCACGCACTCTACGGAGTATAAATAAGACGTAGCGTCGAGGTTCGCCTCCGCACGCAATTTCACCGCCCGCAACGCACGGAGGCTCGCCTCCGCGCGCAGTCTACGGACTCTAAATAAGACGTAGCGTCGAGGTCCGCCTCCGCACGCACTCTCCGGAGTATAAGGAAGACGCGGACGCTATCCCTGCGCACTCTACGGAGTATAAACAAGACGCGAACACCGCGCACGCACGGACGTCGCCCCGGTGCGTACTCTTCGGAGTATAAATAGGACGTGGATGCCGATCCCACGCACTCCCCGGAGTATAACGAAGACGCGGACGCTATCTCCGCGCACTCTTCGGAGTATCAACAAGGCGTGGGCATTGGCCCCACGTACATCGGAGGACAGTTTACCCCGGTTAATTCTACGGCGGGCAAAGTGCACCACGGGGGCCCACCCCCACGCGCCGCCTGCGAAGTACCAAGGTGACGTGTTAGAGGCTGGGTCCCGCGCGAGCACACCTGCGAGCGAGAAACATCAGAGGCTAGTTCCCGTGCGAGCACACCCGCGAGCGAGAAGCACCAGAGGCTGTTCCGCTGCCACCACTTCGAAGGGTAGGGGACGGAGCACTCGCGCGTCTACTTCGACTAGGCGCCAGCTCCGCTGCCACCACTTCGAAGGATAGGGGACGGAGCGCTCACGCGTCTACTTTGACTCTACTTCGACTAGGCGCTAGCTCCGCTGCCACCACTTCGAAGGGTAGGGGACGGAGCGCTCGTGCGTCTACTTCGACTAGGCGCCAGCCTCGCTGCCACCACTTCGAAGGGTAGGGCACAGAGCGCTCGCGCGTCTACTTCGACTAGGCGTCAGCCCCGCTGCCACCACTTCGACGGGTAGGGGACGGAGCGCTCGCGCGTCTACTTCGACTGGGCGCCAGCCCCGCTGCCACCACTTCGACGGGTAGGGGACGGAGCGCTCACGCGTCTACTTTGACTAGGCGCCAGCTCCGCTGCCACCACTTCGAAGGGTAGGGGACGGAGCGCTCGCGCGTCTACCTCGACACTAGGCGCCAACTCCGCCGCCACCGCTTAGAGGGGATATCGGACCGAGCGTGTGCAGTTATCGCAACTACGTGTACGATTACACTGCCCCCGCAGGGCGCAACTCATCGCGTACGGGCGCGCGTAGTAACCCTCCGAGCTTACCATGGGACAATGTAGCCGGAGGACGGCGATGCACTTCGCAAGATCTGGTCAAGACTGTTCTTTGTATTCGCTAAGGACGCTTACAAAGGTGCACAAACACCTCCGGCGCCCCAGGCCGCTACTCGGCAGGCTCATCCTTAACATGAGTCTGTACCATCCCTACCGAGGTCCCATTGGGAGACGCCTGACTCGCTCAGAAATCCAACACTTCCTCGGCTCTTTGCCAGCGCCGAAGACGCCGTCGGGTCGCAAGGTCGGAGATCAACAGCCGGTCCCGGCTGGGTAGCTGCTCGGGACAAGGGGGCAGGAATCAGAATAGCGGAAAACAACTTCGTATTTTTGCAAACACAAAACAAAGAAGACAACCTGGGCTTCGGTTACAACGCACACCAACACGCGACAACCTCCCATCACACCTGTGGATCCACGGTGTCCTCCGGAGCCGCGGCGCTATCCTCGTCACGCCGGGGGACCTCGTCCAGAAACCGGCCAAGGTTCCCCTCGCCGTACAAGTTGTTCCGTAGCTCGACTATGGCTGTGGCCTCGCCGCAGTATTCCCATATCCGCTCATGGAAGAACCTCACGGCGCGGCGTACAACTCGCACGGCGCCGGACATTACCCCGCCCCCCGCGGGCATCTCCAATCGGGGATCGGCTAACCCCGCAATGTGCTCGCAACCGCGGTGTCGCAGGAGCGCGCACGTTAGAAATGACGCCACGTAGGCGCAGTGATTGCCGAAGATCGCCGCGGCGCCACGTGCAACGCCGACCGCTTCTCCAATCCACCGGAGTGACCGCGACAGGTCCTTGGGCCCAAAGGAGCGCGCCGGCACTCCGGCGATAAGCCCCTTGAGAGTGTCTTCCAGGGCCAGCATGGCGTCCCAGGCGGCTGCCGAAGCGTCGCCCAAGGCTTGATCTCGCTCCACGAGAGCTCGATCGCGCTCCGCGAGAGAGGCAGCAAGCTCGCTGTTTCTCCCCTCCAGAGCAGCGATTTGTTGTACAAGGCCGTCGCGCTCTGCAGCAGCCTCTTGCCGCACCGCTTCCGCGGCCGAGGCTCACGCCACGGCAATGAGCCCATCGGTGCGCGTCTTCATCTCCGCGCACTCCAACTCCAGGCAGCGTATACGAGCATCCTGGGCGAACCGCCCTCCTACAGCTCCCTGCAGCTCTTCTTCGGCGGCCCGCAGCCTACTCCGTATCGCTGCACCCTCACGGACGTGAGCACTTCGCAGGGCCTGGGCCAGCACGAGCGTCTGTGCGACACAGGAGTTAGCAAACGCGAAGCGGCTGCAAGGGGTCTAAAGGACAGACGCTTACCCGCACCCCCGACACCTCCAATGCATCTCCAAGGCGCCCTAACCGGTAGGTCTGCAACACCTGTTGCCCGATGCTGGAGGCCGCGTCCTCCGCAATCCCGCGCCATGCCCTCAGAGCATCCGACGGAGGGACGAAGTCCGCCGGGCTCGGCCGCGCGGCACCTGTGTCGCCAGCACCTAGACCCCCGCGCTCAAGGAACGGTTCCTCCTCCGGGATAAGTGCCGCTGCGAAGAGGAATTACACATGTCACGAGGCGTAAAAAAATCGAAGGGGTACCACCATAACCTACCTTCGGTCGCGGGCGGGGGCCTTCGCGGAGACGTCTCCCTAGCCGCAGGCGGGACCGCTTCCACTTCGGCCCCAACAAACGGCGTTGTCTCGCAAGGCCTGGGGACCTCCGAGTCAGGACTTAGCGCCAACCGAGCCTGCGCCACGGTCATCGTGGCCCGAGGGGCTGGGAGGGCGCGGGGTGCAGGGACCTCGGTGCTCGAAGCAGGGTCCCATAGGCTCCCAACACCGGTCGCCACAATGAACCCTCGCGAAGTCCACGGAAGGGGGGACTGCAGGCGCGCCCGCTTCGCTTGGGCGGAAGATACCATCGCGGTACCCACCGCAGAAGGGGCCCCTCCGGCTGCATCACCCGCCGGAGAGGTCTCCACAGCCGCGACGACAGAGGTCGGGGACTTCACCCCCATAACTTCAGCGGGGGTTACCCCACCTTTGCGGACGATACCCCCGCCTCCGCGAGCAACACTTCGGCCTCGGTCGCCGCGGTTAGCAAAGGCGGTGCTCCACACGCTCCCGCGGAGGGCAGCCCCGCCAAAGCCATGGTCGGAGATGAGGACTCTACACCGGTGTCGCCAGCCGGCACCACCACCTCGGCAACGGTCGCGGGCAACGAGGCCTCCGCGGCGCGCCCTCCGCTGCCGGCGCCTTCACCCTCAGTACCCGCGCCCTCCAAATCGAAATCGGCATACCTCGCCGAATCCGACCCCGGGCTCGCCGCACTGGCAGGAGCAGCGGCAACCGCCGTACGGGCTGTGGTTGCGGTGCTCCGGGTCCTCTTGCGGGACGGCACCTTCGTCTTCGCGGCACCATCATCCTCGTGCTGCTGGTCCGGAGGGGGCGATCCGGCACAGGAAGCCCTAAGGCCACACACACACGCGGTTTATCCGCCCCAATCCGGCCTCCGCAGTCGCAGCTGCGCGTTGCTCGTGCTCTCTGCCGGTGTATGGCCCGAGGAACACGCGCGCGGCGCGCTCCGCGTCCTCAAGGCGAGTCCTTGCCCCAGACAGCACATTTACATAAATGCAACACGTACGAATGAAGAGGAAGATATGGTCGAGACTTACGAAGGCCAATCGACACAGGCAATGAGCAAACGAACGGGCGGACGTTATCATCCCGACGTTCACCAGCTGTGAAGCGCCAACCATGGGCAAGCGGCGTTGCACCGAGCATCATGTACTCCTCGGCGAGGTCGCGCATATTGAAGCGGGCGGCAACCCCCACAAGTCTCCGCGCCCTCAGCCTATCTTCCTGGTCAAGCGCTAAGCCGGGAGCGGTCTTGAATGTAATCGGCCCGCCTACGCACTCAAGGCCACTGCCACTCGTCAAACGATGGTAGAACCACCGCCTCGCCCAGTTGACCTCCCACTTCCCTCGGGTCACATTCCCAGGGAAGAGCTTCCCACATGACGCCCGCAGGATGAAGTTGACGCTGCCAATCGACAGCGTACCGTCCTTCCAATCCTTCGGTTGGCACCGGGCCTCATGCAGATACGCGAACAAGGAAGCGCTGGGCCAACACCCCTCCGAGCGCAGGGCCCAGCTGTACACGGCGAGGCGAGCCACCGCGTTCGGAGTCAATTGTGACAACTCCAACTTGAAGGTCCGCAGCACCGCCCCGATAATTACTGCGGACGGAATGCGAAGCCCGGCCTCAAAGTAGGCAACGAAGACGATCGCCTCCGACTTCCCATCTCACAGCACTGACTGAATAGTGTCCTCCATCACGAGCGTGCGGCCCAACTCACCGGAGTACGGACCCTGACTCTTCTTCGCCGCCCACCACTTGTCTGCCGCTGGCGGATCGCGCTCCCCCAGTGTGTATTTCACCTCGAGCGGCGAGGACCGCCTGCGGATAGCGTAGCCACCCACCTGAGTACGCTCGTCGCAAGTCGCCATCGGCATCCACAGGGAACTCGGCGGCAGGAAAGGAGCGCAGGAACAGGGCGAGCGAATGCGGAAAGCAACGTGAACAACCAGAAAGCGCGAGGAGGCGTGGGCACAACACCACGGGGGGTTCTTAAAGGCCCCCCGCCTCCCACCGTGGGTAAGCGCAAACGGCGAGCGACAACCGCTCACATCCCCACGCGCGAAGCTGAATCGTCGCGGCGGTCCACGTAGGTAGCACGAGACCGTGGTCGTACAGAGTCCTGTCACCACGCGACGCGTCACTAGCGTCCCGCCGCGTGTCGGTCAGCGCAAGCAATCAACGCAGGTCGCGTGACCTGGCATAGCCTTCGGCGCGCGTCAGCGCGGCCCCCGACCCTGGCCACACCTGTCCGAAGGGACAACCGAGGATCGGCGAGCAGCGCAACCGCTCGCAGCCGGTGACGCGCGTTGGAAAAGGGGCAGCCAGCGGGCGGCACACCTACAGCGACGCACCACGTGCCCCGCCCCTCTGAGGAAGGGGCTTGACCGTGGACGGCCCGTTGGCAGACCAATCATGACCCGCCGCGTGTGTATCCCGAATGGATAGGTGCGTACGGATATAGCAGCCCGACTGTGTCAGCCCAGGGGTCAGCGCGATTCCCAGAGCCATTAAGGCGCACTACCAGAGGTGCTCACTCCAGCGAATGTGCTGCCACCGCTTCGAAGGGTAGGGGACGGAGCGCTCGCCCGTCTACTTCGACTAGGCGCCAGCTCCGCTGCCACCGCTTCGAAGGGTAGGGGACGGAGCGCTCACGCGTCTACTTCGACCAGGCGCCAGCTCCGCTGCCACCGCTTGGAAGGGTAGGGGACGGAGCGCTCGCGCGTCTAGTTCGCCTAGGGGCCAGCTCTGCTGCCACCGCTTGGAAGGGTAGGGGACGGAGCGCTCGCGCGTCTAGTTCTTCTAGGCGCCAGCTCTGCTGCCACCGCTTCGAAGGGTAGGGGACGGAGCGCTCGCGCGTCTACTTTGCCTAGGCGCCAGCTGCGCTGCCACGCCTTCGAAGGGTAGGGGACGGAGCACTCGCGCGTCTACTTGGACTAGGCGCCAGCTCCGCTGCCACCGCTCAGCATCCCCGGACCACCCCGCAAACGCCTGCCCTCCGCAGCTACTATCCTCCAAAGGAGGAGAAAAGTGGTTTCGGAACACCACCCCGCTGCTCGTCTTGTAGGCACCGCCTCCACGGTGCGGCACATCCGGCGGCATTCCCCACACACCGCACTAGCACAGGTCATGTCACACCAAGTTTTGGCTTGTTCTCATAAACAGACCACCTTCAGTCCACCAAGATTTCCTCGGAAGGCGGGCTTGATCACAAGCCCCGACTGAAGGTGAGCCTGTGTAAGAGAACAGGGCAAACCTTGCCGTTGTATGCAGAAATACAGAGCGGGCACAGCAAGTGTAGGCAGTTGCCATTAACAGACGCTAACCAAGCTCCCGAGAAAAATAGGCCTCCATCAGTACATCAACATCCCCCGAGCCGCGTGGTGCCGCCATGGAATGTGGATGCACTGAAGGGGCCCATTTTAGGGGAGCATCACCTATCCGCGCGTACAATGCAGGTACAAGACTACATCAGCCCGCTATATATATATCCCATCAAAGGGAAAGTCCAACCGGCGGAAGTCCATCCGGCGAAAGTCCACCCGGCGAAAGTCCAACCGGCGAAAATCCAACCGGCAGAAGTCCAGCCGGCGGAAGTCCAACCAGCGACAGTCCAACGTTGCAGCATCGTGCCGTCACGATGCTCCAAGATCCGCGCCGGGAGAAGGAGCGTCACCACATGGCATCACCGCGCCCCCTCAAGTCTCGCGTCGCTCCAATCAAGTTCCGCGGGATAGGTTGGCAGTCGCTTGTCGTCAAGGGCGCTCGGCGCCGAAGACGCGCGCGCGCGCGATGACTTACGACCCGCTCCGCCTCCTATGCCGACGCACATCTCCACTCCGGACGACGGCCTCGACCCCGCCACGGCAGGACTCGACGGGTGACAAAGCCTTCGACAAGCCGCCCGGCGTCACGCCTTCGCAATAAGGCGAACACTGCACTTCGAATGTTGAAAAAGCTCACAGGCCGCAGGTACGGAGGGGGCCAAAGGGCTCGGCAACATGGCTTCGGCCCGTGAAGCCCTTCACCATGAGAGGCTCCTGTTGTAGGGGTGGCCCCCACCTAAGCCCAGTAAGCCTGTTAAGGGAGTGTAAGGCCCAGAATGGGACATGTATAGTGACATAAGTACCCCTGAGGGGAGGACTCATGTGTAAGGGTATAATTGTAAAGGCACTCCCAATGTGGATGTAGATATATAAGACATAGGCCATGAGGAAAGAGGCCTAAGACATCCATTTACTCAACTCTCCACTACTATACACTCTTTCTCTGTTTGGTCTGTAACCACAACAGGGCTCCAACATGATACAAAGCCGAACAGCCCAAAAGACGGTGACGCAGCACCCTGACAGATTCTGAATGCCCAATTGTTTCGATGATTCCTGTTGACTCAGAAGGAATTTTTACATGGGACTAGAGCCATTGGAAAGGTCGTCTTCTCATATTTCCATCCATATGTAGAACGTCCAAAACGGAGCCTGGATGCGATCTGCGTGTCCGTTTTAGTGCGGCCTGGTCCTGGACTCCGAATTGGATTCGAAGTCGGCTTGAGTTGGGCCTCCAACATGATTCAACTACCCTTGCTGGACTTGTGTGCCTCGTAGCCCTTCTCCAAGTACTTCCAGGTCCTCTCCATGGTTCCTAATCATAATTAAATCATTAGGTAGCAATCGATTCTCAAATGAACAAAAAGAAGTACTTAGGAACGAGCTCACCTGTAAATTCAATTGTCGGGCGCGAGCTCTAGTGATTGGTCCTTGAATGTCAAGTGGAGGAGTGTTGTATGTATCCGAAGAAGTGATGTCCTCATCAAGTAGAGAGAGTCCATTCTGTGGAGTGAACTCATCGTGTAGGAGTGAGCAGTGGGAGAGCTCTCGTGTGAGTGTAAGCATGTAGTGATTTTTCCCTCTCAAGCATGTAGTGAGTGGAAACCATGCGTAATCATTCCTCTGTATGAAGCATTCATGGTTATGAATCTATTTGAGAACACTTGTCATGGAGATGGACTGAGTTTTTGCTTCTCTGCAGTTTTCTGCTTTAGTTTGATTTCTTCCAGTTCTTCTGTCTTTGAGCTTGAACTTAATTGAGAAGCTTCAAGATGAGTTGCTATGAATTGGGAGAAGCCTCAAAGCCCTTTTGCTAGCTATTCCTGAGAGCAATCATCTTTTTCCTGTTGATTTTCCTTCAAGAACCGACATGGAGCATTTACTCTGTTATTCACTGTAGCTAGGGTTTATACCCAGAGCACTTTTGAAATTTGAGGTTTCCCTTCAAAAGGATGTGACTAGGTGTGGTAGTCCAAGTCCTCTTGTCATTGCTAAAGTGATTTCAAAGTTTCATGAGCAAGAGATGTGGGAATAAGAAGTAATTTGAAATTAATTCCATTCTCTGTCAATTTTCAGTATTGTGCTCAAAAGTTTGATTTCTTGATCTTTTGACCATATCTCTTGGTCTCTAAGGCCTTCCTGCTATTTAGGTTTAAGCCTTCTTCTTTTGGCCTAAAAAGAACTGCAGGAATCCATCAATTTCTCTGTTCTCTAAAGATCTACAAATTTCAGCCCTGATTTCAGTCGAGCAAACTGAATTTTAGGGTTTAGGCCGGCTTGACCGGTTTGCGCATTACGGTCAGACCGGCCAACTCATGGCGGTTCAACTGGTGTTACCCAGGCGGTCTGACCGGCCCCTGACCGGCGGTCTGACCGGTGTGGCCCGGGCGGTCTGACCAGCGGCCAGGCAGCGGTCTGACTGGTCCAACACCACCGGTCTGACCGGCCCACCCCTGCAGGCTATGGCTTTCTCAGTTTTTCTCTGTTGTTGACTTTCTTGCTGTGTTTTGCTCTTTCAGTTTGCTGAGTTTTCTCTGGTTGTCAGTGAAGTTAAGCATGCTTTCTTCATAGCTTTGTAGCTATCGGAGAAGAGTGTCTTCTAGTGGATACTTTTGGGGGCAAATTTTAAAGAGGCACCATTCACCCCCCCTCTGTTGCTATTTCCGATCCTACAGATGGAGTCTTACATACAGGCTCAAGGCTATGCTATCTGGAGAAAGGTTAAGACTCACTATGTTGTTCCTGCCGATAAGAACATCACAGTGGTGAACATGCCTGATGTTGAGGCAAATGCTAGGGCAAGGAACATCATAATCCAAGGTCTTAGCAGAAGCGAATTCAATCGCATTTTCCATCTTTCGTCGGCCTATGACATTTGGGTGACCCTTGATGCATACCATGAAGGAACTACCCAAATCAAGACCGTACGACAGGACCAATACAAGCGAGATTACAACAAGTTTAAAATGCTTGCTGGTGAGTCCTTAGATGAGTGTTTGTGAGGTTTCACAAAATCTTGAGCAACCTCCGACCATAACCCAAGACATCACAAAAGGATTTTAACACCTCCCTTCAGAAAAGAGAGGTATTAAACTTCAACACTTAGAATAATCCAAAAGAACTTCATAAAGCCAAAGCTTTCACATGTTAAAGAATTTGCAACATAAAACTTTCATTAACAAGAATACCAAATGAACAAATGAGACATGTTTCACAACAAGATAAAACTCCCGCGAAGGGACCAACCACGCAAATCCGCAATGCTCACAGGTAGCAAAAGTGTCTCAATAGTCCGAAAACAATAATTGCTTCAAAGAATAGGTAGAAACCAATTGAAAACCCTCAACTGCAATGAACCACGAGCCCAAGATAAATTCATCCACCACCACAGAATAAGAATTGACCAAACTCAACTCAAGGAAGAGAGAAACTTTTCTAAAGAACTCATTCCTAACATCTGAAACTAAGTTGCTCAAGGAAAAATCCTTCACCATTTCAATACCACGAATAGTGATATAACCTGGCCATGACAATGGCCACATCGCGATCTCTATTTCTCGACATCAACTATCACCATTCAACTATGATAACCGATGGAAACGTAGATGCAAAGATCATCTCATAACACGTACAAAGTCAAACATTAAGCACACATTCAACTATGATAACCGACGGAAACGTAGATGCAATGCAAACCCCATTCCCACCTACAGTGCTTAGTGTGTCAAAATTAATATTTCGTTAACCACGGACCTACAGCCCGCTCTGATACCAACTGTAACACCCCAGCCAAACAATGACCTAGAATGCTACCCAACTAGAAGTAAAGCAATGTTAACTAATTGCGTTATACAAAATTTCGGCAGAGCCTCCTTTGTTTATCTATCTAAATCGGAGATTTCACAAGCAGGATCAATTATAATAGACAATCCTCAAGTAATAAGTTCAATGCTAAGAAAATAGATTAAAGATTACTAAACTATTCATGGATATAATACCTAGAGAGAGAACATGAGCATCATAACTATTCTAAACTCTTATTACAACTAAAATCCAAGGGTAATAGTCAAATGGTACTTAAACAGTCCTTGCGTCTTATATTTAATTTTCTTCCTTTATTTCCATTATGGGTGGAACGTGCAAGTGCAACAAGTTTATTCCTTCCCCTCCCCATGCATGCCGACCTCATAACGGTACCTAAAAAAAACAACAACAAGAGTGAGTACAATGACTCAGCAAATATAATAGATAATAACAAGAAAATTCATGAACATCACTTCACACAATCATCTATCAACCATATCAATAAGACATGCTATGCAAGATGATCAAAAAACTCTTTACCTCTTTCTCTTTTGCATTTTACCGGCAATGCCAAAGTGTGCATCCGTCGATACACACCCATGCCTGTACCATCTGGTATAGGGACCAATTGCCCATACTCCACAAGTATGGGGACCTTTAGCCCGTCATGTCATCAACATGACGGGGACCTCGGCGCTTAGTCATCTCGTGACCAAGACTTCAATAGATCAACATGATGCATATGCGTGAATGTCTCAAATAAATAAATCTTGCATTCATATTATCCATGCACCAGAAATACTCATGAACACTGTAAATTGCAATCACCCATAAACAGCACCAATACATCCTTACCACAACCATGAACACATATATTCATATTATAGATCAAACATCAGCATTCCACACTATCAATTTTTAAACCATCATTATACTTGCCTTAACCGCGAGAAAATGAGGGACGTGCAGAAGGTGCTGCGCCTGGGATCCGTCCTCCACCTGAATAGTAATTATAATATTTGCTAAGATACAGTAGTGGACCTTTGCCCAAATAAAAACAATCACGAACTAATAAATTCGTCTAACTTGGTTCCAATTCCCAAATCCTACAGGTCATCCCGCCTACCTCTGTGGACAGGTCAACTTCAAAAATTCATATCTATTGGTACAGGAGTTCGAATAGGGTGTTCTTAGACTTGCTGGAAACATAATTAAATTATGTAACTAAACCTAGTTGGTAAGCCTCCCTGATTCGGCCATCGTCCACCCGCACCATCCAATTGTCTAAAACATCAATTTCACGTCGGGTCCTCTGGACAGAGCACTAAAAATGCCATAACTTTCAGAACGAGTGTCTGAATCATGATTTCTTGATCTTCCTGGAATTCTAAGACAATTATCTACAACTTTCATAATATGGAGATCCTCTGATTCGTCCGTTGTTTAATCGCCCAATCCAATCTACCAAAACCTGACAGAAACTCCCGATCTGCGGAACACTCCTACTAGAAAAATTATAACTTCGGCTACAAAGGTCGAATGATGCGTTCTAGCTTTTCAACGGAAAGATAGCGACGTCCTCTACAACTCTCTAGGAGAAGTCCAGATCTGAATCCCCACGAAACTACCCCAAAACAGCCCGTCTAACACAAACTGTCCAGACAGCCCAGAATACCGATATTGCAACAACTATTAAAAAAATGCATCTACTTGGGGAACAACGGGGATTACCCTTGATGAACCGATGTAGATTACAATGAACGCCCACGAACTCCTTCTCTTCTCCTTTCCCCCTTTTCCCCTTCCTCTTCCTTCCTCCGGATCCAATTGCCTCGCTGCGATTGATCTCCTTCCTCCGCTCGACCGGCAGCGAATGGAGATCTTTTTCACCGTAGGGGCTTCAATGCAGGAGAGGGGCTACTGGAGGGTCCGCAAGGGCAGGGGAGAGGCGGCCACAAGGGGAGAGGAGAGGGGAGAAGGGGGTGGCGGCTAGGGTTTGGGGGAGGGGTGCCTCCCCCCCTTTTGGCCAGCCACCTCTTGGGCCAAGGCCCAGGCCCAGGTTGCCAGCATTTTCAGAAATTTCCCCTCTAAAAATCCATATTTAACTCTTTTCTATATGGTCCTTCCTCCAATTAATCGATTAACTCTCGAATCACTTTTAGGGTATTACACCTTAGCAAAGCCAAGAAGCTCTTCCATCGCGTCCTCACCCGCCTTCGACAGACATCACTTCAGCGACATGGAAGGATGGAGTGACGATGATGCGAGGACGATCAAGACAAGGACGCCAAGGACAGCGACGACTTCATCGGCATGTGTTTCATGGCCCATGAGAGCGACATCAGCGACAGCGAACTCTACAAGCGACTCCGATGAGGTAGGTCCTTCCTACGAC